>CM047425.1:105887911-106441311 GCA_026168455.1 Theocolax elegans
ATACATTTTAAAAAAACATTATATTACTGTTGAATCAAAATTTCAAATTTTTTCTTTGAACGCTGTAGAAATTCAATAATCGACTATAGGTACCAACAATACCTAATTTACCGACTTCAAATTTTATAAAATTGATTTTAAATAGTGTATTCAAAATTTTTTCCTTAAAAATTATTCCTACTTTCTAGCTATTAAATTTTTTTTGTTTTATGTGAAAATGAATAGGCGTTCTGTTCTCTACTGTCATCAATTCTTACATACGTTTTCAAACGTATGAAACTTCATTAAATCCCTTTATTATTTATCAAATAAATCTTGATCAATATCCTTTATTCAATGCAATATTTAAGCAAATGAATTTTTTTTTTTCTAATTTTCATCTTTCTTTCAAGACGAAATTTCTTTTTATTTATGAAATATGAAATCTCTTTATTTATTTATTTACTATATTTTATTTATATAATCAGAACTGCAGTATTTCTTAAATGTTACCAAATAATGTCACTTTTCTTCTATTTTTACACTGAATCGACTAATCATAGCTGCTCGAGTTTCCAAAAATAAAGTAATTCTTAATTACCTTATATATTTAAAATGACACTCTTTGATAAAGCAATTAGTGGTAGCGATAATACAACATATATTATTTACGTTTTCTAACGGAACATATTACGTAGATTCTTTATCGTATTTTCAATTTCACCTAAAATTCTAAATATTTAGACACGAAGAAGGGATAAGCAATATAACTGATATTCGAAAGTGTCAAAGTTGACAGTTTCAATTTTCAGCTTGTCCCGAGCCCATCACGTTGCAAACAAGAAAATTTTCTCTTCAAAACACATCAAGTAACTATAGAAAGAAATAATTTTTCTATTTTTTTATAGTAAATATAGTCGATCATTCGCATACATTAGGAGCGATTTAACATTATTTTACAAACATGTAATTGTCCGATAGAGAAATTTGCTTAGATGTCTAGAACAAAATGCAAAGATAATTTTTTAATAAAAATTATCGTGACACCACGTGTATCACCTGTTCGAGGAAAATTAACCCAAAAATTTATAATGTTTCTAATTTTCACTTTACTGTCACGGTAATTTTTAAGGGGGTTCCATACTCAATTTTTGATGATTAATTAATAAAATTAATTAAAGTATAACGGTATGTGAAAAAATAAGAGAAGAGGCGCCTTCGTTTATCGATAATCTAACTATGTGCTGATTTTTAGATTAAAATATTATTGCGTTTTCGCAAAATATCAAATCTCTTTACCTCGTTTAGGTTAGGTTCACATTTTTGGTAAGACTTTTCTCGAAAACGTAATAATATTTCAATTACAAATTCAGCACATAATTAGATTATTGACAAAAGAAGGCGCCTCTTCTCTTATTTTATCACATACTCTTTTATTTATAAATTTATTACTGATAATCACGATTGCCGATAAGGTAGGGAGGATAAATAAATATTGACTATGACACCCCGTTAAGCTGCGAATATTAGGCTACAAATATTTTAATAATATTTTAATCATTTTAATCATTTTTCGATTGCAAATATTTTAGTGCTTCACGTGTAATAATTTCAAAAAAATTTTATGGAAAAAAATTAATTTATTATTAATTTTATATACATAAATTTATTGATATATTAATTATTTTTTATAATATTTTATTAATTAAGGTAAAACATTTATTTTTACCTCAATATATTAGAACAAATTGTACGTTGACATAGTGATATTTTGTAATTTGCGTGTGTTTAATTAAGAGTACACTTAAAAAAACTAATTTTACTAATTTTGGTTGTACAAAAATAATTAGACAAACAACTAATATTAACATATAATGGTAAAAATATAGTACAGCCTGTTTAGTACAAAAAGTAATTGATCAATCTGCTTAAATAAACACTTAACATTATTCCGTAAAATTTTATACTCGATAATAAAAAATACTTAAGATGTACGTATACATGCGCAATTTCATCAAACATTTAATCGTGCGATATCGAGAAAAAAAACGGTTGTTTAAAAAAATTAAACAATAAAATGTAAAAGGATAGATCTAATTGATAATAATATATATTCAGGTGTATTATGGGAAAGATAGTCATAACAATCTCAGAAGTATCGTACGCTAAACGAGCGTTATATAAACGTAGAGGATATAAAAATGCGAAAGAAAGAAAAAAAAGTGTAATATCTATATAAATACAGAAGTGAGTAATATAAAGTGCAATTGAAAATTTCGTTATAAGAGATCGATCGATCGAATGAATGTCGGTGGAACTTCGGGTGTGCGATATCCCATCATCAATTGGCCGTTCACCGATGTGTAGGTCTACGCCGTGGGTCTTTGACTGCACTCTTCACTCTCTCTCTCTCTCTCTCTCTCTCTCTCTCTCTCTCTCTCTCTCTCTCCACCTTGCAAGGACACGCGTCCGTCGTTTCTCAAGCGCAAGAGGGCCACGAAGAAAGGTTCTCTACCCCCCGGGCTGACTCGCCGCCGCCGCCGCCGCCGACGTTCGCGCACACACACACACACACACACACACGGTACACGTACACATGGCTACTCGGATACAGAAGACGCCATGGACCAGGTCCTTGAACCTACAAGTCCGCACGCATTCTCTCTCTTTCTTTGTCTTTTTTACCTCGTCTTTCTCGTTTTAATGTAGTCCCGCTCACGCTCATATATACCCTCTCTCTCTCTCTCTCTTTCTCTCTTTCTCACTCACTCTCTCTCTCCCTCTCGTGCTCCCTGTTGCAGTGGACGAATAGGAAAATCACGTGAACCGAGGGAAGGGTGCGCGCAGGTACAAGCGCATCCTTTCGAGAATTCTTCTAGAAAATTGCTGAGAGTTCGGGTGTATAAGTCACTGACTCGACTCGTTTTATTTTTTTTTTATTTTTATTTTCTTCGAGGGGATACATATAGGGTTTTTGGAGTTAGCGAACTAGACCTCTTTTACTTACTTCGTTCACGTTGTTGTTGGTGCGAATCTAATTGTTTGATTGTACGGAGAGAAGCTTTTTTCGTGCTTCATTTAGATAAAATATTGAAATAGAAAATATATATTGATCTTATTTTTCAACCTGTGGGATAATTGTTTACTCTTCGAATTTGTTAGATCGGTCGTAAGCTTTCGCCGAAATTGAGAGCTAATGAGTGACGATAGAGAATTTGCACTTGGGAATTAATAAAATTGAGATTCAAATTTCGCTTTAGTATATATGTGACTTGATTAGAATTAAAATTCTCAATTTAACCGATTTACTAATATTTCTTTCTACCCTGATGAACCTTTAGACACTTTTAGCTATATACCGAACGAATCGTTTCATTTTATATTAATAAGGTGAAAGAGTTAATTTATTCACGATAAATTTAGAAAGAGGACGATTCATAACTCGTTTAATCGTTGATCCACATTATCGATCACTTTTTTTTATAAAATGTAACATCGATTCTATGTAAAAAAGAATTTACTAAAAATAATAATTATCAATACATTTAACAATCATTATCGAAATTGCGATATTATTAAAATACTTAAAACAATTAATCATTATAATCACAGTAATACAGATCACCCCTCGAAGAAAAAACAATTCCGATCTAATTTTGAATAAAAATAACTATAAAGAGATTTATAAATAATTCTAATAAAAATGTAAAATCGTTCGAAGTTTCCACCAAAACTGAATCGCTACGTTTATTAACTGAAAATTGCACTCGAATGAAATCTAAACCAATAGAATAAGATAATTTTAATTTTAAGATATACATCGATCGTGCAATTAATCGATTATAACACATAAAAATCAAGTAACTACGCGTCACATCAATAACATAAGTAATGCCAAAATAAAAAAAAAATTTCAATATATCCATAAAACCAACACGAGGGGTGTCCGGTACATAATACGTTGTTAAATAACACACAATGATTTTTCAATAAACATCGAAATTACGTATACCAGTACATACATATCCCGTAAAGTGAAAAAAGGAGTGAGAAAAAAAGAGCGGAGAGAGAGAGCGAGAAAAAGGTAAAAACAAACAAACCAGGGTAGCGCAGTAAAATCCACACGGAGTGCAATTATATTTAAAGGAACTCTTCGGTTGCAATCGAAAAGGTAATAATGGTAACATTACCTGGTAGAAGACCGTAAAGCGGATAATTGAGTGTTTCTACAAATAGCAGAAAACAGCCGGGTATAAAAGGGGTCAAGAACCCCAGAGGATCGTGTAGATGAAAAAAGAGAGAGAGAGAGAGAGAATCCAGCCAATAGAAATCCCAGGAGAAAAAAGGATGAAATAAAAAGAAGAACGCCAAAGTCGGCAGCCACCATGGGGTGGTAGTAGTAACCGAGGTACGGAATACCTCTTGCATTCGAAGAGAGGAGTAAAACGAAAAAAAAAACACGAAGAAGAAAAAAAAACATCAAACAAACAAACAAAATAAAGAAGGGAAAAAAAGAGGAAAAGAGACAGAGGAAGAGAGTGGGAGAGAGAATCCTTGCACCTTAGTGAACTCGCCACGGAAGGATCGACGCAACCCAGAGTTCATTATTCTCTGTTCCCTGAATCGTCTCGGCTAAAAGTCCTATCTGCCCTGCGTCTCTCGATTTTATATGTATGTATATATATATATATATATATAGGTGGTGTTCAGCAAGAATTATCTGTGTTTTATTATTTGTCGAAACGATTATCGGAAAAATTTGAACGGACATGGTAAATTTTTAGAGAATCTGTTGAGGTTACATAAGTTTCGATTCGTTACATGTATTATATGCGTATCGAATAAAATTTTTATTATCGTTGTAAAAAATAATTTTTCGAACATCGGCTGATTATACGTAACCACGGAATACGATAGGTATAAATAATTAATTAACGTATACAAATAGACAAAGAAGTTGCGCTCTTTATTTTTAAATAAAATTACTTGCTTTCTTTTTTTCATAACAATATGACGCAACAATTATTAACGATTATACCGTCCAAAAAAATTACAGAGAAGGAAATGAATAACGAAGAGCGTACTATATACGTTTGACGAGGTATTAAAAAAAATTCATTGCTAATTGAAAATTCAAAAGAAAAGAAGTCTCTAATTTACCTACCGGTTCTTTAATTACTCCAAACTCCTCGAAAACTAATGACATTTAAATGAAACGTATATTTCGCGATAATATATGGTCACAACTATAAACCACCAATATAAACCAAAAATTAATGAGGTAACGAAAAAAAATGAAACTATACTTCTCTCTCTCTCTCCTTTCTCTTTCACGTGACGCGGCTGTTGCGTTCATGCACCCGCATCCCCGCAAAAAAATTTGTTTCATCGAACCCGGAGTAGTCGTCCTTAGATCCGAATAAAAATGATTTCATTACCCCAGCGGAGCATTGCTCTCTCTTTCTTTCTTTCTTTCTCCACCGTTCCTTCTCTTCTTTCCGTCTGTCTCCGAGTGCGAAAGATGCCAGCAGCCGGCTTCCAAAGAGAACAGGGTTGATCGTACTTGTTTCCTTTTTTTTTTCTTCTTCTCCTTCGTATTTATTTAACCCGCATTCTCGTTTTATCTAAATTATTTTATAATAATAAAATACTGTGTACACGTATGTGCATATTCTCATCGCGGTGTTATTCCCACTTAAAGTATCGGTATATGCATATCCTTCAAATTATCCTTTTATGCTAATTTTTTTTTCAAAATAGTACGTTTCGCTTCCTGTATTTTTTTGTTTATTATCGAGGTATATATATATATATTATTTTATTCACATTTACATAAAATTTAGAATAACAAAAAGTTGGTTGGTCGAAGAGAGAGAGAGAGAGTCCGTACGGTCCGTCGGGCGTATGGCCGAGCAGAGGTGTAGATAAAAAGGGCCACCCGAGGAAGGATTAAAAAGAAAAATGAAATTTGGTGAGAAATCGAAATTTAGCGTATACGCGTGTTCTCTTTGAAAAAGCTATGTGTCGCGGAGCTTCAAGGCAATCTTTAGAAAGTGAGTTTTCGAAGGACGTAGCCCTGAGGTGTAGCTTCTCGCGTGTGTTTCTCACTCGCTTACGCGTCCCCGTGCAGTGTGTACGTGATGCATCTATATATATATATGTATATACCTGTGTGCTGCACACCTATGTGTGCGTGTGTGTGTGCACGCATGTATATGTAGACGAAGCAAGCGGGGTTGGTACCCCGAAGATATATCCAAGCCGGCCGTTGAGCTTCCCAGCCTCGGAGGCAAGTGCATTCCCCTCTTGCGTTCAACGCACGCAGACGATATCTAGATGGCTGTCCGGCGTCTGCCAGTGTCGCGCGGCGGCAAGAATCCGGCTCACGCCTATATCGCAGCGGGTGGATATGCCAAGCCCCATAAATAACGGCTCCACTTATCTTTGCATATATACTCTCCTTTCTTACCGAACCATCTTACTCACCGCACACCCTTTTGTTCTACTCTATCTATCTTTTCTGCGTATCTGTGTCTATACGTGAGATTTTAACCTATCGGATTAACGCGATTATATCTATACGCATCGACTGGACGATCGGTACCACTTTTTTTTTGGGAATTATTTTAAAATGTTGTACTGCATTTTATTCAACGATAGTTGTAGGTTTTCTCTTTTACGCGATGTTTGTATAGTGCTAATTTGTAAATTGAGAGCGGTATAATTTTTCTATTTTGTTTATGCAGCTGTAGGATTTTTAAATTGAATAAAGAACAAAATTCGGTTTTTGTATTATACGCGAATATATATATATATATATCTTGCAGCTTACTTTTCGATTTCGTTTTTTTTAACAAAGGCATAATTCACACTAATGTCAAAATTCGATTCTATAGAAACGGTATAGAAACGGTAACGATTCGTTGTCTAATTGTTCGTTAATTTCGGAGTTAAAAACATCATACTAACATTTTGTTGTATACACGACAAGAATTAATTTGGTTTTGTCGTAAAAGAAGTTTTAAATAAAATTTCATTAATCACATCAACCAAAAATACTACTATACATCCGTTTAACACGTTAATCGTAAATTTAATTTATTTACGCTTCAACTATAATTATATAATAAACGAAATTTATTAATATATTCTTCAAAGTTAAAAATAGCTATCGTACATCTCCTTCAACCTTACCAATTTTCAATAAATCTAGCTCAAAAAACGTATAGCAATTCCCACTAAGATATCTTCTCGTTATACTTTCGTTTGCGATATACGTTACACAATCGTATCGTAAAAATTACGTAAACTAATGTTAAAAAAATCAGCGTGTGTGTATGTGTAAAAAAACATAGACATTTTTCAAAAAAAAAACGGATAAGAATGACACGAGAGGGAAGAAAAGTTCGTTGCCGAACAAGAGACATGGGGAAACGGATAGGAATCTCGTCGGCAAAATGCAGATTTAACGTTGAGGATGACCTTTGTCGGTCGTTGCACGTCCCGTCCCGCGTATATATACATACCAGTGCACATTTACATGCGTGGCTATTGGGATCAGCAGGCAGGCCACCATTTTATCTCCTCGCCGACGCAATAATCGCGGCTCAAGTGCCGTGAATTGCCGTTCCCGCAAACTACTAACCGACGATCCACGCGCGCGCGTTCATCCTGTAAACAGAAGAAAAAATCCTAATAAAATTTTCATTTTACACCTACGTATAGGTGCGTTATTCGAATTAACCCGACTTTGTATACGTTCTAAGTATGTACACTGTACATTTTCTTTGCGTTTGACAATTTTTTTTTTCTTTCGCGAAAATGTTTCTTTCTTTTTTACGATTTTTAAACGGTGAATAAAATTATAACAGCTTTTGTTTTATGCGTTTGATGGAGTTTCGTGCACATTTTTGTTTAATTGGTCGGGAAATTAAAGCGGCTTGATTCCGTTATAAAAATAAATAGGATGTAAATGGCAATGATTGACTTTAGAGCACGCTTAAACACACCTATAGAATTAATCGACGTAATTATTTATTTATATCCGATTGAACAATCAACGAAATCCAATATTCGATGAAAAAATATCTTCAATTAGTATTATGTGATTATACACGAATTAATTAAAAACAATTGACGTTGTACATCTTTCAAAGCTTAATTCAATATTTTATATACACAACATTTGCGAATCACAGTAATTTTCACATTTTCGGAAAAATCTCTTTAAACAAATTCCGACAGTTTACAGTTTGAATATTAAAAAATCGCAGAAGAGCCAAAATTAAATAAGAATAAATTGATTTAATTATTTTATTTAAAACGAAATTAATTTAAATTAATTTATTTCAAACGAAAGACTCGATAAAAAAATTAAACTCTTTAAAACAAAGTACAGAATCGACGTACTCGATCCGATGTATATTTTTTAAAACAAATTAACGAACGTTTATTAAAAAAAATCTTTTAAACCTTACAATCTCGAAGTACACGTCGTTATAAGTGCACTTAGAATCTCGCATAAATTATCCCGTTTTTCTATATAAATATACATAAAATGTATGTATATACACGCAGAGAAATCTGTGGAAGCAGTATGCGCCGAATAAACAATACAAATCGAAATGAACGATATATTGCATACAAATACATTTATTTGAATGAAATTGTTATTCGCGGTGCACATGCGCCTGCCCAGGTTCTTCAACATATCGTGAATTTTCAACATACACGCATATACAGTCAACCCAATTCTCGAAATCGATAATTACGAAAAAAAAAAACGAACGACAGAGAGACAAGAAGAAGAAGAAACATTATATATTTCAATAAAATAAAAGAAGAAAAAAAGGAAACGCGTGTACGATCGCGTGCAATATTCGTGTAAAAGGGTAATCGATATATATATATATATATATATATATATATGCCTCGTCATTTCCGCGGTCGCGTCTTCGTAATTATGCAATTACGGTATACATATACATGGAGTTCCTGTAATTAACGACGCATATACAACAACAACAACAACATCAACAAAATAGAAAACTCGATGATAAAACTCAAGACGCGTCGTCGCGGTGTTTTTCCAAGACCCCGCGGAGGAAAAAATAAAACGGAGGAATAAATATATATATATACAAGTATTTATGTGTGTGTGTGTGTGTGTATAAAGGGAATCGAAATCGTGGATCGAGAGACAAGAGAAAATTCCACTTGCGAAGAGGCACGACGAACGGCTGGTGCAGTCGTTGCCCTCGATCGAGATCGAAGGTAAGCCAGACGCAATTTGCGTGCGAGCGCGCACACACCGTGTCCCGGGGACTCCACTTTAAATAGCGTTGCATCACAAGTGGGAGGCTCGATCGAGTGTATCGGTATGAGTCTATATATTCTCTCGAAACGATACTGACATTGTCGCGAACACGCGACTTTAACGATCCCTCTCTCTCTCTCTGAAGTGTATATATGTGTAAATGACTTTTTTTCTTTCAGACCGCACGGTTTTTTTCTTTTCGTTATTCAAGGGAGGCGATTTAGATTATGCTAATCGTAATTGTATAATGGTATAGAATTATGATTAGCGATAACGGGCTGTTGATACTTGGCAAGGTACCTCGTTATGTATAGAAAAAGATGATTAGCTCGACGCGTTTTATTTTAATCGACATTTTCATTATTTACCATTTTCAAAGGGATACTGTTTCTTATTTTTATATTTACATGTACGGAACAAAATTTCAGTTAAACATATTATTTTGGGTTTATTACTTTTTTTTTTAATTATTTTTAATAATTGTTAAAATGTATAGCTGCAATGTGTTTATCAAGTGACTATAGTTTTTCATAGAATCATTCATTAACATTTATTTTAATTATTTTCATAATGTATGAGGAACGTCGAGTTAACTTATACTATACAGAAACAAAATTATTATTCTTTACGAATATTGTTAATTTTAAATGTAAACTATCATAACCTCAAAACTACAGGAAACCCCCTATTTTATCTTAAAAAATTTCCAACAACAGATAAAAATCCTACATCCGTAATTTTTTTTTTAATCTTTTTCATGTTTACCAAGGAAAGTTTTTGGTAATCTTCCGTAACGAGGATAACTCATTCATATTCAAGAGGATCAATAGCTTTCTTAAAATTATCGAATGATTTAGAAAGTTAGGTTACATTCCATGACAATTGCATTTCAGGCTTTTATTAAGAAAAATGGTAAACAATTTCGTTTAAAGATAAATATACGGTATATTATATCTCTACATTCGTAGATTATAAAATTCCATAAAAATATAGAAATAAATTATAGGATACAATTAAACCAAAAAGAATAGATTATTTAAATAAAAGTTATACGAAGATTAATTAAAATATAATTTATTATAGATAATATGACGAAAAAGATACAGATAGGGATCTGCATTATTTAGGCCCTTTTTATTTTCGTAACGTCCGCGTCGTCACAAAAGAAGTATCGAAATTCAATTGAAATTTAAATCGTAAAATTACTATGTACACACTCGGCGGTTTTGCAACCCAAATGACCGATCTGTAAGTCAAAATATATAGAAACCCAATCGCAAGATGACGAAAAGTCATACGTATTCCCGCAGCATCAGTCGTACCGTAGTATTCCGACCGTACAGTTCACGTAAATTTCGTACCGAAAGAACATTTGATCAAAATAATTATTAATTATTATCGCAATAATCAATTCCATTAAAAAAGTATATTTAAATTTCCCGCGTTTTTTTCGGTAACATATCGTTCCTTCTAGTTCTCGATATCCAGCGAAGAAGCGCTGAGATCGTTCTTAAACAAGCTGTATATACACTGTGCGTGTATACTTTACATTTGGTGAACGACTAGTGAACCGGTTGACATATTGTTTACATCTTAATTTATCACGTAAAATTAACCTCAAACGTTACGCTAACCCAATGTTCATCCAACTGCGATAACGATCGTTCGGAGGATAATAAATCGTCAGGTAATCTCTTCATTTCGTTACGTTTGCGTCCTTCTTTATATACTTTAGATGCGGACCATAAAAAAAAAGGAAGAAGAAGAACTTTCGCTTTCACGACTCGAAAAGTCTCGATATACATTTGATAAAAATCTACTTAGCATTTTATATTATAATCGGTGATGTACTTACTACGGGTATTTTCGCTTTCTATTAAATTTGTGTATCGAGCATATTTTTTTTATAACGCGTACAGATGATACGCCTCGGTGTATATTAAACTTGATACCCTAATTCCTGACATCAGACCGCCACGTAATCGGTTAGTATATATAGAGAAGAGGGAAATTTAAAACGTACGGCATATTAGAATCATTTTTTTTTCTTCTTCTTCTCTTTTTGGTTATTCACACTGGGGAGTTGAAAAGTTTTGTATTAACGTTTTATTAGTTTTATTTATAGAAATATTTAGAACGAGTTTTATTATATCACCGAGCGATTAAAATTTAATCGTTATCTAAACGTTTGAATTATAAAGTACGTTCTTAAATGCTTCGAGATAAGAATTAATAATTATAATTATTGCTTCTTTAGGAATCTAATAGATTTTAGATTAACTCTTTATTGTTAACGTTCTATACGGAACATTTAACGCGGTAATTACAAGATGTATAGATAATTAATAATTAATTATCAAATTGAAAATTTTTATAATATGTTAGTTAAAATTAAACATTATTAAGACACTTAAATTAAATTAATAAAAAGTAATTATTTTAATAGACATTTCGCTTTGGAGGAGGTAAAAGTGTAGCGCTACATGTGAACGGTAAAATGACAATTTGATATAAAATACAAAAAATATACCTAACATCATCCTGATATTATATATTTTTATTAACCTTAAAATTCTTGAGTTTCAACAAGAGAACATAAAATTATTACCAAGCAGATCCTACAAAGTGCCGAGAATTCATGGTTTAATATAATTTGTAAATTTATAAATTAATTGAAATAAAAAAGAATATATTATTACAAATAATGTACTCTTCGTAAATGGTAAACATCACAGTTTTTACATTATATCGTGATTACTTTGGAGCATTAAATTAAATCTTAAGCTTTTGAAAAACGTAACAACCATTTTAAAATGATTAGTTTATAAATTTGAAGGTTTCTTTAATAAACACTAAAATTATAAATTTTCTAGAGATTAACTTAAGTAAAAGTATCTTTAAAATTATAAAATTAATCTTTTGATAAATATTTGCGTTATTCACAAATTAAAAATTTATCTATCAGATATTGAACAATGAAATTTTTATGTAGAGTGAAACTCAACAAGGGTTATGTCAATGTACCTTCCTCAAAAAGTATAAACCTATATGTAAAACTGCGTATATATAATATGCTATTCATAATAAAGTATTAATCTGAAAATATTGTCGTGTAAATCCGTAATATTCCATCTTTTTTAATATAAAAAATAAAAAACTTAAATAAAAATTTTTTGGTCCGACCGTAACTAAGTATTAAAACTCTACGAAATCAAAGTCTTTATAATTTCGGCATTAAATAGGTACCTTATAAATATACTTTTGTACAATTAAGGGGCTGTGATATCCAAATTGCAGAGACCTATACCTAAATAATACCAAAAATTTGAAAACCTAATTATAAAAAGAATCTGAAAAAAATCACAGATGATATTCAAAACAAATAGAATAGCGTGACAGAAAAATGTTTACGAAATAATTAATTATAAATGAATTATACGTAAAGAACTATTTTTGGTCGGTAATATGTAGCTATAAAACACTGATTCATGGCTGCCCTGAAATCTCGCTGATTTATCAATAAAAAAATTTGAAAAAATTCACGAAATATCTTCAAAGGAAACACAAAGTCGTTCCAGAACGTTCTTGTCGATTAATTGAATTTCTCGTTCAATAAAAATTAATTTTTTTGTTTTTTGGGGTTCACATATCGACGAAAGAAATTACTTTTAATATGCGACGAAAAACTATATATGAATTTATCATTACCATTGTATCTATTTTAAATTTAAGTTAAATAGCGATCTTCATTTCCAGCGTCCTTTCATTTTTTCTATACTTTAAATGTCTAAAGTGTAAACTTTGACGCTGTAAATTGTGTAAAATGCAAATATCAGTCTATTGAAAAGTGTAAAATTTAAAACAGTTACTTAGATACAAGAGATTTTATACTTAAAAAAACATTAATTTTTAAAAACAATTTCTTTTTTAAATACAGTATGTATATTATCTTATAAGAACATTAAAAATTTTTAAGCTCAAATCGTATAAAGGATTTGTAACGTCGATTAAAATATCTGCACAGTAAATAGAAATTCGAATTCATATATAGAATTGGTACCCTATATTTAATAAAAACGTTCATGTTTATTTGTTAATCGTGAGAGTATAATAATGATTATGTACTCTTAAAAATGTCTTATATTTTATAAAATGTGTAGTAATGTACGAGCATTTTTTGATTTCTTGATAATTATAAATTGAAATCCTCGGAACTATGAAAAACCTATGAAAACTACAAGAAAAAAAAGTTTAAACACTTAATAAAAATTAGATATATACATAATTAAACAATCCAATTTACACTTTTCCCAATTGATTACACCAACAGAATGACTGTCACATATTTTCAGTATATTTACCAAGGATAGAAATAAATAAATAATATCACTGCACGATAGCAGCATATATGCGCGTGAGTGGGAAACGCTCGGCAGGGCGTAGCTGGTATTTATATAATATATATATTATAAGTTTGTACAGTATCAGGCGAACATGAAGCGTACGGAGCGTCGAGTTTATTTCAACTTTAGTTTCGTTCTTCCATGTGTGTATACACGAATACAATACGGAAACTCGAAATACATATATACATACACACAACAATATTTTATGAAATATACATATATATTTTCATTGAAATATACGCACGACCCGTATTTTTTTTTTCATTTCGTTATAACAGATGAAACGTTACGCAATTTGAATAGAGAACCGAAATCTTTTTGTCGAGTGTATACAAAAAAAAGAGAGCGATATATATATATATATATATATATGCATATATAATGATATATTAATCAGACATTTACAGGTGTATATATACATATATAGGATCCATCGAGTATGCACGTAATATACGGTTTGATATTCGTGAGCTTCCTGTTGTTACTCGTCTACCAACGTCGATCACGTAAAAATGGACCACCCGGTCCTTGGGGTTTACCGGTAATAGGCAACTTATTGTCAATCGATCCAGTATCACCTCACAAGAGCCTCGCAACGATCGCATGGGAATACGGGCCCGTGTGCGGTTTGCGCATGGGCTCGGTTAACACCGTGCTACTCTCCGATCCGAAACTCATACGTCAGCTATTCGCCAAGGATGTCTTTTCAGGCAGAGCACCACTTTATCTCACCCACGGTATAATGAAGGGATACGGTAAGTAGCTCACAAGGAACCCCGTTCATTTTTTCGTAGAAATTTCGTCGGCTTCTTCTTCCTCCTCCTCCTCCTCCTTCTTCTTCTTTTTTTTACGGGAGTCATAAAATTGCAGGGCTATATACGGGTTACTCCTTCTTTTTTTCTTTTCTTTTCGTTCGGTAGAAACATTGCGGTATAACAGTGGTTCATCTTAAAATTTATGAACAGTTTGACCGATTTTTCTTTTTTTTTTTTATGCGTGTGGAGTAAGTACCCTTTTTTATTATTTTTTATTATTGTGAGGTTTCGTTGATCAGTATTGAAGAAAAAAGAAAAAATGATTGCCCGTTGTTGTCTTTTTTTTTTCTCTTTTTCTTATACTTTTTGAGGGGGAGAAAAAGGGAAAATTTTATTGAGAGGTGGACGTTAAGTCAGGAAACGATGTGGTTCAATGTTGTATATATATCTTTAAATGTTTATTGAATTTCACTCGTTATGGAATATTATAGTTACATTTATTGTGTATATAGTTTTTTGGAAAGTCTTGAAAAATTTTGCGAATGTAAAAGAATTTTTGTTAACGTAATTTAAATCATATTTTACTTTTTAAAATCAGATGAAATAGTGCAATACTTCCTTAAAATTATTAAAAAGAACATAAAAAAATATAGCTTGATTTTGAAATTGTAAATAATACATAAGATTTGAACCAATTTGAAATAATTTTCAGTATGAAAAAATTTTTTAATTTAATCGAATTCTTTTTAAGTAAGTATCAAAATAAATTTTAAAATTGATATAAACTTTGAACTTAGTTATGAAACCATTTAAAGAATGAATCAATTTTGAAATCATATTATGCAACTTAATCATAAACCTAAATTATTTACAATACGAAATAAATTTTCAATGAACTTAGAGTTTATATTAAAATTTAAATAGAAAATACGGAGTGTGTAATTTTTTTTCAAATACAAAGTTCATCTTATATAAATATTAATTTTGAAATTACTTGTTGTATAAAATGTAATTTAATATTATTTTCAATTAATTTTGAAATTTAAAGTCTATTTCTAGAAATCATTTGACACTAATTTTTTATGCATGTAGTTCTTTAAGAATCACAATTAAATATCTGAAAATGTTTATTAAAGAATATAACGCACATTTAATAAAAAAAAGTATTAAATTGTCAAGATAGTTAAATTTTTATCCGTCAATGATCCGCGGTGCAGGTCATTGACTGCGAGGTTATGACATAGAAACATAATTTAGAACACAAGTGAAGTAATTAGCGTATTCACACTGGCTGCTTTCTTTAGTTTTGCAACATTGTTTCTAAATAACTAATAAAATCTAAAACTCCACACATCCCACCGAAATATATTATTCATTATCATTATATACAATTATATCTTTTTAGATCCCAATTGTTATACCAACGAAATAAACACACGATTTAAAATATTCCACAGATGCATATAGAAAAGGTGTAAAACTCAAAACCTATAGCATCATTTATATTCCTACTATCAATTAGAATGTATCAGTTGCACACGCGCCAAAGATTTAATTCCCAATTCAGGCAAAAGTAACGTTTCACAATTTCCCTCGAACAATATCCTCGGAGCCAAAAAAAAATAAAGGAGTAAGCAAGAGAGAGAGAGAGAGAGAGGCTGTGTCGATCGTAAATCGGGCCCTGCAGAATAGAAGGTATATAAAGACCTCCCCTCCTCCTCCTCCTCCGGTATCAATGGAGGTGGGCAGCATCCGCAGGAGCAGGAACAGCAGCACGTCCCGTTGCGCTCTTCTGTGTGTCTATATATATATATATACATATATAGGACATCTCTCTCACTTTGAAATCTGTCTCTCTCTCTCTCTCTCTCTCTGTCTCTCTCACTCGGTTTCTTTCTCTTACTCTGTCGTTGATCCGCGAAACGGACAATAATGGAACGGAGGCGCTCACAATGGAAGGGCGGTCTCGCCCGATGTATAAGGATGTAACGGTTCCTCTAACGAAGTCTGCGTCGGGGGCCGACTAACCTACTAAACGAAAATACCTGCCGGATCGCATTATAACCTGGTCTTAGTCGGTGTTCCGAAAAAAAAGGAACGATATTACAAGAGAGTGTGTGAGAGAGAGAGAGAGACGAAAAACTAGGTCGACAGCGTGAACAGAGAATTTTTGGGAACCCGTTAGAGTCCTGGTCATTTGGCCGGTTAGATATATCATAGACGCTAATTCACGCACAAAAAGAAAGCATGCGGTATATATATATACATGTGTGTGTGTGTGTGATCGTCTATATACGTATGTGTGTGTGTGCACAAACGCGAAATACTCGATTGTCTATGTGTACCTACGTGATGCGAACACTGACTTCTTTGATAGTCTCGAGTCGGTTATTTCTTTTCTATTGTTTTCTTGTTACCATTTCAGTTTAATACCTTGGGTCTCGATTCGCGATATTCCCATGTGTATTACGGAATTATTACGAGAGTCTCGGTAGCAAGTTCAACGGGCTTTCGTCAATTTTCTTTTTGTCGTCGCGTATCGAGTGGACTGCTCAACGCTGCAATGACGGTTCCGATAAATTTATTATATGTGTATTAATGCAATTTTTTCGCGTATGACAATTTTGTTGTTTTTGCGCGGATACGTTGTATTGAAAAAGTGACCGTGTGTAGTCTTTAACGATGATATGACGTATTGTCAAAATTTTAAAAATTACTGTAGTTTTTGTAAATTTGACTTTACTTTTTGTTACAGTGAATCTTTTGGATTTTGATATATGTCATTTTTTTAATACAATTTTTATCTATTTCTATCAGTGTATTTAACGTGAATAGTATATTTATCTCGATTTATTTTTATTCAGATTTTTTATTGTAATTTACAAACAAAATTTTTTTTTTAATTCTCAATTATTATATCGCTATTTATGAATATTATTATTAGTCAGATGATTGTTTATTAGTGAAAAATATTGTACAATATTATCAGTATACGCCAAATTTTTCATTATGTACACACACTTCTAAAATCAACGATTCGTGCATATCGATCATAAAACTCGTCGCATACGAAAACCTCCTCTCATCAATCCTTACAACGATATGTAATAAAAACGTTTTTTTTTTGTAGGTCACGCACAAATAAATATATACTAATATTTTCATTTCTCTTACACGATATTTGCGAAAATGTCCCTATTTCACACATACGAATCAAGGGAAATATTGCTTCGAAGGTAAACCCGCGTGCGTATCCCATAATCATATGGAATAAACAAGAATTCGAAAGAAAGAACACACCAGGAACAGTTTCCGAGCGTAAAGTGTACCACACGTTTCTCGTTACGTTTCGAAAGCTTTTATCCTTTGCACCGCACCGAACTTACACACCTCGGTTTCTCTCGTTCTCTTTTACCTTTTCCATCCCATTGACGGAAACGACGAGTATACGCATGCACTGTAACTGACATTTCGTGCGAGAAAAACACGAAATTTCCAAAAAAACGTAAATTAACATTTCACATATTTGTTCAAACACGCGTAATCGATCGATATTTTAAACATATATTATCGATTGAAAGTATTATTAAAAAAAAACAAAAAAAGAAAAAAAAAAGAACCGACCGCGAATCGGTGAGGAAACGGAGTCAAAAAAGAAAAAAAAATGCGAGGTGTATAGATATATGTATGTATGTATATGTAGAAAGAGAGTGTAGCAATGTTTGCTGCACGTGCAATGCGTTTATGTACATGCGTGGTAATGTTTACGAGGCGCCACGACGAGTCAACGGCCCCGTGATTTCTCCATTCATCTCTTTCGCTATCGCTGCCAATCTTCGAGCATTTAGAAGAGAGAGAGAGAGAGAGAGGGACTGTATAGACGTGACGAGTGCTGCAACTTGTTTTTCTTCTCTCTCTCTCTCTCTCTCTCACTCTCTCTCTGTCTTTCTAAATACGTATATATATATACATACATACACATACATCTTTTTTCTATTTACTCGTTACGTTCGAGCTGTCATTAGCACTCAATTTAAGGACGTTGCCTTCTGCATACGTAACGTGTCATTTATTTATATACCCATCGTAATCATTGTACAAAATGATACATATATATATATATCGTACAAAAAGGATAATAAAAATATGTGTATTTTTTTTTCTTTTCGTGCATCCAAACGAATTCGATAAAAAAATTTATCGATTCTCCTTTTACAGCTGTTAGTGTAAAAAAAAAAAAGAAAAATGAAGTTTCGAACTGCCAAATGTCATGAGAAGTCATTTGAATCGAATATGCCGAGCTCCTCGCGGTACGGGAGTCGGATCGACAACTGACGTACCTCGCGATTTTCTCGTCCTTTTACATTTGCGCCGAGTGCGCACGCACTCCTATATAGATCGTCTCGTGGATCGCGTTTCCCCACCATCCGGTAACGGCCTTCTCTTCTTACTCCCCCACCAGAGCGCCCGCGCACCCCCTCCCTTGCCACCCCTCCCCCGCCCGCGCGGTCAATCAGCCGAAAAGTTCGAAGTCTCCGTTTGTCTCTCGTTTCTCCCGATATATGTATATATATATATATATATGTGTGTGTATATAGATAATACCACCTCCTCTTCGGGCTCGAATCCCTTCTCCTCCTTCTTCGCGAGCTTGAAATCGAGGGGAGGGGGGATCCACACGCCACGCCTATCTTATATACGCTTTATACATATGTATGTAGGGGATCTTGGGGCTAAACGACTTTAACTCTTTTCCCTAATGAGAAGTTTGTTGGAAATTTTTTTATCTTTTTTCTTTTTTTTTATTTTAACGCGTACGCGTTTGAGTAATAAAGGTACACATAGTCACTCGTGCACGTGGATGTGGAGATTGCGGTTTTGTTATAGTACTGCGAAAAAAAAAAATAATGAAATTTGTTTACGATGATACCAATTGGTTGTTAACAGTATTTCTCGATCGCGTTCGTTACGAGAGCTTTGCAATCTGTTTTTCAATTTTACTGTACCGATTCTTTTTTTAGAAAAGTATATAGGTAAATAAAAATATTTGTACATTTCAAACATATGTATAACGATTATCTAAATTTCGAATAATATCAATAAAAGAACGGCAGTGCGAAACGATCGAACGTATAAGTTTGTTATAAGCATCGAATTTCTACATACACGGCCAGTAGTAAAAGTCACTTTAGTACGGTCTCGTGAAAAGTACGTCCGACTACCCGCAGATAGATACTACTTGCTCCTCATATATATCATTAACTAATACGCACCTCGAAATCCATCACGTAAAAATAATACCATTTTTTCCCCTTATGCATACACACACACACATACCCTAAACCTGTATACATATCACACAATGAAATAACAAAAGTGTATCGAATATATTAATACATTCGCACTCTTGATTAAATATTTATTTAAATTAAACGTACACGTGTTTATGTATATATATATATATACATAAAATAAATGTACGTTATACATTACAATGCGACAATATCTTCAAAAAGTAATATACGTATAATAAGATATTTTGCAATTAGCGTATATAGGGAAAACCGATAAAATACACCGTGCACCGTACGTTAATTTTATTGATAGATATTATTATCGAATTACCGAGGATTAGAGCGTCGATTCAATCAAACGGAAAAAATTCTAACTATGCATTGAAGCGTTAAAATATCATGAATATCTTTATGCAATTTCTCGCGTTCTCACACAATATTCCTACAGTACTGTGCATCGCAAAAAATAACGTTGTGTCTTTGCAGTTCACGGACGTTCAACTATATAATACGAGAATTATTTACTCATACCTGATTTATTCTGTTACTAATGTAACACACACGTTTATCACGGTACACATACACCTAGAATTTATCGCGTTATTACACACGTTCTTTTCTTCTTTTTTTTTCTTCTTCTATACTATATATACATAGATATATATAAACTAAAATTTGTTACAATATATCCCAAAAAACCGTTACACCTCGTTTTTTTTTTATACTTTAACGCGCACGACGAAAAAAAAAAAGAAAAAGGACGAGACTCGCGCGTGTGTGTGAGTGCGATTGAATGGAAATTCCTTGTTCTTTAAAAACCTATAAAGAGCGGGCGCGCGCGCGCGCAAGAGAGTAAAAGTGCCGGCGAGTCAGCGGGTCCTCTATTAAAGACGCGCGCGCGCGCTTGCTTCTTGGAAACGATTGAAAGCGAGAGTAACATTGAACCTGAAGTCAGTGGTTTGCGGCACGATTCCGTGTCCTCCTAATTTATGTGAATATACATATACATATACATATATATATATACGTGTGTTCCTCTATATACCTATATATATATGTATTTGTGATGTGTATCTTTCTTCTTCTTTCTTTTTCTTCTTCCCTTATATTCCTTGTCGTCGTTGTGTGCATCGGTTTGTTTGTCGGTATTTTTTGCATAAAACTATAAATTGCGAGATTATCTCTCTTTCGCGATAAGGGGATGATGATCGTTCGGTTGTACTATGGGAAAGATGCGGTGTCGACTAGAATGCGAATTTTTCGGCGGGAACGGATTCTTTTATATAGTTTAATATGTATATATATATATATCGAACGATTTTTTATTGTCGGTTGTAAGCCGACAGTATAAGGACGTAGTCATTTTTTGCATTCCTCTTACTGTGTGTGTGTGTGTTTGCAGTGTGTATCGTTGAGAAATCGTGTGGCATTAATTTCTACCGGTAGAGTGTATATAATGGACTATTTTTTTTAGATACGAAGAAAATATAATGATAGTGTATTTTAAATTAATTGATAAATAATTAATTATTGTATACAGATTTGAATTGCTTAGAACTAAAAAAGGAATATTTAGTTACATGTATTGTTAAATTTGATAAAGTCGGTGTAAAACGTTAATTTTTAATTAGATCGTTTAATTGATAATTAAGAAGGCTAGTGTCGCCCGTGATATTTTGTATTCATAAAATTGTCGTGTACAATATATCGTTTGTTATTAATTATTTTAAATAAAAATAATTTGCTTATTCGTCGCAATCGTTACACTGAGAAAAATTTGCTATTAATAATGGTAAAAATAGCCACCATTTTGGAAAAATTACTATTAATAATGGCAATTTTTACCATTATTACCCTAGTAGAAATTTAAAACTAAGAACTAGGAATTAAAAATTGGTAGTAAGTGCCTTGTGATGAAACGCTTTTTCTCCCATTTTATTAGCATTTAATAGAATGACCACAACCTCAAAACATTCGAATAATCTTTCCAGCTTTCCGAAAAGAGTAAACTTCAAAATTCCTATAGTTTCGGATGTGTTTTTAACGTTTTCGTCTGATTTACAACTAATTTCTGTTGTATTTCCAGTATTTACGAAGATAAACGCTGTTTTATTAGATTTTTCACTTGTCCATTTTTAATAGATATTTAATAGGACATAACTAGATTCAACTGTAATCTATATTTACAAGCTCAAAAATTGGAGAAAAATAGGATTTTACATTAATAAATGGTCATAAAATGTGAGAAAAAGCGTTTCATCGATAGGAGAAAAATAGGCACATTTTTCGCCTATTTTTTGCCCATTCTATTCAAACAGTCTATTTAATACTTATTTAATGGAATATGATTTCTACCAGGGTAATAGTCATTTTTATATAATTGTGTGTGTCTGTCCTCCGTTTATCCACTAAAATAGTAATTTTTACTAAAAAATTTTCTCAGTGCAATTTTGCACGTGAATTACATTCTAAATTAACACATTAAAATGAAAGTATGTATAAACCGTAGAAAATGAAGCATAATGCGTTTTTTGTCTAAATCTATTCATATATTAAAAAATGAGCAGTAATAACCAAAAAATATAATATAGAAATCGTATTCTATTAAATAGGTAATAAATAGATATTCTAAATAGAATCGAAATAGAAGAAATAGAAGGCCGAAAAATGGGTGAAAAATAGGCGAAAAATGTGCCCATTGTTATCCTCCCTGTGAAACGTTTTTTCTCCCAATTTTTAACCATTACATAGACTAATGTATAATATATGTTCTGGTTTGAGCTAATTTTTAGCTTATAAACATAGATCAAATTTGAGTCTGGATATATGTTATTAAATGTCTATTAAAAATGGACAAGTCAAAAATATAATAAAATCACATTTATTTTCGTAAATACTGGAATATAACAGAAATTAGTTGTAAATCAGACAAAAACATTAAAAATCCATCCAAAACTATAAGAATTTTGAAGTTTACTGTTACCGGGATGCTGGAAACATTATTCGAATGTCTTGAGGTTATAATTGTATTAAGTGTTAAAAAAATGGGTGAAAAAGCGTTTCATCACAAGGTAGTTAATATACCAATGTTTTATTGCTAGTTCTTAGATTCAAATTTCTACTAGAGAATTCCACCTATATAAATCAAAATGATCAATTTCTACTAGGGATGGAAAAATTAATTTAATTTACGTGTGTATACATTTTTCTCATAAAACGATAAATTTTTTTAAAATTATTTTTAAATTCTTTTCACAAGTAAATTTTTCTCATGAAACGATAAATCTTTTAAAAATTATCGTTTGCACATCGAGGGTAACATAGGTATCATCCATACTTTTTGTCTACTTGTAACCTGCAGATTCACCTCGCGCATGAGCCACACTCATTTCCTACAGAAATAAATCCATTACAGGAAAATACCTCGACGAACGACCAAACGTTATTGAAAAATCGTTATTAGATTCGAAGTTAAACCTATACGACATCTTTTATTTCGAAAAATACTATTACGTTTTGCAAACTCAAAACACTCGCAATAAAAAAGAACTCACACGAAATGCACCGCGTAAAAGATCCACACGAATTAAATAAAAAATCACCCGTCGAGAAAAAGGTAAACTTTCATCAATCCCGTACACACACCTCGCGTAAAGAGATCGTGAAGTAAAAGAAAAAAAAAAGAAAAAGAACCCGAGCAATAAGCCGCAACGATAAACGATTTTTACTTGGTTATATGTAAACCTCGGCGCGTGTAGGCGGCCATGAAGTAGCGTCGGCCTGGGCATGTGTCATTTATACCAATAAACATGCGTCCCGATTGAGGTAGCCTATACGAGGGAAATAAAATGAAGAAAAAAAAAAGTTAAGAGAAGAGAGGAAAAAAGAAAAAAGGAAAACCGAAGCTATATAGAGAGTGAGAAAGAAAGAGATCAGCAAGTAATACACACACGTATACACGTACGTGCATCTGTACACACACACACACACACACACATATATATATATATACACACAAGCGTCGTCGGCATTGGCTTAAGATCGAGATCGCGAGAGAGCTACCGCGAGCTAAAGGCGTCACTTGTCACCGTGCAATTGCGCAAGAATCTACGAGTTCGAGGACGGTCATCATAAGAAAGAGAGAGAGAAAGAGCTTTAGCTCATATATATATATACACCTTGCACTACAATACAACTCGGATATTAGAATGAAACAAACGTCGACTCTCTCTCTCTCTCTCTCTCTCGCTGTCTGTATGTTTGTGTATGTGTATGTGCATGTGTCCCTATACGTCTTTTTCTTCTCTCGACCACCAGCTTTCGTTTTCTTTTTCCTCCTCTATATATCACGGTCCTAGATTCGTTTCTTCGCTTCTATACATCGACTAAACGTACGAACGATCATTTTTATCACATCGATTTTACAACAAATATTTATATATATATACCCAAGTGAAACGATTTATTTTTCTCATTGAAACTTCTTTCCTTTTCGTATACGTGCATTTGTGGACTTTCAAATTGGCTATATAGGTATATCGTTAAATGTCTTTTTTTCCTTCACGTATGTATATATATATACATACGGTTAATATGTGCATGTATACGTAATTAACGTTAAATCGTTTGGCAAAGTTTGTTTTGTCTCTGTTCGTTTTTACCTCGCGAGGTAATACGAGAAACCTCACGACAATGCGAGACTTCAAGATTAGAAATGTCCATTCATCATGAATCACAATACATTGAATTATGTCAACGATGCGATTTCTTCTTTTAGAACCTCATGTATCTCCCTCTCCCTCTCTCTCTCTCTGCGCTTTTTTCTTCTTTTTCGTGCTTAATTATTATCAAAAAAAAGAAGAAACGAATTACACGCGCGTAACTTTCCTTTAAAAACGGAGAAGGAGAACAAGAAGAAATTAATTAACGTTAATTAAAATAATACGAATTATAAACTGTAAAACAATAAATTATCCTTACATCGCCGCACGAGTCGTACCAGGAAAAATCACTGTGTGATGTATATAATATATATATCTCACTCATCTTTAATTTTTTTTTCTTCTCGTTCAACCTTGATAACAGACTTTTTCAAGAAGAACAAAAAACAAACCCGAACACCCGAATTCCTCGCCGAATGTGTAAAAGAAAAAAAGAAAAGAAATATATATGTATGTATGTATGTATATAATAGTCCGAGAAAATTAAAATCGATCGAGTGTTTAAACTTCGATAAGACGAAGGTATATTATATGAGGTCGTCGGTTCCGTACGGTATAATCGGTTCCGAGTCTTGAGAAATCAAATTTTTTGCTCGTATAGCGCAACGCCGGGATTGCAAATGCAAATGTTTGTGTATACGTGTGTGCCTGTATTGTACATATATATGTATATACGAATGGTCAAAAGGTGGATTCAATCAATTTTTTTTCTGTGTTTTTGTCTAAAGTGAATTAACAAAAAAAAAAAGAAGAAATAACAACGATCGTTGAATTAATTGTATACGATATATGCAAGAGAAAAAAATTGTTAAATATACATGTATATATATACGTGGTATAGTAATGAAGAAGAAGAGAGATAGCGAGATGAGTGTAACATCAAGCACAGTATATATATATAGATGTAGTGCCGAAGACCGATGCGAAGGACTCTCACTTTTATCGATCTCCTTGAAGGAAGTCGTCTCGCGGTCCCGGTCCCGGTCGTTATGCTCTGCATCCGTGGAGAGAATTACAGTTAGTTTCGCAAGGACGGGCCGACGGCCTCTCCTACAGTATACATGTATACGTATATATCGTCGTTATAAATGCTAAAGAAAACGAAGAATACTAGGGTTAAGGATAACTTCGAAATGTTCAAATTTTTTGCAGCTGCAGTTGTTCTTCTTTTTTTCCATGGACATAAGTTTACTTTGCATAATTTGATAATGTAGGTGCTTTGGATATTTTATTTGAATGTATGTATCGGTACGTTTTTATTTATTTTAAACATATATAATGTTAACTTAATTTTAATAAATTTTTAGTTTTAATTTTCTCAAGTTTTGCGAGTTTATATGCGTGATGTAATTTTGAAGAAACAAAGCGGTATAATGAAAATTATTATTTATTTATTATTAATTTATTTATTCTGCTATTTAAGATATTATATATATATATAGTATTTTAAATTTGTTTGGTAGTCAAAATTATTCGAAAAAATAGTAATATAATATAATTAAATGTTTATGTGATGTCAAGAGACCGAATGAAAATTTTTCAGAGACTTCGTAAAAACTAGAATAATGTTTATCAACGAGATATGAAAAGCGTAATAACTGAAATATTATGGGGGGAAAAAAGGAAAAAAAAATTAAAAACTAATTTTTTTTAAACGTACAGTGTAAACATCGGTATATCAACAAATTAATATGTATATACATATAATACAAAATAATACGATTGATTTTAATAATGCATTAAAATTATTTATTCTTATATTACCGATCGATTAATCAAGACTCGGTATGACAACATAAGGAAGACTTTTACAATATATCACGGACCTTTACTGTCGTTTAGTTAGCTTCCGCAGTATGATGTATGTATACGCGATTTATACACACATACACATATACAATGCAGAATTAGCATCACCTATGTATAATTAAGATTGAATTAAATATCGCATATATAAATTAAAACAAAAAAATAAAAATTATCATAGCGAAAAAGGAATCCGCACGAATTTTTATATAGAATTCACCTGCAGAGTCATCGGTCGAATAAAAATTCTCAAGGAAATCAAAAGTATGCGTATCCTTTTTTCATTTTTTTGTTAAATATATCGGTATATATGTTCACAAGACGACCCGCGAAATTCGTGTCCCGCACGTCAACCTTGGACGCACACGCACACACCTTTTTTCCTTTTATAAAAATCTAGCATACATATATATCGTATAGTTCTGTCGGTCACACACACACACACGTATACACACACACATATATATACATTTTTTATCACAAAAGAATTGCCAAAAAATCTTCCGCTCTCGCGAATTCTTTATTCTTTCTGTTGGCCTCGAGATAAATGATATCGAGAGCTATACGCACGTGCAAAAGGCATGCGGTCAGAAGAGCCTAACACACACACACACACGTATATATATAAATTTATACACACACCCACACATGTACACATATGCACAAAAAGTCGCGCGATCTTTTTCATTTTCGTTTTCTCAAGACCGTATTATAAACTCGTCGACATTATTTTTTTTTCTTCCTTTCGGCGAAACAGGTGAGATAAAATTAAGTGGAATCGAGTTCTGGTATATATTTTTATATATATACATATTTCACATAGTTGCATACACACACATACTTTACACGCGGGATATAATTTACTCAGATGTGTGTGTGTGTAATAATATATATAAAGAGATTTTATTCGAACGATTTATTGTTAACAATTAATTTATATTGATTTTGCAATGTAAACGATCTTATATATATATATATATGCGCACGTGCAATTTCTTTTTTTTTCCTGGTGTATATATATATGTAGAGAGAAGAAGAAAAAAAAGTTGCGAAAATTTATGGTTATTATTAACGTGTGTAAGCTTTTCTCCGTTTCTAAAAGGTGAACTACCTGAGAAATTATTCCTGAATTTATTAATTTGCATGGATACCAAGTGGCATCTATTATTTCTGCATTTTTATGCAAGCGCTACTTGATTTATGTGATAAGGGAACGCGTTTTTTTTAATGATACTAATGACGATAATTATATATATATATATATGTATGTATACGTATATATACGGTTAATTAAAAATTAAAATTTCACGTGATCACGATAAACGATGACTGTATAGGAGAAAAGAACAATAATATTTGAATATTTTTTATGTATAATTTATACTTTACATTTTAATTACATTACGAACGAACGAAAAGAAATAATAGTAATTATGGTATAAACGTTACGTAAGATTTATATTTTTATTCGTATTTTTGTTTTAACATCGAAAGACGAATATTACTTTATTTTTCTAACTGCCTCTATTCCGTTTTGATTTTGAAAGGATCGTTAATCTTTCTGTATCAACGAAGACAATCGATAGATAATTATGCGAATTAACCGCGAATAATATGCAGGTGTGTCAAGTTAATTGAATTACGATTCAGCGTGATTCATAGGCTACGGTTACGCATTGTAATGAACGAAAATAAACAGACACGCAACTGACAATTATAACATTTTAATACGGAAGAATACGAAAATTTGTGTATGAGCAATTTTTTTTTAACGTCACTTTCTGTGATAGATGTTATTAAAAATATCATTTTTTTTATTACTGTTATCTTAATGTTCGTTAAAATCGATTGAAAATCACAGATTATTGAAGTATTCCTTTAAAAAATTACTTTTTGTGATCGAAAAATAATAAGAAAAAATTGTAGATTCAAAAATTTTTTGAAAAATCGGCTATATTTTCGTTATATATGTTCACAAGACGACCCGCGAAATTCGTGTCCCGCACGTCAACCTTGGACGCACACGCACACACCTTTTTTCCTTTTATAAAAATCTAGCATACAATATATCGTATAGTTCTGTCGGTCACACACACACACACGTATACACACACACATATATATACATTTTTTATCACAAAAGAATTGCCAAAAAATCTTCCGCTCTCGCGAATTCTTTATTCTTTCTGTTGGCCTCGAGATAAATGATATCGAGAGCTATACGCACGTGCAAAAGGCATGCGGTCAGAAGAGCCTAACACACACACACACACACGTATATATATAAATTTATACACACACCCACACATGTACACATATGCACAAAAAGTCGCGCGATCTTTTTCATTTCGTTTCTCAAGACCGTATTATAAACTCGTCGACATTATTTTTTTTTCTTCCTTTCGGCGAAACAGGTGAGATAAAATTAAGTGGAATCGAGTTCTGGTATATATTTTTATATATATACATATTTCACATAGTTGCATACACACACATACTTTACACGCGGGATATAATTTACTCAGATGTGTGTGTGTGTAATAATATATATAAAGAGATTTTATTCGAACGATTTATTGTTAACAATTAATTTATATTGATTTTGCAATGTAAACGATCTTATATATATATATATATGCGCACGTGCAATTTCTTTTTTTTTCCTGGTGATATATATATGTAGAGAGAAGAAGAAAAAAAAGTTGCGAAAATTTATGGTTATTATTAACGTGTGTAAGCTTTTCTCCGTTTCTAAAAGGTGAACTACCTGAGAAATTATTCCTGAATTTATTAATTTGCATGGATACCAAGTGGCATCTATTATTTCTGCATTTTTATGCAAGCGCTACTTGATTTATGTGATAAGGGAACGCGTTTTTTTTAATGATACTAATGACGATAATTATATATATATATATATGTATGTATACGTATATATACGGTTAATTAAAAATTAAAATTTCACGTGATCACGATAAACGATGACTGTATAGGAGAAAAGAACAATAATATTTGAATATTTTTTTATGTATAATTTATACTTTACATTTTAATTACATTACGAACGAACGAAAAGAAATAATAGTAATTATGGTATAAACGTTACGTAAGATTTATATTTTTATTCGTATTTTTGTTTTAACATCGAAAGACGAATATTACTTTATTTTTCTAACTGCCTCTATTCCGTTTTGATTTTGAAAGGATCGTTAATCTTTCTGTATCAACGAAGACAATCGATAGATAATTATGCGAATTAACCGCGAATAATATGCAGGTGTGTCAAGTTAATTGAATTACGATTCAGCGTGATTCATAGGCTACGGTTACGCATTGTAATGAACGAAAATAAACAGACACGCAACTGACAATTATAACATTTTAATACGGAAGAATACGAAAATTTGTGTATGAGCAATTTTTTTTTAACGTCACTTTCTGTGATAGATGTTATTAAAAATATCATTTTTTTTATTACTGTTATCTTAATGTTCGTTAAAATCGATTGAAAATCACAGATTATTGAAGTATTCCTTTAAAAAATTACTTTTTGTGATCGAAAAATAATAAGAAAAAAATTGTAGATTCAAAAATTTTTTGAAAAATCGGCTATATTTTCGTTATATTCCTTTATGTATATTTTCAACCATGGCCAAAAAATTACTCGTATTATCATCAAAAAATAATAAACAATAAGTCAATCAGAAAAATTCGGAAAATTAAACTGCATTTTCACTATGATCCACCATATACATTTTGTTAATAAAAAAAAAAACAAATAAATTTTTCTCAACGTCATCATCGAAATATAATAAAAATACAAAAAGTAAAAGTTGAAAAATTCGACGATCGCTGTACTTTCATCATATTCCATGACGTATTTTCATTCGTCGAAAAAAAATCACCGAAAACGGAAAAAAAAGTTAAAGTTGAACAATCGGGAAAATCCGCGATCACCGCATTTCGAATTATGTGTATATACCGATCGAGAGGAATCGCAATTAATATCAACGACCGCTCGCGAGGTCTTTTGCAAACTTGCGCGCGAAATCTCTTTAATCAAATAATCTTTATATATATACATGTACACAAAATGCATATGTATACACAGAGAGAAAAAGAGAGAGAGAGAGAGAGAGAGAGAGAGAACGAAGCACCGGCTTACCTTGCGATTATCCGGAACGATCGTCCGTTCTATAATACGAAAAGTATATTTTCGGAAGCTGAGTCCGAAGATGGAATGCATAGTTTATAAATGCGACTAGGTGCGGAGGATCATTGTTTATTCATTCGTGGATTATCCTTCGGCGAGTTCAGTGGCTGCGCCTACTTAAGCGGAATGACAGTAATCCTTTCGCTTTTTTTTTTAAACTCAATGCACACGCTCGCGGTCTTTTTTTTATTTATATATTATTATTCCTTCCCTTTTTCCTCCTCGTTATCTCTCGCTTCGTACGTCTTTAATTAATTTCTTTCGGGTATATACGTATAAATGGAGAACTTTGCGAAAGAGAGAGAGAGAGAGAAAGAGAGATATGTATGTATATGTATACGTATATATATATAATCACGCAGGTTTGTATAGGCTCGGCGAATTTTCAGGTCGATATATTTTGTGTGTGCCAGGAAAGTTCATTGATTCGTTCATCTAGATTTTCCTCATTGCATTGGAGTGAAAGGGACGTTGCCGCTGTGTACGTGCGTACGTATATTTATGTATGTGTGTGTGACTGCACATATACACGTACATATATATATATATACACACACATATACATATATACATACGTATATATACATATATATATATATACATATACATATATATATATGTATATGTATATGTGTGACTGTGTGTGTGTGTATATATGTATGTGCGTGCGTTTCCAACGAATGGCGAACGTGAGAAAACTTTAACGCGTGCCGTGGATTGCAATGAGGAAAAACTAACGATCGAAGAAAAAAATATATGTGTGTGTGTGTGTGTATGTGAAGGGGATAAAAAAAAGGTATGCATTGATTTCCTATTCCAGGTCTTATTGCGTCCGAGGGTGAAATGTGGAAGGATCAAAGGAAATTCGTGACCAGTTCACTCAAGAATTTCGGTATGCTCAAATTTCCAAGTCCTAGGAGGGATAAACTCGAGGAACGGATACTCGTAGCTGTCGATGAAACTGTCAAGGTATTTTTAATTGCCAGGGCAAAAATGTACGTATGGTGCAACGTACGATGACAATGATATTTTTTCTATCATTTCGAAGAAGGAATCAAAGATTTTTCAACGCCTCGTGTTAACAATCGCGAATTAAAAATGTATATCGATCGTTCGTTTAACCCCCTATTCTCTTACGTTTTTTTTTTTTCGTTCATCTATGTTCCGTGTAACGTATAGTGAACGATCTCGTTTTTGCTCGCGGTATTTAAAATAATAACCCGAATTACATTCAAAATTCGTTGAAGTATGAAAACAATGGTTGGAACAATGATCAGCCGAGACAAAGGTCATTTTTAACAAAGATAATGAATTTAAATTATCGAATTACTTTTTGCTAGCTTAACACACTTAGCTCTCGATGTGTATATATATAAAAAAAAGAAGGAGCATTGATCTTGAAATCAACATAGGACAATACGTGTGCATATATATATGTACATATACACATAAAACTGCATGAAAAGTGCGCACGTTCATTATTTAGTTCACGTTCTATCGTAGCTCGTTTCTAACATTCTATGTTAATTAATCTATAAATAATTAATGCATTATTATTCGAATTCAGGCGTTGTTTTAAAATAAATTTTAATAATATAATCGATCGTATATATTAATAATTAATAAGCACATAATTTATAGATGAATCGCGAATTACAAATCTTTAGGTATGTATATATAGTATATCGAATAAACAATGGATTTTATAAGATTTTAATATATTATAAATATACGTATGGATAATATATACATATTTTACTTTGTTTTGTTGGAGTAATAAAGGAAAAAAAAAATTAAAGTGATTTTTTGATGATATTGAGATTTTTATTGTAGAAACTTGAAGAGCGTACGGACGCGGTTAAAGGATTCGAACCGCACGACACATTGCACCACTGTATAGGAAATTTAATGAACAACTTAGTGTTTGGTACGGCTTACGAAGAAGACGATGAACTTTGGAAATGGTTGCAATTGATGCAAGAAGAAGGTGTCAAACACATTGGTGTTTCTGGACCAATCAATTTCTTGCCTTTTTTGAGGTAGATATAATATAAAATTTAAACCATATTTAAATTCGTTGGAGTGAGGTTTTTCAATTGTTATAAAAGTTATAGAGGAATTTTGTAAAAAACTTTTTATTAAAAAATCATTATATTGTTTATATTAATGTAGGTATATATAATGTTAGAATATAAAACAGTAAGTTTTTTTAAACTGTTATACATATAATATTGGTAAACACGCTGTATTCAACTCGATTATAAAACACAATTCTATATAACTTATCGCTCAAGAAAATTTAAATTGCACATTTTATTAGGAAAAAAGAACTTTTAAATAACGTTAAATTGAGAATAAGAAAAAAAAATGTCATTGGATTAAAGATTTTTACCTCGGTACCGTAAGGTAATGCACTTGATATTGAACGGCCAAAGTAAAACTCACGACGTTTACCGGAAGATACTCGAGGAGCACAGGAAATGCCCAACGGAGACGAATAGCTTTTTAGCAGCATTTGACGAGGAAATGAAACGTCGTGTTACAAACGGAGAGTCACTTGGTTATTTCACTGATACCCAGTGTCTTTACCTTATGGCTGATATTTATGGTGCTGGTGTTGATACTACCTTGACTACGCTTAGATGGTTCCTGCTTTTCATGGCTGCTTTCCCCGATGAGCAGGTGAGAGGTCTTACAATTCCTGCTCGGTGTGACATTATACACTACGCTATATATCGTTTTAACATATTTTCAAGTCGGTTTTACGTAACATTTTTCTTTTTCTTTTTTAATCATTCGAAGGTTAATAGGGTATAGCAGAAATTTTGAAATTTTACTTATATGTATTATATATATACATATCAAATGTTTATATATGGGTGGTTCTCTGTGACATCGAAGATGAAAAAAATAAATATTGCTATAAATGTGGGAATATGTTTTAGAGGTATCCAGTCGTTCTCCTGAATTTTTTCAGATTTTTTCTGGGCCATTATTTTAAGTTACAGAGAGTCAAAGTTGACATTTTAGCACTTTTTTGCATTATATGCCCATTTTCATGAATTTTTAGCTCCCAGGGGATGTATTTTTCACTAAAAACATAAGTATGACTTTTTTTGTAAAATTTTCCGAACTTTTCATTAAAAATACTTTTAAAGACATAAATGTATGCTGTCACACTCTTGTAAGCCATTTAAACCTTAAATAGTGAAAATCAGCAATTCTGCTCCGGACTCTGGTAACCTAATACTGTCTAAAAGATGTCTTTTTATAGTCAGAAAGTGCCTAAAAATTTCCAGAGTGGGTCTAAATCATTAAGATCACTTATGGTCAAAATATCCGGGAAAAGTGCCCGAAATATTAATAGAAATGTATATTTGTTGCCTTATAACAATGAATTTATTAGCATGATCATTGCAAAAAAATTTGTGCACTTACCTTGGAGTGGTAGAAAAGTATCTTCACTTGTTTCAGTATCCATCTAATCCCCTGTAAGCTGCTAAAAATACAAATATTATCATACAAATGTAAAAAATTAATTTTTAAACATTTATAATGCTGAATTTTTAGTTTTACATCCCTTACAAGAATTATAATACTAATCTGAAGGATTATTATAAATATATAAACATCATTATTACAATAACTGAATATACGTATTTAACACAAAAGGTATATAAATAAATCGGATATATAATTATAATGAATAATATGATAACGGGACAGTGACAAGTTTGTGAAATCTAAACAATGTATTGCTAAACAATAATAATAATAATGTTTATACTTTTATAGTAATCATTCAGATTAGTATTATAATTCTTGTAAGGGATGTAAAACTAAAAATCCAGCATTATAAATGTTTAAAAAATAATTTTTTATAATTTTATAATAATATTTGTATTTTAGCAGCTCACAGGGGATTAGATGGATACTGAAACAAGTGGAGATACTTTTCTACCATTCCAAGGTAAGTGTATAAATTTTTTTGCAATGATCATGCTAATAGATTCATCGTTATAAGGCAACAAATATACATTTCTATTAATATTTCGGGCACTTTTCCCGGATATTTTGACCATAAGTGATCTTAATGATTTAGACCCACTCTGGAAATTTTTAGGTAGTTTCTGACTACAAAAAGACATCTTTTAGACAGTATTAGGTTACCAGAGTCCGGAGCAGAATTGCTGATTTTCACTATTTAAGGTTTAAATGGCTTACAAGAGTGTGTAAGTCTTGTATAACAATTATTATTATTTAATTTATTACTAAACATTGTAATTTTAATACGACACTTATGTTAATTTAGTATAAATACTCTACTACTATTATTACTCAAAAGATTTATTAAAAATTTGACAGGTTACTTAACGAAAATACAACAAAATTTTTTTTAAACTGTTATACATATAATATTGGTAAAACACTGTATTCAACTCGATTATAAAACACAATTCTATATAACTTATCCTCAAGAAATTTAAATTGCACATTTTATTTAGAAAAAAAGAACTTTTAAATAACGTTAAATTGAGAATAAGAAAAAAAAAATGTCATTGGATTAAAGATTTTTACCTCGGTACCGTAAGTAATGCACTTGATATTGAACGGCCAAAGTAAAACTCACGACGTTTACCGGAAGATACTCGAGGAGCACAGGAAATGCCCAACGGAGACGAATAGCTTTTTAGCAGCATTTGACGAGGAAATGAAACGTCGTGTTACAAACGAAAAGTTCGGAAATTTTACAAAAAAAGTCATACTTATGTTTTTAGTGAAAAATGCATCCCCTGGGAGCTAAAAATTCATGAAAATGGGCATATAATGCAAAAAGTGCTAAAATGTCAACTTTGACTCTCTGTAACTTAAAATAATGGCCCAGAAAAAATCTGAAAAAATTCAGGAGAACTACTGGATACCTCTAAAACATATTCCCACAGTTATAGCAATATTTATTTTTTCATCTTCGATGTCACAGAGAACCACCCATATATACTTATATGTATTTCATGTACCTTTTTTTAATTTTATCTATAATGAGTTTCTTTTATATAATAATAAACATCCCTTTGCAAATTTCGATTTATTACGTTTATTTTGTTAACTCTTATAATTGTATTTTATTTATATTATTTTTAATTAATTTTTTAAGGTGAAAATTCAAAAAGAGATGGACAGTATCATTGGTAAAAATTCACCAACATTAAACGACAGACCATCATTACTACGATTAGAAGCTGCTATTATGGAGGTTCAACGCCTTAGGAGCGTAGTTCCTATTGGCATTCCACATGGAACCACCGAGGTTAATATTATTTTTAATATTTAAACATTTTTTAGATATACGTTGAAATTAAATAATTTAGCTTAAATGTTTGTAATAATAATTTACAATAATAACATCGATTGGAAAGCCCTAATATATATCAAAAAAATCATATAACATTTTCTATAACCAATAATGCACTTAAAAATAACTTGATCAATTTAATAAAATATTTTTTTGAGTACTTCTTAATAATGTTAATTCGAAACTAATAAATGTTTTTATCAAGAAAAAAAAGAATATTTATTAACAGTGAACAATTTTTCATTTATATAAAAATAAAATGTATAATAATTACGACATTTTTATCATCTTTTTTTAGACGATATTCAATAAAATTTTTTATTAATATATATAAAAATAAAAATATTCTTATTAATTTAGCAATCGAATAATTTGACCACCAATAGTATTATTTTTTTCTTTCATACATAAATACACTCTAAATCCTAGATTGTAAAAAATAAGGCTAGAATGTGCAAAATCTCTATCCACTTTCGAAAAGTGCAAAAATTTGAGTAATATTGTAAATTAAAGGCGTTTAAAATTGATGATATAAGTGAAAAGTGCACTATTGCATTTTATAACGTAAAACCGGTCAGTGCAGGACACTCGAATTGAAGATTACGACATTCCCAAGGGCAGCATGATAGTACCACTACAGTGGGCAATTCACTTGAACCCTTCTTACTGGCCAGATCCGGATGTCTTTCAACCCGACAGATTTATATCGGACGACGGTAGTCTTGCTAAACCAGACGCTTTTCTACCCTATCAATCTGGTAATGTTATTTACTTAGTTATTCTTTTTTTCAATTGTTAAAAATAATAAATAATTACATGTTGTTGGTTTGATTTTATCACTCGGTAGTTTTTTTAATATCGATTGTTGAGAAAAGATAAGGTGAAAAAACTTTAACACATTTCTTCCTTTTTTATATATAAATTACAGTGTTTATATTAGAAGGTATATTGTAATTTCCTTTTTATCATATATTTTTAATTTTACATTATACGAGTTGTACTGTTTGATTTATAAATAAAATCTTATACAGTCTGCAGAAAGTGGCTTTGACCACCGAAACGTTACAAAAAGGAAAGAATGTGTTAAAGTTTTTTCACATTTCGATAAATTTTCAACAATCATTATCAATGAATAGTTAATTTAAAAAAAAATAAAATATGTGTAAATAAATAATTACATTAAAATTATAAAGAACAATTAATTTTCTTAACAACATTGTACTCTCGGAATTCAGGTAAACGAATGTGCGTCGGCGACGAACTCGCGAGAATCACCCTGTATCTTTTTACGTCAAGAATAATACATCGATTCACGATATCGAGCGTACCAGGACAGCCGATCGATTTGGAAGGAGAATGTGGTATAACGTTGCTTCCTAAATTACAAAATATAATATTAACACGACGTAACTAATTTTTTTGTTCCTTTTTAACATTCTAACGTCTAGTATACTACTATAATTATTATTATTTTTTATTGTAAATTGTATATCGTTACAATATATCTCATTAACGACGCGAAGATCTCCAATTAATCATGTGATATAAAATACGCGTGTACAACATTATTTAACATTAAGCTCGATTTTTCGCCGACGAACAAAAAGGTATAATAAATACCGTATAAATTATAATTTATACAGTTAAATAAATTTAAACGAAAAAATAGAGATTTATTTTTCTCTCACCCACGCAAACTTATAGGTCGTATATTTCTCTTTCTTTTAATCCTTACATAGCGATTTCACTCGTTCTTGTCACCTTATTCTTCCTTGGAAAGTGTCCCTTTTTTTTCTCCGTCTTCTTCTCCTTCTTCTTCTTGTTTCTCGTGACCCTTTCTTCTTTTCACGTACACACAGTTATACGACCCGAACAATGGAGCAGCAGCACACACCAGGGCGATAATTAAATTTCGTACTTCTCGCACCTGGACCCGAGAAAATAACAAAAAGGCGATCGTCGTGAAATTTACTTGCGGTGCATATACGCGTTGACCGAAATGACGAAGTACATCATGCATGATCGACAACGGGGAAACAGAACATGTAAGAAAAATGTTGTAAGAAGTCAACGATCGCACTCCGCATGGTACACTTTATATTTAATTTGTTTTTCTTTCTTCTTAAGATTACATGAAATTTAAATCTTTAATATTACACACTAAAAACAAAGTTATAGTGATAATGAATTTAGAGACTGTTAAAATTAAAAAAATTTGTTATATTCTATTAATTTATTCTTTAATTTATTCTATTTAAAAATTCTAATTTTTGTAATGTTTATCGTAAGTTGCGTTAATTCAGTGTAATTTTTTGAATTTTCACAGTATGTCATTAACAATACTAGACTGTATTATCATTTTTACTACAACTTTTTTCTCAGTGATAATATGGAAAATTTGCAGATAATTTACGCGCGTATCGAAATACTTACAATTTTTTCCTTCGTTTACTTCGTGATTAATCTTTATGATAAAAATCAATCGATGTTCAATTGCGTATTTCGAAATCTAAATAGAATAAATAATATTCTTTATTTAAAAAAAATTGTTGGATTTTAAGGTACCTCGACGCGGCTATGATACGTTTAACATTGTACGTTGCACAATCGAATAAGTTTTCGTAAAGTAGTAGCCTTGATCGAAATTCTACGTGTTACCATTCACCTAGTGTCCAAATGATAGCATTATTCCTTGAAAGTTATTAAAGGAAATGAGTTGCCGATACGTTCGACCCGTGTTATTAACAATCATTTAGTAAAAAATTAAATGTTACACGAAAGCAAACTCACGTACAAATATTTGTTTGTTAATAAATAAATAGAACGTTTAAATATCTAGAAAAAAGTTAATAAATTCTAAAAAAAGTAAGTATATAGCTTATATAATATATAAAATTATATATAAAAAATAGATACTTTTTAAAATAGACAAAATCAATTGTCTATCAGTCTAAAATTGGTGAAAAGACTTTTTTTTAATGAATAGCACCTTGAAAATTTAAAAAACTATGTATCTAAATAAATAAAACACTATTGTACATACACGATAGATCACTTAGTTTTAAATTAGATAAAGCATATAAATGCAACCACCTAAAAAATTAATAGATATATTAAAATAAGGTTAGCGATCGATTATTACTAGTAGTAGAAATGGACCACCAAAACTTTTTTCATTAAATAAATAAAATAACAAAAGACAAAGAATCAGTTAAAAAACTGACTATCCTGACATTCGACAAGTTTTAATACTATAAATTGACCACAAGTAGATAAAACAACTTTGTTTTTCTTAAAAATAAAAAATTAATTATATTTATCTATAAATACATACATACGAAAAATGAACAAATCCGACCAGTCCCAACTAACTAAATGAAAAAAAAATCGTTCATTGAACGTTCAATAAAAAAAAACATTTCCTTCATCGACCAAACAACTACAACATATCCCAAAAAGAAAAAAAAGGTATAAAATCAAATTAACAGACGAACTAGCTGACAATTCCCAAGTTATATGAAAATGAGCGATCAAACGAAACTAATTAGAAAATCTGTTATGAATAAGTAATAATAATATTCCGTAGTCGTACACACACACATATATATAGCTACTCCTCAAGATTTCACAATCGAGCCGTTTGTCAAGCTTGCCGCAGCAGCTCATTTGAGGAAACACGTATAGGTTATACACACATAGCCACGCAGAAACGCAGACTATGTATATATATATATATATATATGTATGCGCGGTTGGCTTTTATTATAAAGTGCGTCTCTCGGGTCCATAGACACCGGGCACAGTGAGCAGGCACACACAGAGAGCTATGGAATAGCGAACCGCGAGTTAAAACCTTACGTAAGCTCGCGCGTGGTTTGGGGCCACTTGACTTTCGTGTCATTAACCCTACGGGTTATACCTCACTCCATGCCCCGAGTTGATATTTCGTTAGAAATCTATACGAACCGACAGAGTTTCTCTTATGTAACCCATTACTTATCTCGTACATGCCCAATTGACAAACGGCGTAACGAACATGCCACCTCGAATCCACTTGGATTTGTCATTCTCCAACGGCGATTTACTGTATGTATTCTACCATTTTTACTGCGAGTTTCCTGGATCGAGTGTGTCTATCGTATCTATCGTTTTCTGTGTCCAACGCGATTTTCTCCATGTGCACTATTATAACGCAAAAAATGGTAAGACTTTTGGGTGTTTCCCAAGTGCTTGGTAAGATCGATACGTTTTTTTTTTTTTTAATGTTGTTGTACAACTATTTTAGGGAGATATTTCATATGTTGATTTGATGTACGTAGAAAAATCTCAATAATACGGTCAAATACTTCTTTTTAAGATTTGTTCAATAAAATCTCTGATCAATCGTTAAAATTATTTCGTTCTTAATAAATTCTTCTTAGTTTAATGACAAAGTGACGAATATATAGTTTATAACAAACGTTACGTGGACATTTTCTAGTAAAGATTATAAATTTATCTATCAAAGTTAAATACGTACTGTATAAATACTATAAAATTAATGTATGTAGCCAATTATAACATCACATTCGTGTACAACATACAAATTTCTTTTATTAATTTTGTCAATCTTTCTAACCCATTATAATTTTTAACCATCACATCTTTTCTAAATTCAGCGCATTGACCCTAAAATAATCTCTATGTATAACCACTGCAGTATACTAATTTAATTAACAGAAAAAAAAATCTCAACGCTTCTACAGAACACACGCGCGTCAACCACCAAATTTCATTTCGAGAAAATGAAATAAAAGTGGACCGCAAAAGCGTTTCCGTTTTTTTATGAAAGACACTTTGTCAACACACGTCGTACGATATATAAATCGAGGGAATAAAAAAAGTAAAAATTATTCCTACAATAGCTTGGTATATATATATCGCACACCTATATACATATACATGAGTGAAATTGTGTATGTAGTTTTGTCTAATGTGTATATAGCTGCGTAACTATTTCAGATATAATCATGCTTGATTACATATGATCATACAATGATCACTTTTACGAGGTACTTCCCCGTCACATTTTAGCCTCGGTATACGAGGATACATTTTAGATGAATTCCAGACGTTGCGCTCAGATACTCATATATATATATATATAATCCTGATGCGAGTTCAACTTACGTATGTGGGTTAGTTGCAATGTGCTAAACTTTTTTTTTAAGATTAAGGAGATGCGAGCTAAATTACAGGGACCTATACTCTCAAAAACCCAAAATTTTAAGAATCGCAGATAACATTGAAAGCAAATAGAATATCGTTACAGAACCGATGTCTACGAAATAATGAATGTCGAATGAATTATTTATAATTATAGATTAAGTAGAAAATTGATCTCAAAACTACTGCACGTTTTTCCAAATCTTAATCGTTTAATATAGAACATTTTGAAAAAATTCATACGTAATATATTTAAAGTATTTATTTTAAGCGTTTAATTTAATGTAAATAGAAGAGCGTAACAGAGAAATTTTATGTCAATATAAAATTTGTGTTAATTCAAAAATAAATAACAATTCTAATTTTTTTGGTTTATGACCTCCTTAATTAAAGATCTTTACTTTAGGTTATAGAGTGTAGATTAAACCAAAATATTTTTTAATTGCAAATCTTTTTTGGAACATCCGAGTAATTTTCTACATCGATTTGACAGTTTTATAATTTTTTTCATAGAACGTAAAAACCGCGTGAATTATTTAATAAAACATATTTTTGAATACTTATTCAAGACTGACTGTTGTATACATTTATTGCGAAACGAACCAAATTTTAATTAAAACAAAGATAACGTATACGACAATTACTAAATATTTATTGGTATAAACACTTCTTTAGAGCCATTAAACAAAATATTTGATCGAATTCCTAAATTTGTTTATTTCCCACACCGTTGCAATTAATATTTCATTAAATTTAATTAATCGAAAATGAAAAATCGTCGATGATAAACAAGTGTATATAATAATTAACAAAAAAAAAGATAGCAAATTCCTTTCGTTCGAATTAGTACAGCAATATATAGAGGTGTATATGTACATACATACATACATACATATATAACCCGAATACAAAATTAAGTAACGCAACCATTAACGAATCTAAATACCATTCGCGATCAAATAAAAATATATTTGCGTAATTAACAAAGCAGCCCCAGAGCTAAAATATATTCCGCAATATCTTTCCGTGGCAAAGGAAGCCGCATAATTCATGCAATACACACACACACATACACGGGTATACGTAGGTGTCTAAGCAAAATAAACCGTTTGAAAGGCTAACGGCTGTGGGACCAAAAAAAAAAAGAAGAAAAGAACGTTAGTCAAATAAAAAAGTGCGAAGCACACACCGCGAAATTTGGACTCGATCCCGTAAATCCCACCTTCTCTCTCTCTTTTATATATACGTTAGAAGAGTTTTTCGGAAACCCAAAAACGCTTGGTTGGCCCAGCGTTCAGAAGAGAAAGCTAGGGTATATATGTCTATACAAGAGTTTGAGACTTATAGACGTTGAAACGGGGACGAGGGATTTTTTCGTCTTTACGAAGGCTCTTTCTATATGCACCTGATCAATCGTTTAATTCATATTAATCAACTTTTTTTATAGACACTTACGTGTTGGATGACACGCTATGAGAAGAGAGAATGTATTATCAAAATTTAGTGTTGTTGAGTAAGGATTAAAACGAAATAATGTATACAAAAATTCAATAGAAACATTTATTAACCCTTTCAGAACTGAATTAATTTAGAATTTTTTTTCATATTTTTATTTATAAATATAGTATTGGTTTAATAACATCTTATTAATCTAAAAATAGTAATTGAATATTACTTTTAATAATTTACGTTATGATTTTTATAATTTACAATTTTTATTACAATGTACTTTGGGTCCAAAAGGATTAATTTGAGATTATTATTGAAATTCTTTCTTTGCAGTTTTTGCTACAAAACGTAACGATAATAATTAGCTAACTTTTATGAAATCATGGTTAACGAATTATCAGAAATTCGGGCAAGAAGGTATTAAGTTTCGGTACTTTTTCGTCTTACCCCACCCAAAAAAAAATCAAGTTTTTTCTTAGCTAATTGATGAAAAAATACATAAAACATAGTTATCATATGATTATATTTAATGGGAAAAATAACATTTTATAAGTTTTATAAGTTTTATAAAAAATTGTTTTTTATATATTCATTTATAATGTTCGTGGATTCGCATACAATAATTGTAAGCAACAATTCTACATACACGTCGTAAATATACCCAATAACCCAATACAGATAAAGAAAGACCAATAACCCAAATATTATAAATACTATAAGTTGATATTAGATAATTTTTTATTGATATTATTTTTTTACATATTATATTGTCCTTTTTTAGCGTATGAGCTACTTACGTTCCTTTAGACAGTCTGTTAATTATATTAGAAACTACATCGGTATTTCTAAATATTTCAAAATTCCACACAATTAGAAAAATAATAACTGTAAATCATATTTATCTATTTTTTCATCAATTTGCTAAGAAAAAACTTGATTTTTTTTGGGTGGGGTAAAACGAAAAAGTACCTAAGTTTCAGTTAATAAATTGTCTAACTTTCAATTGGAAATCATATTTATTAATGTGAAAATAGCTGTACTATAATTGCAAAAGTAACATATGGAAGAAAAAAGATTGAACCGTTCACATTACAATATTTCTTTATATTCTGTGAAGTGTAATTATAACAATTCAAATGGGATGCCAGACCCGATTATATAGGAATATACATAGCATTCAAACAAAAATTATATTTGAAATAATAAATTAAAAATCACAATTGACTACTGAACAAAAAAAATAATTTTCGTATTATTAATTGAAATGATAAATTATTGGTCGGTAATTTTCAGTAAGAAAGGTAGAAACTTTAAATTCAAACATTTTACGCTAATTAGTAATTTTTTAAAATTGAAAATATTTCGGTATATTGTGTGAAGCACACATGAAAATCTAAAATAAAGAATTGTTCCGAAAATTAATTTTTGTATTTATAAAAAAAATTAGAAATGCCAATCGCATTCAAACTTTCATTAAGATTAACATTACATTGTTAATTTGAAGAAGCGTAAATGTAATTCAAATGTAAATTGCGATATAATATTGTCAAAGTGTCCATATGATATTTTTCGTTCTAAATTTTACATTTTTAAAATTTTACTCTTATCACCTAGGGTGTAAATAAATTTCTTATCATGACAATTTAGATGTATTTCTAGGTTTCATTTATATTCTACATAAAAGTCATTTTAGAAAAGTAAATTTGTTTGGTGACAGTACTTGTTCTTTTATTTTAGTGATGTTTAAAAAGCACAGCAATTCAACATCTTTATTCGCGAAATATTCTAATAATTTTGGCAATAACCGAAAAAAGTCTTGAATTTATTATTAAAAAGTACTTAATAAATATTATTGTTAAGAATTTTTTTGTAACATTTTACGTGTTTATTAATATTTTTGAAAAATATAACCACAAATAAGCTAGTTAATACCTATTCAAATTAAATAATCTTGAGATTATTGTCAATAATACAAATATAAAAGTTAGTTAATTATCCTGTTGAAATTTCGTATAAATAAGGTATGAATATAACATTTTTTAAGCAATATAATGAACTGATACACAATTCTAAAAAACACAATATTCTTAAATTTCTACTAGGATACTATCTGAATTTTAGCTAAGTAACATAAATCATAATTATTAATAATTCAATGTAAAAAAAAAGAAGACACATAAGATTCTTCCGAAAAAACTGAACTTATACCATGGGTTCTCCATAAAATCCCGGTGAATAAAAAGATTTCCACAGTAAGAATCAAGGAATCATCAATTAATTTACATCTGCGAGTCGTCTGACAATACCCAACAAGCTGATGACTCGAATGCGGGCGGTACCTCGAAATTGCACGTCTCGCACGTGCCGCGAATCTGTTCGTCGAAAAAGAAAAATCTAAAGAAACCCCATGCACAATAAACATAACGCGCGTGTCATATGCAGATTCAAAAGAGAATTTATCCCGTTAAATCACCGTGTACACCAAGTGATTGTTTTTTTTTTTCTTCTTTACCCACTATATGGTGTACGACACGTGGACCGATTTTACGAGATATATACGTAGAAAGGTATTTGAACATCTGGATTACAATTGTTTGATATACCTGATGGTGATTCTCTGTATATACATATCTTTTTCTTCGGCGCGATGGTAATGACACCGTAACCGCAATCACGTTGATCAGTTTGGTCTATATATAGTCAGGTGTTTTGCGGTGACGTCATTGGCTTTCAGGTCGATTACCTCAATCGCTGCTGGTGCTGGTGATGCAGTGTGTGTACCGATGTCATCCGGAGTTGAAGGTAATAAACCGTCGAATCGTATCACGATGATATTGTGGTTTCGAAGCAGGGAGAGGAGTAATAACAACGAATCGAAGAACTTGAGACAGTTGGTGGCGTGATTATTCGATATACATCCACGTTTGAATCTGTTCTTTACCTTCCTTTTCTTTTTATTCCTCTCATCTCTTTTCGAACATCCAAAGATATAACGATCCGCTTCCGGGACGTTATATATCCAACGGTTTTCATTGCGGCACAATGTGGATCCTTTACACGTTGATTAAGCTGTTCGAGAAAATTGATTTATGTGATCCATATGTATACAACCGATATTTATTTTTTTTTCGTGGTTATACGTTAACGTTATATCACCGTTAATCTATACGCGATCACCCTCTTTTTTCTTCTCGTTTACACCATAAGATTGACAATCCGAATTGCGAAACGGATATTGTCAATTTTCGATTGTTGTATACGTAATTTACATCGAAATGCTCGTTTCTTCATAAGATACTTCAAAATGACATACGTTAAATTAATTTATATATATATATGCACATATGTACTGGAAGAAAATTTAACGAATTCAAGAAAAAAATATTGCAACAAGAAATATTTATTAAGGAATAATTTTAACTGACAGAAAGATAATTGTATAAAAAAATATTTAGTACTTTTGAAACAAAATTTTTGTTTAAACGTTAGCTATAATATATTTCAGTGAATTCTACTAATTTTTTTTATATCAGTGCTAATCTCGGCAAGATTTCACGGGATTAATTTATAACGAAGTAATAATAATAATAATAATAATAATAAATAGACTTTTATGTAATCAGGATTATTTTTATGCTTTATTACAATACTTGGGTGTGACAAAAATGAGTCATTCAATGTATTTCTTTTCTTTAATTTACGAGATGCGTCTTTGGATTTATACTCGATAGGCATACCAAATGGAATCATTGCAGCACTGAATTTATATTGCGTAATATTGGTAATGTTAAAGGTCAGTAACATTTTTTTTTAAATTTTAGTATATACCAATTCGAAATTTTATCGTAATTTTCCGTGTTATCTCAATCTAATTAATTTTATTTTTCTTTTAAATCCGTTTAACTATATTATGTTTTTTTTAATAGTGTATAAGTGGTGAACAAATAAGAATTTGGTTAATATATTTATTTAAAAACATTTTGATTTTTGTTATTTTCTTAGAAGCAAGTTAACTTAATTTGCGTTAAATTGAAATTATAATATTGAAAAAAAGTCAATTTCATCAAACATCGTTAAATATTTATAATAAAGGCATCTCAAGATATTTTTTCTTTGTAAAACAAATATCAATCACTTTTTTTTGTTTCAATTTTTAATTTTTTCGTGACAAAGGATCATTAAGGTAAGGATCATCAACAACGCCAAACAATCAAAAACAACAACGATAATTTTTGGAAAATGTGAAAATTGTTTTTTTATTTAAATCTTCATGATTTTTTTTTTCTTCTTGTTATAGAAAAATTATGTTTCCATATTAAATAGTACAATATTTACGACACAAGTATTCGCGGTCGACGGGTGAACACAGTGCGGCGGCATTCGGCTGGATCTGACGATCGCACATCGTAAAATCTCACACTCACACGCAAACGCACACATACACGCGCACACACACACACACATACGATTAAAAAAAAAGTTAATAAAGAAAGAAAACAATAGAGAAAAGACGTAAAAAAAAAGAAAAGAGTTTTTAGACTAGAAATATTCGAAGAATGGTTCTAGCTGAGCGTGTTCGATCGTGACTCTTTTATATCGTAATACGTGTATATACGCGCTCAACGCTCGGTTTTACAACAACGTCGATCGTCCCGTTTATCCTTTTTCCTATTTTTCTTTCCGACTTGTCTCGTCCAAAATTTCGTTAAATAAAACACGCATCCGTAATTAAGCAAAAAAAAAAAAAAATATATATATATATCGCAGACATACGTTATTATGATAAGAGACAATCGCATACACCATACGCGCACACATACGTATACAAATATATTAAGTGGTTGTATTTACATATACAAGTGTAACAAGGAACTCTACAACGAAGCCACCCTCTGGTGCGCGCGGCTCTCTACGGAGAAAAAAAAATCGCTTGTCTTATGTGTTTATGTGTAACATCACCTTATTCATTCTTGTTGTTAAAGTTAATGTCGCGCGAACGGGCCGGAGAATGGTCATCTACCCATCCATTCTTTTTTTCTCTCACCCTCCAGCCCACCCCCTCTCTCTCACGAAAAAAAAATGTGTGATTATAAAAAAAAAGGAAATAATAATGATACAAAAAAAATGAAAAACAATTATTACCGGTAACTCTCGGACATGGGTCTCGTTGTGACAATGGGACATAGTTCGGGGTGGAATAAATTAAAGAAGCTGCATCGCGAAGCGGGGTATGGGAGGGAACAAAAGGGAAGAGGGAAGGATCGTCTTGGTTTTTTTTTTACATAAATAAATATTATGGCGGCGGGATATACGAAATAATAATAATAATATTAATAATAATAATAATAATAATAAAACAAAAAAACACATAATGGAATAATAATTATAATAAACGCAGGGAGCAAAATGGTTAAGAACACAAGCGGGGCTCTTAATACCTTTCGAGGCTTCGATTTACTTGCATTTTTTTTCTTCATCATCATCATCATCATCGTCATCATCCGTAAATTTTCTTTTGTACTCTTAGTTTTTCGCGACCGAGGCGCAGAGAAAATCCGCATATTTTCGTTCGTTACTTTTTTTTCTTACCCCCCCCCCCCTAGTTATGTATAAATTTCGAATTCTTTTCGTCCTCGGCGCAAGAAAGCAGTGAATTTCACACGTTTCACCACGCTCGACTTTGGATATACGTATAAAATTAAACGAGAATGTTTAAAAGAAACCGCTTTTACTTCCCTCTCGAGAGATAATCGAAGTTAAATGACTGATGATAACTTCGTTCGATCCTCGGTACGTGCGTATGTATATATTTTTTTTTCGTTTTGAGCGTTTCGGAACTAGGTGTGAAATTCACTCGTTTTTTGTTTTGCATTGTTAAAACCTTGTTTCAGACGATTTTTCGTTGTAGTCACCGAATCTTAAATTTAAAATTAAAAAAAAAAAAAATTCTTTACCTAGACGCGAATGCTCCGATCAGTCCAATAATAGTCAAATTCGAAAATTCAAAGCCCATCGTATACAATCGAACTTGCAAGAGAGAATTCGATAAACAAAATAATAAAGAAAGGATATAAGCACCGACTCGTAACGGTAAACGGTGTTAAATAAAGCAACAATTTTCACGATCGAAAGGAGATAAAAACCACTAAAATCCAATCGCTTATTAATTATCACATTACTTAATCAAAAGGCACTATACTCTATATAAAAAAATTTTCGTTTGCACCTTATCTTGAATAAAGGTACAGTTTACTCTTCGTCAGTCGTTAAAAAAAAAAAGATATAGAGAGAGATAGAACACAGATCTCGTTTGTAAAAATTATACGAAATAAAACAAGTAAACTTGGGTAACTTACCAAAGTAACAAATACAAAGAGAATACCGTAGTCGTACACACATAAGTTTCTATCGACGAAGAATAAAAAAAAAGCAAGGTACATATACGTATATACCTTATCCACGTTCACTCGCTCAAAGTTGCAAAAAAAAAAGAAAAGAATCTCCGTTGCAAATTCGATCGGTAGACGAACGATCACTTAGACGTAGTAAAATAAAAGTTGCAATCGCGCCACCTTCTTTCTTCGTAAATCTTGAAACGATTCCTCGGCACGAGAAATCAAAAGTCTCGCTCGACTAGGAGCGAAATAGGAACGGCAACCGTGCTTTAAAAAAAAAAAAGTTTGTTTTTTTTTCTTTCTTTCTTTCCGAATCGTTGTTGGTTATCTCTCGTCGATCGTCAATGAGTGGCATGTTTGTCCGATCTCCAGAAATGTATAACACGTGGGTACGTTTATTTGGAGCCGACGAAGCGCAGCGGCACGTCCCTGTCCCGCCTGATCAAACAGACCTTGAAGGGGTCAGGGGTGACGGTAACGCCGGCGTTACCCTTGAGACTGGGTAAGCAAGCGCCTTCTGGCAATCGCAAGTCGAACGTGTGTAACAACGTTGCGAAGAAGAGGAAAAGCTCCATGCGGGCAAGAACGTCACCTAAGCACATGCGCCTACCAACTCCAAAAGGCATGAAGTATTCCGGTTTGTGAACTTTCCCTTCGGCCGTTAAGAAACGACTCGGTTCAAATTTTGATGGCTCCTCCCAAAGCTCTTCGTCCATGTGCACTGCGTGTAACAGTGGTATCACTTGAGAGCCCGATGGTATCGTGAAACCGTTCAAATTCACTTCCCTGTAAGCACACGAAGCAGGAATATATGGTTAGATTAAGACGTTTCTTCACATTATCTTTTAAGTAGGGCTTTTAACCATCATTTCGTAGTTTTACTCTCTAAATTTCATTCCAATTTTTCATTACATATTTGTGTCGTTTGGCACCCAAATTTTAATTAGATTGGTCAAAATTTTAGTTACATTTTTAATTGATCGGTATCAAATTCAGAATTCAATCATAATTTTGAGTCGATCGGTTTTTAATAAAAATTACTCAGTTAAATTTTAAGTTAATTGGTATCGAGTAACAAAATTTTAATCTATTACATTTTCCTTGTTGAGTGAAAAATGATACTATTCAGAAATATGCGACTAAGCGTTCATTAAACTATTTTTAAACAGAGCATTAAAACGTCATTGTCATTCATACTTTATAATTTAAAAATTTTACTAAATTCGTTCGGCTTCAAAAGATACTAAAAAATTTAATAATTTTTTCACTCCGATAATACAGAGGATATACTAAATTTTTCATTTTCACGTAAAAAAATTATTACGACACGTACACATCCGAATTTAGAGAGTAAAACGCAAAACGATTAAGAAAAAAACGTTAAATACCAATTTCATCAAAGACATATTTGTACGACGCTTTATAAATTGAGATTATGCCGGTTAGCCGTTTCACTTCGAAAAAGTATGAAAATGAAAAAAAAAAAAAATTTCACACGAAAGTAAAAGGTCTCCGAGTTATTTATACACACCGATCGCACGCGTAACTCAAAGTGTACACCGTACGAAAAATTAGTAAAAAGTGAATTAAAGTAAACAATATCGAAACAAAAGTATATATCGTGTATAAAAATTTATTTAAATAGGCCCAAAAAACGGACTTACATCGGTTATAGTGAATTAATCATGTGTATATATATATAAACGAGTTATATTTTTGGACTTGTACATCGAGTGCATGAGAGTTTATCAAATTAGCAAAAAATAAGAATAAGAAGAAGAAGAAAAAGAAGAATTTATCAGTGCAAGACGGTATTTAAACAAGTACACGCCAGTACACCGAGTTAATATCAGCAATGTGTTTACTTAAATTAAAGAGAATTCGTTTTATCAGTTCAAGTGGTCAAGTTGCTTAATCCATCTCGATTGTACATACCCACGCGTGCACGAAATATAATTGCACGCAAAATCAACGCGCGTATATGGGTCCCTCTCGCATTATTACAATTTCAAAATCGAATTTAAAATAAAAAAAAAAATGAAAGCCAAAAAATTTTTTGGTGATACGAGCGAAACGTTGCGATAACGTGTGTGTATTATATACATATTTCGAAGCTTCGAAATCATCGTCGGATATCGAGGGACACTCCCATGAAGTTATAAAAGAAACAAAATTATTTATGAATAATGCAATTGCGCTTATAAACCGGCGAGCCCGAGCGGATTCCATTACATAAAAAAAAATTATGCAATTCGGCAAACACGTTTGCCAGATTTATGTAACTCGTGTGTGTGTGTGTGTCTGTGCGTGTGCTCGACGCGTTTGACAGGTGAATGCGCTCACGGGTAAATTAAAAAAAAAGTGGTGGAGGGGGGGGGGGAGGAGAGAAGAACGATATATACGTACATACACGCACATACATTTTCTTTGTTCCTGATAAACCTGTAGCGAAGATTATTTAAAAATTGGTATCGATAGAGAAAACGCGCGCGGGAAAAACGTTATACACGGTGACACCTTCCTTTTTTTTTTTTTTTCATGGTCGCACGTGTTGGCGTCACGCTCTTTCGCCGATCGAGACAACTCGCGTATATATATATATATTTATATGTCTATATATATGTACCTGGAAAATCTTTTTCCAACCCCGCGATTGCACGATTGCACAATAAACCCGCGCGTGATCGAGAAAAATTAATATCGCATTGGTTGCATTATAATCGCGGGAACGAAAATTTATATTTATAAACCTACCCTTCTACGTGTGCGTGCATTTATGTATATGTGTGTGTGTGTGTGTGTGTGTGTGTGTGTGTGTGTGGATCGAATCCGCAATATATCTCGATTCCCCTCTATTTATAAATATATGTTACATGTATATGTATATGTATGTATACGAGAGGTTCGAGAGTAGCCGGCGGCGGCCCAGTCTCGATGTGTCATCGACCTCGAAATCGAAGGTGGGCCCGTCCCGAAAAGAGGCAGTGCCAAGTTGGCTTTCACTTTTGTTCGGTGCCGCTGCGGAGCACCGTTGTGAACGGTGTTTCTTTGCCACCGACACTCACACTCGTCTTCCATTATGGTTACGGAGGTGGAGAGAAAATGTGTAACTACGAAAGAAAGAAAGAGAGAGAGAGAGAGGAGTCCGCTCGAGTTTCTTTTCGGCGTTCCGTTCTCGGGTCCTTTTTTTTTTTTCTTTTTCGAGTGGTCGCGATCGGATTCAAAAATTTTGCGCCCGGATGACTTTCTCTTTATTCCTTTTAATTGGCTATGTAAGATTTAAATTGTCGATATTTTAATATACCGAACTCTGTGCTTTTCTTTCTTATCGACCAAGAAAAAATAAATAAATAAAGTAAATGCACTCGATATCACCGGGTTATCTCTCTTTCTCCTCTATTTTTGTTTTCTCCCTTTAAATCCTTCGTTCGCAGGTGTGCGGTGCTCTCGTTACGTTCGAAAAAAATATATATCAACCGATGACTTTCTCTCCTGGGTTTTGCGAAATGCGACGTTTTTTTTTTCTTTTTTTCTTTTCGTTCTCTTCGTTATTACGATTGTTAAGGTCAACGGTGCGTGCGACAATCTCAACTAACTTTAGGGTTCATTGTAACGTTGCAATTGAACGATCGGTGTTGGAGTGAAAATTTGGACTTACCGAGTGGTCGCGTGGGTGGTACCGAGGGGTACGATACTCGTTCTCCTGAGGACTTCGAGGATCGTCGCTTCCGTAACGGGTAGGAACGGCAAATCTTCGAGAGAAGGCATTCGCGACCTCCCAACGACCTGGTCCAATTCTTCTTGGACCGCCCTGGCAGCTTCTGGATGATGCAGCATCAAAATCACAGCCCACTCTAACGTCGTCTTGACAGTCTCCATACCAGCGGAAAACAAATCGCCCAGTATCTGTTGTAATTGACGATCTGTAAAAAATAAACGAATCATTTTTATTTCAATAATTTTGTTTTTTTTTTTATTTAAATACACCGTTTGATCGGTAACGTAAATAAGTAAAAAGAAAAAAAAAGAAAGGTAAATATGTATAAAAAGAGTACTAACCGTGATTTTTTCCTTGAAATAGCTTCTCCTCGCGACCCTCGGCCTTGGCTTTCTCAATCTCGAGCAGATACGCATCGACGAGGTCACGAATGTTACTCTCGTCGAATGTGGCCTTGTGTTGGTCAACGGTCTCTTGGAAAAATTCGGCCATCTCCTCACGATTAGCGCTGAGTTTCGTTTTGACCGATTGCAACCAAGGTAAATACCGGAACGCGGGTATGTAATTCACGAAGCTCAGTCTACCGAACAATTTGAAACCCTCCTCGATGAGGTTCATGAACCGCTTGAAACGCGTGTCACCGTGCTTGAAACGCACCCCCATTATTATCGAGCATATCACGTTCGTTATCGACATCCCCAACGAAAACGAGACGTTCGTCGGTGCTCCTTCCTTCACTTCTAATCCTCTAATGAACAAGTCGACTTCTTTCTGTAACGAATATACGTAACAATACCGTTAATTACACACTCCACATTTACATGTACGCGCGCGGGTTATTTCAAATCGTATATACGTAAACTCACCATGATCGTCGATTCCATGACTTTTTTACCGGTGCCTCTGTAGGTCATCCCGAAATTCCGTAACTTATCGTGAATAAATCTTCTTTGGTCTTTCCATAAAGCACCTTCGGAATTGATGATTCCTGCAATTGTCAAAATGAAGAAAAAAAAAACCCATTATATATTCGTTATCGGTCACGGTCGATATTTTTCTTAACTTATTTTTCTTATCGAACCCGGGGAACAAAAAATTACATTTTTATTCGCACACCCATATACACTGTTTTCAACAAGCCTATATATATACATGCGTATATGTTTTGATATATTTCTTTTTTTTTTTTTATTTACAAATGTGAAAATGAAAATGAGATGGGAGTATCGAGTGTCACGTACGCGTATATACACGCGTCGTAGGCGTAAATTGCGAACGGTAAGGCGAAAAGATTGAATGAGAGACGAAGAGAAAGAGCGCGTATGTGTATATATATACCAAAGATAGACGCGGGTATACAGAATCGGGCACTTGAACCCCGGCGAGCGTTGATCCTCTCTCGAGTATATCAATGACAACGAGCGCGCGCGCGCGCAAAGCTTGCTGATAATGACATTCTTATTCACAAACTGCACAATTTTAATAATACGTTCGAAAAGAAAAAAAGTAAGATACCTCGGTTATTTTCTCTTCGTCTCACTCTCGGTATTATCGGCGTAATTGAAAGAAAGAAAAAAAAAAGGAGTAGAAGAAGAGCGAAACAATTACTCAATTCGAATTTGACGTCGCGTTATATAGGTACATATAAGTGTATATTTATCAATCTAACGAGTGATTGACGAAACCGTGTCTCGTTTAATTCAATTTGGTAATCGGGTCCGAACGGGATTTACATAAAGAGCTCGCCCCCCCCCCCCCTCCTCTACCCCGTGGTTTATATACAGACGTACGGAGCGCGGTAAAAAATCTTGCCAGCCGAGGAAAAAGAAAAAGAAGAAGAAGGAACCAACGGTTATTACGTATTAAGCCGAAAACAGTGAAAGTGAAGCCGAAAGTCAAGAGCTTATGGAAAAATCAAGAGCGAAAGCCGGTTGTTGTGTGGGTATACGAGCGATCGCGGGTTACGTGAGTATGCGTGCGTGAGTGTAGATGCGCGGGGGAGGGTGGTGCGGTGTGGGGTGTGGGGTGGGGGGATGCAGGTTGAGGAAGGGAAATGTCAAACTCACCGTAACCGCCGAGTATGTTGATGAACTCGGTGTGAGGTCGTCCAGTGAACTCCTCTTTCCTGAACGTCTCGCGTATGATCCTGTAATCGCTGAGTACGACGACGAGCTGAGTGCCGAGCCTCGCGCTGAACATCGAGCCGTACTTCTTGGCGAGTTCGCCGAATCTCAAGTGCATGTCGACGCCGTTCATGAATGGTAGGTACCCGAACACTGGTAGGCCCCACGGTCCCGGGGGTAATGACAGTAGAGTGCGGTACCACTGTAACAGGCGCACCGACGCGAGCACCCCGAAGAACACGAGGAGGGTGTGAAACGCGTCGGATCTCGTGCCTCCGATCGCCGCGCACATCCACTGGAAACCGTGCTCGACCAACATGATCCTCTTCTCACCCGCACCGGCAAATTACGACGACGATCCCGACAAGCCCTTTTTTTTTTCTTCTTTTGTCGCGGTACCTGGCGACGCGCAACACTGCGGGGATGGTCAACCCTGGTGACGAGACGACGACGACGACGACGACGACGAGGAGGGGTTGCTTCTCGCGAGCCCTCGTACCAAAGTCAATGATGCGTCTCGGCCAACTTGCTCATCGGGGCGAGTCTTCCTCGGACGCACTCGCGTGTTTCCTTTTTTCTCCTCAATTTTCACCGACGAGTGAATTAAAAGAACGGACGATCGAACGACAGAAAGACAGTAAGACAGTAAGAGAGAGAGAGATAGAGATGCAGTTCCAAGTTATTCCCCTGATATAACTCGACAAGTAGTAGGTGCGCGCGTGTGGTTATCCTCGCTCGGTGTATCCGGCAGCACGAGAATATTTCGTTTAAAACACCGTCGACTCGAGTGCGACTCCCGATGCGAGCTACCAGAGGATTTAGTATATACTAACATACACCTTCTTGTCCTTGCCTGTCTTATATAGTGACTCATCAGCCGGCGGCGCGCTCGCGCCTCTCTGCAGATCCCCGATCCGGTGCCCGGAGGTAGGGGTACCCACACCGACCGCCGAGAGCACGAGGAGGGGAGGGGGGACAGTGAGAGAGAGAGAGAGAGAGAGAGAGAGAGGGACCGGACGCCGGACGGAGGGGATACCCAGGGTACACGCACAGGACCCAACCGCGGGACTCTCGCACTCTCTCGAGCCGCGCGACCCGCGCCGAGTCGCGCTCCGGCCTCGTCGTCCCTCTCTCTCTCTCTCTCTCTGTCTCTCTCCCCCTGTGTCCGTCCGTCCATCCGTCCGTCTGTCCGTCCGTCTGTCTGTCTATCTGTCTATCTGTCTGTTATTGCATACACACGCACAGAGAAAAAGAGAGAGAGAGAGAGACGGTTCCTTGGTGTATGTGTGTCCGTGCGTGTGTGTGCGTGTACACGTACACGCATATATCGAGAGTGAAAAAGAGAGGGGCTGCGAGGGCGGACCCCCGGCTCACCGTCTCGTTGGTCGAGCTACACGCGGATTTTACTCGGAGCAGGTGCCAGAGAGAGGGAATTGGGGGATCGAAGAAGTGGGGCCTTATGTCGCGGTGAGAGCCGGCTAGCATTCGTCGCCGGTACGGCGCACCGCGAGGAGACTCCCGTTTTCTTTTTTATACCTTCACATATATACCCTTTTATCTCTCTTATCCTCCATCCAGACTCTATATATCTATTATATTACTACCAACGCGCTATTTTTCATTTTTTTTCGTTTCGCTATGTTTATCGATTGACGCTTCGTCGATATCCTCGATTTCGGTTATTATCGTGTGCTTCGTGGTGGATCGTTCTTTGACAGTTGCACGTGTAAACTATACACTTTAATTTAACGAGGTTCTTATTTTTCATTTGGTGAATTCACGCGTTCACGCTTTTTTTTGTTATCGTGCGGTGGTGCATTTTAAATATGTTGGGTTCTAAATTGACAGGGTCGTCGGTTATAACATTATGTGCATCCAATATATTGTACTTACACGGAGTATGATAACATTTTTAACAATCCATTATAGTCATTGTTTTATTGGATTTTGACACTTTTTCGTATTGTTACTGAAAACGTATGTGATCGTATTATTATTTATTATATCGAATTTTGCAAAACAAGGCGGTCGTAACTTTGTGTACATTACGTTAATTCGATTATCTATATAATTAAGAAACTTTTAAATTCCGCAATTTATGGACGATGAGAACAGAAATCGAAAATCCCTTTAATTGAATAAAAGGTACAATTAGTTGAGGATACGCGCTAATTACTCAACCAATGATTCGTATACGTCTAATATATTTGACAACTATATAACCATGTTATACTTTTAATATACAACATTTTTCTTCGTACAGTATGAATTTATTACAACTTAAATCTAATTTTAAATCATAGAAGACTAGGTTTACTATGAGCGATGCAAACCAATTTTTTTTTGTATTTTATATAGGCTTGACAGTATATATTTTGCGTATATCTTACAATTGTAATTATTTCGTTTTTAATAAATATTTATTAATCTCGAACAATTACTTTGTCAAACGTTTTAAATGATTTTGTTTGTATAGTATAAATAAAAAAGCAATAATAAATAATTATAATAATTACGAAAATATTATTAATTATACAGAAATGATAGACAAATCTGGGATACATTACGTTTAAGATTATATTATTATTGGGTCAACTTTCTAAAAAAAAAAATTCCGTATTATTGTATTTAATATATTATATTTATTATTGAGTGATAAATTCAGTTCTAATTGTTAATGAATCAATTAATTTCATGCATAAAAAAGATTCTTATCATATATTAACCTTTATTTTTGAATGAAAAAATTTCATCCTCACGAGTAAATCAAATATCTCACTTTAGGTAACGATAAAAATTTACATTATTTTTAGTATCAAACGGTTGTATAATTATTAAAAAAAAATTTATAACTCTGAAAAGGGACGATATTACGCGTTAGCAAATAGTTGTTTTTTTAAAAATAAAAATAATAAAAATTATCACAAAATAATACCGATTAAAAATAAGTAAAAAATTTTTGGGTGTCACGTATATAACGAAAAAGTATCATTAAGTATACGTACCTCAATCGTATAATAATCCCTGAACTTAATTTCCTAATATAAGAAATTAAAAAAAATGATTTGATGAACTCAAAGATTTTTAACGTATACCTATAAAAAAAGCAAAATTATTTTATTAAATTGAATAAACTTCATTTTTTTTGATAAATATTTTATACTCGATCCGTGCGCGATATATACGTGCATGAGGTAATGAACTTTTGACTTATTAGTTACTTCAAACTCAATTAAGAACCAAGCAACTGATGCTCTTAATTCAAAGGGGGCTATTAAGTCACACGTTTCGTAACATATAATAAATAAAACTATAATGCACGTAACGCGCGCGCACACACACACACACACGATATAATCTGCAATCAACTCGATAGATAAAATTGAAATAAAAGTTTATCCAATCAACGACTATTATTTAACCGTATGTATAAATAGATAATAAAACAATATCTATATATACATATATGTTACTATATATAATACCTAAATAGAATAAAAAAAAAAGAAGTACATCCTAAAATTAAAGAGAATTTTCGTGTACGATAAGAAACGATACTATCACGTGCATTGCCAACAGTCAGGGAACAAAGATTGCGAATAAAGCTTATATACTCGAATTCTCAAGCTATCTGGAATTCGATATCGATAATCGCATATTTCAATACACACACACACACACGCACGCACATCTATACATAGAATTGCAATATATATAGGTGTGTGTATATATGTATAACACACATCCATCTTATATCTCTCAATATTTTCGATCGCGCACGCATATGTGTAAGAGACACACGCATAAAAATCGTCGTCGTTGAGGCAAATTAACCGGCTAAATTGATATCCCCGCGTACACGAGCCCAGACTAACATGTAGGGTCACTGACAGGCGCTTGCGATAAATCGGCTCGTGAATGACGGGAACGCGTGAACGATAACACGCCTAAGAGGAGTATATAACCCAATCTTTTTTTTTCTTCTTTCATGCATATGTATATGTATATATATATATGTATATATGTATATGTATACGCCCTATCGGTCAAATCGAGAATGCATTGTTCCCTTTTTTTTTATTCACTTTTCGATCTCGGTTGAGATTTCGAGGTGTGTGTATCGGTCTAATTTTACGGATTTTTCTTCGAGTTCACAACGGTTAAAGTGTATAAGGCAAATTGTAAATGGGACGCAGTGCGTGTTACCAAAATTGCACTCCGCAGGTTAAAACGCTGACATTGGACACTTTGAATTCGTGTTAAGGACGCTAATTGCGTGAATTATGCATCGATCATATATTTTCCTTTTTTTTCCGTTTCACTTAAAAACGATCGTATAAATTATATACATATACATATATATATATATTTTTTTTCACTTTAACGATTGCAGACTCACCGTTCGCTATAGAAGAAAAAGAAATGTGTGTATACACTTGTTTATCAGCGTTACAGTGTTTTCGAAAATCCATTGACCATCACGATGCCAAAACAGAAAAGTTGGTATCCGCCTATAAATATAAATATATTACACACATAGCGAGCCTCATATATATACGTATGCATACATTAGTTTTCTACAGTTTTTGGCGTACGTGCTGATGGCATAAGGAAAGTGATTCAGGGTGACTTACAATCATTATCAATAAAACAGCCGCAAACAAGACAATTTACTTTTCGTAATGAAAAGTTTCATATATATATATATATACGATGCGTTCAACAATCCAAAATATATACACTCCTCTCTTTCTCTCTTATGTACACGTTATATGTACTTCGCGCAATATATATATCAATTAAAATTTCGTGTGTATACACACACACGCGCACGGAAACAATTTAGACATTTCTTCTATTTGTTGCAAACAATATTAACCTGCAAATATGAATGAAATATGAAAAATTGTGTATAAATGTGTTGAAGAATATAGGTATATACAGAGTAAGAGAAAGATTTATCGATTGCATTATACATCCGTAGAACATTTCCGGTTTTGTACACGTGCGAGGTACGCTATATATATTCCGGTTCTATTCGGGTAGAGAGGCATCATCATCTCTCTCTCTCTCTCTTTCTCTGTCTTTCTCTCTGTGTGTAATACCCTAAGGGTAAGATAACTTTTTGCGCGCTCATCCTTCGGACCCTTTTCTCTTTCTCTCGGCGAGTAACGAGAATATGTATATATATATATATATATACGTTTCTTTAACATTACGCGTTCACTGACACTAGGGTTCACTGACACTAACATTATTTCAGTACTTCCCGAATATTAATTAAGTAAACCAACTACTCTCAGGTATAGAGTTGTACATATATATGTATACCTGAGATGCGAACACGTGATAGTTTTATATTGATTTTCTTTTTTGCTTACATGTAGTTTTGCATGTATATATGTTAACATCGTGAGAATGTTGTTATTTATTTTGTTTTGTGTTTAAAGGAGGTGAGGCGACGAAACGATAGTGATACAATGTAGATTTTGTCGGACGTTGGGTTTGGTTGTTTTTTTTTTTCATGGTGCATAGTGTGTTAAATCTATTGTAAATTTCGAGGGATTTGGTATATGCTAAGATGAAATGTCTTGGCGTAGAGTGTCTAGTGATATATAAGATTATTGTTTTATTTCAATGATTCTTTTTATTGATTGTTACGTTGTGTTTCTTTTTGACTACAGTCATATAACAATTTCTGCATCGAAAATCTACGATTATCCATGATTTTTCGGTGCACAAATTTTTTGTGGTGTCTATGTTGTATTGACCTAGACCATTTTAGAATGACTTATTATTTAATTATCTAGTACTTATGTATTCGGATTTTTCATAAAACTGCAAATTTTTTAACATAAGTGTAATAATTATTTCTTTCTGCTCGGTCGCAATAACCCACCGAGCATGCCACCCCCTTCAAGGGGAGTCCGTACAGATTATAGATTTCTGTGATTGATTTTTCAAATATAGTTTTTAATTTTCTTTTTTTCTCAATTTTTTTAACACACGCACAGTTGCTGCACATTATAGAATGTATATTAACTTGTACAGAATGCAAATTGAATGATAAATTTGAAAAATCAGTTAATGTTGTTAAGTATGTATTTTAAGGTGTGACATCTTCTTAAAGCTATATGATAACTTTTCTTGACCTTCTGATTATAAAATAACTTAGATTTTTAGATACGTATTATTGATATCTCGCTTTGTGTTTAGTTTTTCTTCAGTCTGACGTCGATTATAATAAGTTATAAAATTTTTGACGATTACAAATAAACATTTAATTACAAAATAATATACACACGTTTATAGCAAACAATACTTATTATAATTGACGTTAAATAAATTGTTTTGTTCTTACAATAAATTAGTCGTAGAACGTTTCAATAGAATAATTACATATGTTCCTAAAAAGAAAAACGGTTAAAATATACGTTCGACTCTCTCATCTCTCTCGACATATACACCCCGTAAAAGGGATTAACGACCTCACGCATACATACATATATACATCAAACAGTGTAACCGACGAATAATCGTAACAACTACGTATATACAGTATAACGTATATATCACTTAAAAAATCCAAATAACACAACATAGAAAATGCAACGTGTATCGGTTGAAGGCTGGTCAACGTTTGAGTAAACACACAACACAACAAGTATATGTATAAAATACAAACCTATCGGGAATCCCTCTCGCAGTATATAAAGTGCGAAAACAACAACCTGAGGCCCTCTCCTTTACAATAAAAGTAAGAGTAAAGCGAGAGGGTGACGAGCGAGAAAGGAAATCCCAAACGGGGAAGCGATGAAGGCGCCGTTCGTGACGCAAAAAAAAGAACGAAGAAGAAGAAGAAGAAGAAGAAGAGAGAGAGAGAGAGAGAGAGAGAGAGGAGCGAACGATGCGTCAGAGTCGTGTCATTGACTACCGACGCGATTACGCGTGCTATCGTCTACGTTTGCTTTTCGAAATTCCCCCACTTTGTAACCCATCTTGACCTTCACGCCCGTGAAAAACATTTCGGGGAACACGCTATCGTGATAATGATGACCACGCGGGGATCATTCAGTCTCTTCTTCTTTTCTTTCTTTCTCTCTTTTACCCAATGATTTTGCGCGTATATACATTAGAAGATTACGAAATGCGCGCGTGTGTGTGTGTGTGTGTGTGCAACGATGGGCCTTATTCACTCCATGTATGTATATTATATATATATACATACACGTGTGTGTATCTCGATCTGGGGTTTTCTCTTTCCGGTTGGCCTTGTACCTGTGTCGTTCACCCTTGCAACGCGCTTACATATATATATATACGTATGTATAAGTATATATACGTTACTCGATCGTTCCACACACTCTGTCTTTGGATATTTAACTTTTCGTCTAATGAAACATTTAACTTCGTTACAATGATTAATCGGTTATGTGTGTCGTACCTTTCGCATCGCGGATTGTAACGTAAATTTCGTTATATTCGAATATTAAAAAAAATTTAGATAATGTGAGTTATTATACCATGTATACGAGGGAGTGCATCTATATCAAATGCTGCGAAAAAGTGAAATTTCGTAGGAAATCGGTTTACCATATATTGGGTATAACTGTGGTAATTACCTCACCTGACATTTAAAAAGAAAACTCGGACGATTTAAAAATTAAAAAAATTAGCTTATATATATATGTTGATTCATTTCAAAGTAGTAGGAGAAACGGTGAATGGCGGATATTTTAATCGAGGGATTAAAACACTTACTTTTTTCTACATTAATGAGTATTATCATATTTTTATTTTTTATAAGAAGTAATAGCGAGGTATGTCATACAAAGAAGGTAAACGTAACTGTGGTGTCGCTGAGACACATCTCGTAATACCGAAAGTCTAAAAAACAAATCATTTGTTTTATGCAATGTTAATTAATGTATATTTATATATTTCGATACTAGCCGAGAATTATGATTGTATTTTAATCCCGTAAAATGTAGTCTATACAATTAATAATACTTTTAAGGGGAGGCCGTATACCGACATTGCAGTTCTGCACTATATTTTTGAGAATATTAAAATTTCGCAAATTTTCTCACCAGAGCGCTCTAGACAGTTTTCTAAAAAACGGCGCTCTGCAAAGCAGATGTAAAAAAAAGTAAATTTTTTAGAGTACAGTGCAAAACAGAAATATCGGTAACTATGTATAAAGGATAAGGTTACGTTTTAATAATTTTCGTTTTTCTTGTAATTCTAAAATGCACCGGTGCAATTGAACATTTTTTTCATCGTATATCTATTTAGACTTGAGCTTTCTTTTAAAACTTGCAAGGAGATGACCGGCAGTGCGGGTGTTAAAATTTCTTTTTGTAATTGATATCTAATCCTTTACGATAAAAATATAAAGACATCTCTGGTAGTTTGGATTAAATGAGATTTAATTCAAAGGTTATTCACAATCCACGTGATACATCAAGTGAAAGCACTGTAATTAAGAATTGTTTATAAATATAGGCTTTTAAATACCTTTAAAAAAATTTAGTGTAAATCTGTAAATTAATTGAAAATTTATTAAAAAAGAAAAAACGATTCGAAAAAAGTTTATCCAAATAAATAAATTAATTAATATTACTAAATTTCAAAACAAATTTACTTCCATTATTCTTTCTTCTATAATTGTTTTAATAATTGCATATTTTTAAAAAACTATACCGTATTGTATACAATTAATGATTCTTTTTTCAATATAAATAATATCAATAAATAGTTTTGCTATATAAAAAGATCAAAGATCCATATACCTTATATTACATTTATCAAATTTTTTTCATGTCTAGGCCTGATCAAAATTTATGATTATAATGCGTTATCTAACTTCATATCAGCTGTACTGTAATTTAAACATTAACTCAAGAGTCTACCTGTAATAGGTAGTGATTTTATATTCGAAATTTTTCATGAGAATTAAATAGAAAAACTAATTTAGGATCCACGTTTCTCGTTATTTTCCTGTAAATTCAAACAATAGTCGTGAAATGCACATACTAAAGGACATCCTGATCTGGATTTTAGTGACATTATCAGATGTAAAAATTACATATGCGAACAGAGAAACGAGGATAAATAAAATATACCCAAATTTTCAAGGATAAAAAGTTGATGTTAATTTTTATCCAAATGTTTAATAAAATAAAACATATTCAGATACTTTTTAATTAATTTTCTCGCATTTGGTAGAAATGTCAAACTTGGAACGAGATAGTACAAATTGGTGCGGTGAATGGCTTATGTGATTAAACGCTCTAAACGAACGTCAAAACATTCACGTTATTTTTCTAACCTTATGAATGAATAGCAAACATAATACTTCCTATGTAGATTATTCGGTTCGTTTTCTAAACTGTTTGTTTCATTTACAGCTCGCGCTTGACGTTATACTTGCCGTAATTACGAAGATAAATACATTCTGTGACATAATTATTTTTAATTCATGTAAAAAATTTTTCTAACCGCAAAAATACTACACCTCTTGTATAATTTTCACTATCACCAACCCTATATTCCCTAATAAATATCACGTATATATATATATATCTGCACAACGCACTCTTCGTACTTAAAAAAAAATCGCTAATCAACAACTGCATGCCTAACCAGAGATTAAGTGCGCGACGCGATAACAAAAATTTGTATATATAATTCCAATTAATTTGACGCATCGAAATGCATGTGTGTACGCGTCAGGTGTAAATAAAACACGCGATTAGCGAAAATTCGCGAGGACGACGAAATTTTGACAACGTTTCACGGAATTACGCGGATTCAAATCAAACCCATCTAATACAGTAATAATAAATGCGATTCCCGATTCTTAGGAACCGCGTTGATACGATCTCGTTTCGAAGCGCGCGAAGAATTTTCGCGACGAGATAACCTCGAACTTGAAACTGATCGCACGCACACATACGAATCTCTCGGAAATCAAAGATTCATTCGCATTATTCGCACATAATGTACACATCCGCGTATCCTTAACTTTTTTTTTTTTGATAAAAGTCACGGTGTTAACATTTTGCAGAATAATCCGCATGGCACATATTATGATAATCGATTGTGCGTAACAACAGTACTATGAAAATTATAACGAAATGTCTAACGATTTACTATTTACGCAAGTGTCTTAATGTACACACATTCTATTATTTTATATATTATTTTACAATGTCGTTGAACTCTATATTGTTCGTCTTTACTGTTCGTTTTTAGAAAAAAGAAGGAAGCTTATAATAACAATAAATATATGTAATTGTTAATTTAACTGAATAATTCATCGAGTATATGTATACCGTCTATTTCGCTCTCTTTATCAATGTAATATACCTCGAAATAAATGAATTTCATCTTTCTATTCCAACAAGTGTACTGCTTACATTTGGCGCCGGCTGATAAGATTATTGTCGTTCGATTTACCGTAACAATTGTAACACAACCTGTGCGCTCAGTGTATTAAAAAAAAATGATTAATTATAAATATACACTGCGTCATGAATTTATTTACCAAAATAAATATTCTAATTGACGTTAGTGGAATTTCTAATGTTTGGTTAACGAGAACAATGGGGTTAGCCATTGCATTAGAAAAGTCGTAGTCGAAATTAATTGATTGTATCCACACGTAACAAGACCAATATTATTTTTTCAAACTTTATATCCGGTACAAAAATTAAGAAAATAATAAGTATAGGACCAAAAATTTTTTTGGTTTTGTCTATTTAAAGGATATATACATCCGGTATAGAAACGACCGATGTAGGAAAATTAAGAAAATACTTACAATTTTAATAAAATTTTCGTATATTGTATATAGATTTTTTTTCATTACGATTTTACAAAGTTTGTAAAAAATTTTATTGATAATTAAATTATATTTTATCAATTACTACCTTATTAAAAAATTCATCATTTATAATTGGCAAGTTTACGGTTCGTGAGAAACGTTAAATTTTGCAAAATACTTGCAGCATGGTTAATAATTTCAAACGTTTATGGAAATGTACACATTATTACTATTATTATTTCTCTACAAACTTTATAAAATCTTTCTATAGTACGAAATCTACAGAAAAATTCTTAGTTAAAATTAAACGATTTTATTACGTCCACGTGTAATTTAATCACTAATTACAATTTAAAAAATAGTTCGCATATATATATATATATACATCCTCTAACGAAAATTTCTTACGTAATATTACGGATTCATTAATGCGAAATGACAAAACGGTAATAGTCCGATAAATCAACGATGTCGAAACGTCTATTTTAAAGTCGACTTGTAACTCTAATTCGCAAAGACGAATTTTTGCAAACCCACGAGAGCAATTTGCAAATCGTGAATACCATCAATTTCAAGATCGTCTGGTTCCTCGATCAAGGGGCTTGCACGTGCCGGCTCTCCTTTTTTTTCCTTCGCAATGGCGCCTATTGGTATATACGAGATGGTGTGATTGTCCCCTTAGTATTTTATATGGTTTCTCGACGCGTAACGTTCGATAATTTTTATAGGGAATTTACTTTTCGACGCGTGTTCTCTTCAAATTTCGCTCGTTGTTTGCAACATGCATTTGGTAATAATTGACACGATTACGTTAAATTTTTATATATTTCATATACAAGCGCGCCCGTAAACAATATACGTGTAATTTACAAGCGTTTTACAATTATTCGATTTTACTATGTATATATATGTGTGTGTGTTAGTTTTGTGTAATTTTCCTTTACGTAATATTTCGAGGTGTATATTAAGGCCCTTAAACATTTTGATGAAATTATTTTTTTTTAATATGAATAATACGTATATTTACTGTTTGGCATTGAGACTCTTCGAGTTTCTATTGACGCCACGTGCTTTTTTTGTAAACTTTACATATAACGCACGAAGTTCGTGCACTGAGAAAAAGGATTCTTTCATTCGAAGAAACCATGAATTTCGTCGCGTAAAATCTTATATCATTTGTACCAAATGTCGATTTCGCAATAGTTAAGAAATATTCTTTTACTATTACAAACTTTTTTTTGTAAAAGAGAAATATCCATTATCTTATATCATATATGAAGTACATATAATTCTTAATAGTTAGGGAATATGACTTTAAGAAAATAATAATTTTTGGAAAATTTAGAATTGCAAGGAACACTCTTATTTGATATTAATTACAAATAAATTATTATTTACAGATATGTGAAAATTTAATCTTAATTTATTTATCCTTATTCATTTTCTTTAATATAATCATATTAATTCACTAAACTCGAATCAAAATTACAATTCTTACTTGTAAATGATGCGCATCTTAATTATAAAAAAATTTAAATATATAATGTGCACCAAATTTGCCAAATCAAGTCATAGAAAACTTTATTATTATGTCATGTGCCTTTTGCCGTATTTCAATCCACATTTCTTAACAGTTAAGGAAGATTCTTTCTCGCAAAGCATTACTTTTCTCAGTGTGTTTGTCTAATTATCGAATATAATGTTAAAAATATTAAAATTTTAATTCTCTTTTTATGCCATTTATTTTTTTATCGGCCTATGTAAGTTGTATAACATATAATTACATACTTACATAATACTTATAAAATAAAATAAACATTACACATTATTACAATTTTTTTATAAATCAAAATACATCGTACAATATGCATTTTGATATTAAATTTTATAAATGGCATTAAAAAATCCTAGCAGAAATTCGGCAATTTTTAATGGATTGAGGTTAGGAATAGCCATATAATATTAGAGATCATAATTATCCATCTTCCGCCGATCTTTTTTAAAAATGCCTATAGTTTCTATTTTAAAATTCAATTCCTTCTCTTCTAAGAAAGGTATCTTTGTTTAATTGAGTTATGATAATTTATCACTTGTTTAACATACAATTGATTGCTGTTGGTCAATATTAAACATTAAATTTATACGTACCTCCTATATTTTGGTTATAGTGGACACGTGCTATTATTCAACTTTTATCCGTAGCGTAAATAAATAAATTATAATTTGAAAATAAAATTTGGGCAAAAGTAACGATTGCACAAAATTGCATACTCATCCAAATGCAAAAAACCTTAAAAAATCGATTCCTTTCGAAAGCGTATGTGTACAAAAATAGCTTATTAAAAACAACAAAATAATCGACTAATTTTACAAAAGGCGAACACGCAAAAAAAAGGAGGAAGAACGAAAGAGAAAAAAAATTAGGTATAAATATAGAAGATAAAGGATAACAAAGGATATAAGGACACTGTAAACCGAAAGAAGATCCGAGAGGAGAGACGGCGGGTTATAAAGGAGGGCAAGGTAGTGATGGTGGTGGTACGCAGTCTGCGGTACGTCTGATGGCTGAAGAGTAGCCTATACATGCGGGGTGAATGACCGTACGCATGGAGAACGCGAGCGTTAGCCAAGCTATAATACTCTTCGAAAGAGAATTTCTCTGGTTCATCGAACCAGCGAGGTCTGCGCTTCAAGTTATAAACTATACCCCGATATATACCTATAGAGAGAGAGTCCCACACACACACACGTATTCGTCTTGTATGCACGTGTGCGAATTAATCAAAGGATCTATATATACAATTATGTAACGACGAAAACGATCCTTTTATCTATATTTATATGTATAGACTCGTCGTAATTAGGACTGACCGATACCTGGTACAAAAAAATTGCCCAGTTTCACTGGTCAACGTGTTGATTAAATCGACACATTTTTTTGTTGATATTTATGTATGTGTATGTATACATAAATATAATTCAATGAAAATAAAACATATTGATAATTTCAACAATTATTAATAAAGATAGTGTTATACGAATACACGTGCAGTGAATTGTTTAAATTAAGAAATAATTATATTAATTACGATGTAAACAATTAAATTTGTATTCTCAAAAATTAAGTATGTAGTGACTAGAAAAATTTCTATCAACGATTGATTTACACGCAACATTTCGGATGGCCAGCCAAAAAATAGTCATTTTTTACATTTTTTTCATAAATAAATGAATAGCTTTTTTAAAATAACCCTGAACGTCAGATCCTTAGGCATGTTTTAAATAATATACCCAAATTTTTACAGATTTTTAATCCATAATTTGATTACGATATTTAGATTAAAAGTTTATGCCTTTTTTGACTATAATAATTAACGACCCAAAATTGTTTACTCAATTATATTATTTATATTATTAAACGTCAAGCCCTTCCTCACGTTTTACTTAGCTATACGTATGAACTTCGTTCAGATTTTTAATTCAATATTTTACGCATATAATTATTGAGTTAAAAGGTATACAGATTCCTTTAATTTGGGTTGAATTTCGAGTAAAAAATGTAAAATTAAAAAAAAAAAAAGGATTATAGCGCGGGTTATTCCAGGCTCAGTGTGTGACCCAATGAACTGGTGTTCAACTTGGAGAATATCAAAGTAATTGGAGGTAAAGAGGAGGACATACTACGCTACATAGGTTTCAGAAGAATCAGAGGGGGGAAATGAGGAGAAGAGCGAGAGAGAGATGGTAAAGTAAACAAAACGTACTACTTGTACAACTATTGCGAAAATATCGCGGTAAACGACGTTCTCGTTTACAGTAAGTACATATCAATTTCTATACATCTATAATTTAAAAAAAAACACATTTTTTTGCATATTTAACGAATTTCAACGTTCACGTTATGAAAAAGGTTTTGTTCAGAATTCTTTTTAAACAAAAATTACGATAATTTAAAATTATCCTTACTTAATTCGAAAATTCGGTAATTCTTCATATCCCATTTTTCTCAGGTAAAATATAATCTCAAATATAAATCCATTTACTTAACCAAGGCTTAGTTAATCGCACCGTTCAATTTAAATTCAATTACATTCTCCTCGTTCAAACAAATACAAATTTTCGAAATAATGATACTTTCTACTAAATTTTTTTTTTTCATGGAAACGTTGAACTGACGCATCTAAGAGAAACGCGATTAAAAATAATCAAAAATGAAAAAGAAACAATCATTTATTAAAAAATTCAAGCACTTGTTCGTTCATATAAAAATTATCTAATAATCAAAATATTCTTTTCAACAACCTACCTATTCGTATTTCAACGAATTTCTGTCTAACACACATATACACAGACACATGCAAAAAAAGAAGGTTTGAATACCAGTCCTGGGTTAGATAAATTGCACCTTATCACGATTATAACAAGGGGGGTCATATATATATATATATATATATATATATATATATATATATATATATATATATATATATATATATATATATCACACACCGTTTATATTGTAGGTCTATTATCCCCTTTGCGAATGCCACACACGCATAATTTCCATCTAATAGACATTAAAAAAAATTCTAAAAATTGCGTGAAATAAAAAAAAAACTATATACAGTAAAAGAAGTACATACACGCAAAAAGAAAGAAAAGAGATGATACAACGTATATATACATATATATATATATGTGTATGCGTGTGCATGCATGTGTATATACATATATATGATATACTGTACGCGCGATTTCTGATTGTTTACATGAGAGGGCATTGCCCGGATGCCGCTTACCTTACGGATTACATTCCCGCACGAGACTCCACCTCCAACGTGGTATATTGCGCTTATACCTTTACTTCTCTCCCGATGTGTGTGCACCTTGCACGTTCTCTAATGCCATGTGCGGCCTCTGTCTTTTACCCACACCCATCTACGCGCACTCACACAGGCGGACGCGCTCGCGCGCGCGCGTGCCCGCGTAAACAGTGACAGAATGAAATTTGCATTGATCCCCGGTTGAATCGAGAAATCCTGAGAGTTCGACGAACTGAGAAAACCGATGATGGAGGGAAAGGATAATGTAAAACGCGGTGTATGTTCACGTGTGTATGTGTGTGTGTGTGTGTATCTATACTAGACAGGATTAATAAACAGATACACTAATATCCGTGTGTGTCTGTATGTGTGTTTATGTGTATATGTGTACATTTATATATGTACGTATGTATGACCGCGTTAATAGGTTCGCTGGAGTTGATAAAGGTTTATTATGTGGAGCATTAAAATGTTGCTATGTATATGTATGAGTCCTTATGTGCATACACGATAACTCATTACATATTTCAATCGCGCTCTGTACGTGTGTGTGGTTATATATTGCAAATCTTCGATATGGATTTATATATTTATGATTTTTCGTTACTTTATGTACGATGTGTATTATATATAGGAGTGTCTCGTATTTTTTTTTTCATTTTGCGGTGTATTGCGAAATTGTTGCGACGGTAAATGTATCGCGCGGTGTGTATAAGAATTATGTCATTCTTGTGGAGTTTGTGTTGGATAACCGAGAGTATGTGTATATGTACGGGAATGGTGATGGAGTTAAAAGTATATGAATATACTGTAAACAATTTAGGTATGTACACTGGGAATTGAAACGACTTTTTTTTTAAATAAAAAGTTGTCATTTTTTTCAACCATATTTTGATTTAAACTCACTAGTTTTAAATGAATGAAGTTTTTTCTTTTTCTCTTTTTATTTTAAGAACGATTTTTTTATGCTCCCAATTTTGGTGGTAATCTGCGACGGATGTCATACAATTTCTTTGTTAAGAATATATATTTAGTTGGAATGACTTTTTTAATTTGTTTAAATATGTGTTGACTATTATATACAGAAATATATATATGAATATAAGTCTATTAGATAAATTTTTACATCGGAGAGAAATGTTGAATTAAAAATTTATCTATATTATTTAATAATGGATGTATAAAAGAATTAAATAGAAAAAAATATATATTTATCTTTTACAATACAAATATAAACACGTAATTTCTTCTTTTTTAATTTAAGCAATTCCAATCTTACACAGATTATTTTGCAAATTTTATTATTTCTTCATTTTCACAACGATCAACAATTTATTTTTTTTTATATATTGTATATACACCATACCAAGCGATAAACATTATCATTTTATTCCTACTTCCGGTATAAAATAATATATCCAAGAGTCTGCTAGGATTAATTAACATAACGTAACTAACGAGTTAATTGATTAGAATTCAGGAAAGATTTATTCCACCCAGGATTTCATTGATATATACAAACACTTCCTTTGAATGGGTTAATCTTTTTTAAATTTCTCGATGTTTCGTCAAAAATATATTTTAATTCACTTCGTAACGTATCGATTATCGATGATCCATCATAACGCATATTTATATAAAACTGTCTGTGTTAAATACTTTTTTATTTGAGGTTCTAGAGCCTATTTTAGGTTTACGTATAGGTATGTCATTCAGTTTTGTAATTAAATTTATTTAATTTAGAAACGGGACAGCATATACTTTGAACAAGCTCATTGAGGTTTAAATATCAAGTGATCTTGAGAATTTTTTTTTTATTATTATGTTTAGTATATTTACGTAGTCATTTGAAAAAAATTATTTAAAATTTGCACAACTATTTCTATGAATAATCTTAAAATGTCTGTGATTGAAACTAATAAATATTTTATAAACGTATTATCTTTATCAGAATGAAAATTTGGTTTGTTTTTAAATATATATTTATTAGTTTCAAACAAATATTTTTTTAGAACTATTTAAAAAAAAAGATTTTATTTCACTAAATTATCTGCCAGTCTTACTCGTGCTTACGAAGAGTAAAAGTATGCTAAATAATTATATAAAATAAAACTAATGATTAAGAGGATGCGGAATTTAACAAACTTTTTCACCTTTTTTTACAAACAAATAAATATATTTTTTAAAACACCCTGACTGTCAGGTGCCCTTAGGTATGTTTTAAATAATATACCCAAATTTTTTCAGATTTTTAAATCCATAATTTGGTTACGATATTCCTTTATAACTTATAATTATCGAAATAATTACCGATTAACAATTATCGACCACAAAATGTTTATTCAATTATTATCTAAAAAATGATTTTTAAGCTCTTCCTTATGCTTTAACCAATCCGCATGAATTTTTTCAGATTTATTTTGGATATAATTTTTGGGTTGAAAGATGCCGATTCCTGTAATTTGGGTCCGACTTATAAATCTACATGTATATCCATTTGAAACGCTTACTATAAATTGTTTTTTATAGTATTTTTCTCGAGCACCATACTTTTTGGTAGAATTTAAATAATTTTTAAAGTTAATAATGTTTTCTTTCACCGATATATATTATAAAATTTAAACATAGAACAATTTTTTGTTAAAAATTGCCACATTTTATATTAACCTACAAGTATACATATAGTTTAACAGTCGATATTAAAATATACATTGTATAATTTTAAGGTCAAATTATAATAAAAAATTAATTGTAATAAAATTTTATAAAAATTCCTATCAAACATAAGAAAAATCGCGATAATCCAACTGTAAATCTGTAGTCACGTTTATTATATTATTTTTCTGAGTCTAATCGTCTGCTTCACGACTATTTTACAACGCAAATTCAATGTCGAATGTTATCGTATACGTTCAAAATGACGGTCACACGTAAAAAAAACAACAAAGTATCGATAAACAAATTATAAATGAACGCTATCCGCACGCGCAATAAGAAAAAAGTGATGCACATGTGTATAATAGTCTAACAGTAACAGAAGGGCGCACGTACGACTCGGAATTCCCGGTTAAACATATATATATTCGAGCACGTGGCAAATAAAGTTCATTGTCAGATTTACCAGAGACTGTAAACACGCTTGTCGTGGAAAATATTGATTATTGATAATTAAAATCATTTGTAAAAACGTTGCGCTCGTGCTTTCGCATCGAGTGATACAATTTTTACTACGCGTTGTTATTGCAATTATTACGTTTATATGTAAGCGATGGAATATATTGTTTGATCTATATTTATTACTTATAAGAATCCTTTATTTATAAATATAATACCCGGTACTTGATGCAGAAGCACACAGTGTATGTACAAAATTGCATAGTATGTAATGTAATATATGTGAAATAATTAGAAATATAAATACAATAGAAATAGTTGACTCTAACAAGGAGAGGCCACACACTCTGGAAAACGGATCCTTACCAAACTCTAGGATATGGTTTCTGCTGTAAAATCATGCAGAGAGCGGGATTTTTGTGTCCAATGCCCATTCTTACGATAGATATAAGCAAATAATGAATAATCTCACCAAAAAAAACCGTTGAGCTTGATCGCTTATAACTCGGAAACAATTGAACATGCAAATATAAACTTAAAAAAAGCTGAGATCAAGTAGATAAGTTTTGACAAAAAAAGAAGCCTAATTATCTTAACATGATCAAAAGTTATGGGAAAAATAAGAATCAGCCAAAATTTAATCGAAAATTTAGAGTTACAATTAATGATTTTTTTAGGCCAAAATTTTGTCTAATTCTTATTTCTCCCATAACTTTTGACCATATTAAAATATTTGATCTTCCTTTTGTTCAAAACGTATCTACTCGATCTCAGCTTTCTTTTAAAATTTAGTTTATATGTACATCTTTAATTGTTTCCGAGTTATAAGCAATCAAACTCAACGGTTTTTTTGCCGAAATTTTTCATCATTTGCTTATATCTATCGTAAGAAACGGCATTGGACACTAAAATTCCGGCATTCTTCATATTTTTATAGCAGAAACCATATCCTAGAGTTTGGTAAGGATCCGTTTCCCAGAGGGTGTGACCTCTCCTTGTAAGAAGGTAAACTGCATATCGTGACGGTGGTCATCCGCTTTTAACTGTTTCGCAGGGTCAGGGCAAAATATCATGAAAACTGCAGGTCAGTTTTCCCTTGACTGATCGTTATAAAAGTAGTAGGAGAACTTATATGATGAACTAATGTGTAAGAATCATTGTATATTCCAACAATATAAATATACAGTCGATTAATCAAAAAAAAATTATATATATTTTCGATTGAAACGACGACTGAAACATGATAAAAAAAGAAGGAACTGAGTCTATTTTTAAAATATCCATATATATATATATATATATACCTAATTTAAAATCGAGATAAATCGTCATCATTATATAGGATCACTAAAAACGAAACCTACTTACGCAGCTACATATATCCGTCTAATATTCGCGAACCTATATATATATATATCTCGTAATTATAATCGATCGCCGTCAAGAGAAACACATATCGGTATATCAAACGCGATTACCAATTCAAATGTAAAATTTAATTTTTTTTAGGTAAAGCTATTATACTTTTTATACGGGAATTGTCTATACATACAGATGTATGGAAAATCTAATAAGGGTGGATGATGACAATGTACGATGCACAAAGGGAAATACAAAAACGAAAGTTGCAAACAAGAATTCTTCTTATATAAATCACATATACATATGCGCACAATAATCATAAATATATATTATCAACAACTGCTAGCTACAGAATAAAATTTATGAAAAAATCTTTAATGCTAGGTTATAAAAAATACTCCAAAATATTGTATTTAAAAAGAGCATACGAAAATGAGAAAGCTCCAATCAAAAATCAAAAGGCTATAAATATTAAAAAAAAAGGGCGAAATTTCGCAATTATCACTTTATATACCTCCGGTTATTCTCGTTTCCGATTATATACAATACACACATATATATATATACATACGTTTTTTTATTTCTTTCATCGACTGGTTTCGCTCCTTCTAACGGCCGATAACGGTGGACAACGCGGGTTCTTTTTTGGACAGGACCCCGTTATTCCTTTCGGCACTATTAGCTCAAGTGTATGTGTGTCTGTATGTATATATACCGGTGGACCTGAATCGCCCGTTAGAAATCAGGTCGAGTCCGCCCCAAAAACCGTACTAGACCTCGATAATACTTGGCGATTCATTGTTTCTTGTGTTACATTTGTCATTATGCGTTTTCGATCGGTACCCTTCAATCGGTAATCAATTCGGTGATTTTTCATAATATATATATATATATATATATATATATATATATACGGATTTTTTGTTTGCAAATTAACTGGCTTTTATGTAGATTTTTATGTTATTATATATAAGTGTGACCAGGATAAACTTTTTACGATGAAATATTCAAATTAAAAAGTGTAATTTTTGGTGAAAAGTATTATTGTTATATAATTAATGCAAAGAAAAACTATATAAGCGTTCTTATCTACACTATTCTATGTTTAACGCGGTTTATGATTTTTATCGATATTATTAAATAAGTTTTCGGGGAGATTTTATTTTAGAGACCGATTTTATATAGTATTATGTCAACTTTTGGTATAGATGCAACGAGTATAAGTATAATAACCAAAAAGAATTTAAAACCGTGATGACGAATCTATACCCAAAAAGTTGATAAATTGCTTGTAATAATGTGTAAAAATTGAGTTTCGATACCAAAAGTCGCGAAAACATCTTTGATAATTGATAAAAGTTATAGAAACAGGCAAATTCATATATTATTTTTCACATCCTTTTAAATTTAATATCAAAATTTAAAAATGCACTAATCTTTTGGGACAGACTGAACATATATTTTCCGAGGTTACGTAAAATAAATTTGAGATGCTGAATAAATTTGTTTTTATTATTTTTTAAATTAATTTTAACTGTAAATGTCATTTAAAATCTATCCATTCGGTATATAAGCCGTTGTATCATTCGTAAAACACGTAGCTGCATACACTTTTAAAATAAATTGAATTTTACATCAAAAAGTTAAAAAAACATATTTGCAGAAACATCTTTTCAATAGTTTTAAGATTGTGATTATGTCTTGAATTTTCATTAAAATTTATTAAAATTTAAAGAATTATAAAATATTAAAATAATGCACTTTTGAAGTATAGTAAAAATTGAGATAAATAATTTGAAAAATAGATATACAATATTGAAAAAAATATACCCTGGTAGAAATTTATCATTTAAAGTTTAATAAAACTCAAATTTTACCGATAATTGGGTATTGTATGACACTCGGTTATTTTTTGACTTAAAAAACTTTGCATTAATGGTCGGATTTCTTTTTTTTGTAAAGTTAATTAGAATAACTATTTAACAAATTATTTTAAATCCATTTTAAAATTTTTCACGTGAAATTACACACATATAGCTCCCCTGTGATGTAAATGTACGATATGAACAGAAACAATGAAGGAATATAGACCCCGTTTGAATAATATAAAAAAAATGTAACTTAAACATTATTTCTCAAACTAATTTTTAATAACTTCTAAATGGCATAATTCTCTATTAAAATGAATAAACATATACTACCGCTCAAAAGTTTAAGCTCACCAAAAAAATATCGACTCAACTTCAAAGTTTAATATCTCCGGTCCAAATAATGCTACAAAAACCTGTAGGGGCTCATTTGAAAGCTAACTTTAATAGCTTTCGATTGGTCTGTAACTGACGTAAACATTAGCATCATTTTTAAGAAAGTTATGAAGGTTTTTCCTTCAACAAGTGTTTTTTGTGCTTCTGGAAGTAATCGATCTAAATGTTTCCAATTTAAATTTTTGCTTATAAAATAATAAAACGAACACTCGCGCTTGAGACGTCGAAGCGTTCGGACGTGTTTTTGTGTCTGTTTGACTCCGAGAACGCGTGTTTTGAAGGATATCTGTATACTTCTAGTATATTTACTTATACTAGTAAACTAAAATTCTCAAGTGTTTAAAGGTTTAGAGAATTGCAATTGCAATTTCTCAAACCTTCAAAATACTAACAGGATGGCTTACAGTAATGTAAGTCATCAAACTCAAAAGTTCGAAAACCTCCAGCACAACAACAGTTCATCTCAACAAGTTACAACAATGACAAAAACCTACGCCAATGCAGTGAACTCCAAAATTAACAAGGAACAAGCTATTTTGATTGACGCAGTTGATGGTTCGAGTAATGACGACATAGATGCTTTAGAATTATACGTTAATGTAAGTAACATTATTTCAATCTCGAAAATCTCAGGAAATAGAATATGTGTCTTTTTAAGTAGCAAATCTCAAGTCGATAAACTATTAGACAAAATCATTATAATTAATAATATCAAGCTCAGTATCAGACCTTTAATAGAAAAAAGTAAAGAGTTGTTATTTCAAACGTCCAGACACATATTCCAAACGAAGTGCTACAAGAATTCCTCGTAAACAAAAGAGTCAAACAAATATCAAATATTCAAAATATTAGAGCCAGTCTCAGTAAGCCAGGAAGGTCCCACATACAATCACATCGGCGACAAGTATATGTGAAAGAAGGAGACGAAACGTTGCTTCCTGACGCTCATCAAATAACATTCGAGGACAATACATATTGGATATATTTCTCTACTGAGTCCACACTGTGCTTCGCATGTAAACAATCGGGGCACGTAGCAAAGCTTTGCCCTAATGTTTCTCAATTTTCGAATCTCCCACTCTCTCAATCTACTATCAATACCAAGGAAATACCGACTACTCAGAATTATGAGAACAAAGGCATCAAAAGACCTCCTCCTCCTTCTTCTACATCGGAATCGACGCAATTAGATGAACTAAATGTAAGTAAAAATATAAATATAAACGAGGATAAAATTATAATAAATACCGGAGAAACCGACAATGATTTAACATCTACAGACACAGACAACGAATTTAAAAAACCAAAACAAAAAAAAAAGAAAAAAAAACATAGCTCTATATTAAATGAATCTAACATCGAAAATTCCTCTAAAGAAGATATAAGTTCAGGTTCGGAAAATGATCTCTCCATAATTAAAGAGATTGTTGAAAACTCGGCAAAACCATATAATCTTGACTTCAAACAAATCAAAAGTTTCATTGAAAACTCAAAAAGTAACTCTAATATTATAAAACTAGCTCAAGAATACACAACAGACATAAATAATTTTATACAAATTTTTGATAACATACACAAGCAAATAAATAATCGGAAGATAAAATCAACTCTTACAAGAACTAAAAATAAAATACTTCAAAACATCTCAGTAATAATCAGAACTTGGATATAAACACAAACACATAATTTAACTTACTATAATTAAAATTAATATAAAAAGAAAAAAAAGGAAGAAGAAAAGAAGAAAAAGGATAAAAATAAACTAAAATTTAACTTAACATCAAAATGAGTAACTACTACAATAAAAACCTAAAGATAATTTTTGGAATGCCAGAAGCATAATTAGAAGAAAAGAAGAGATTAATACAATTCTAGCAGATACTGACTTATTCGTTTGTGTGGAATCATGGTTGTCTAACAAGAATTTTGCCGAAGAAAATTTCCACTTCCCTGGATATAAGACTTTTAGAAAAGACCGAATTCATTCTCGAGGCGGAGGAATACTTATTTTAATTAAAAATAATCTTGCGTATCACGAATTAATCATATAAAATCTCCAGATCCCTCAGTCGAACTTGCAGGTATTAAAATTACAAATATAAAACCTACAATTGATTTATTGGTTTGTTACAGAACTCCGGGTTCACTTTGTCTCAAGACAATTGGAATATAATTTTTAATAACATTGAAAAAAAAAATCACACCTTATTTATGGGAGATTTTAATTCCCATAATACTGTATGGAATTGTCAAAAAAACAACCTAAACGGTGAAAGGTTATTGGAAACTCTTAATAAATCTAACCTAATTATACATAATACATCTACCATTACTTACAGAGAATCGTTTAATTACACATCAAATATTGATCTAATTTTTTCTTCTCCTAATTTGGCAGATAAAGTTTCAGTAAATACAAATCAAGAAACCCTGGGTTCTGACCACTTCCCTCTGCACATAGACCTGTTTATAGAAAAAAGTATTTATAAAAAAAAAACATTTAAGCTTACCTCGATCAAAACTGACTGGAGTAAATTTCTCACCAACCTTGAACAAAACTACGACAAACTCTTATCTAAAGAATATGATGAATCTGCTCCTAATATCAAATATGATTTATTTTTGACATTATTAAAAAGGCTTTAAAAGAGTGCACCCCGGAAAAAAAAGTAGTTAATAAAAATATTTATAAAAATCCTGTTCCTTGGTGGGATATTGATTGTGACAAGGCTAAAAGGCTAAGAATCGCCTCTTTTAAAAAATCTAAATTTTCCAAAAATATACATGACTTCATTGAACATAAAAAATATGCTGCACAAGCTACCAAATTATTTAAAAAAAAAAAGAGAGACTACTACAAAAAGTTTTGTCAAAATATAAACTTTTCGATAAGTCAATCTTATGTTTGGAACGTAAGCAAAATCCTAAAAACAAATGGGTAAAAATACAGCCTAGTCACAATCCTGAAAACCACCAAGATCAATTAAAAATCAATTCTGCATTGAATAAAATCACTCCCCCATGGTGCTCAACTGATCCCAGCATTATTCCAAAATGCGAAAAAAATGAATTTTTAAACTCAACTTTCAACTTTGTTGAATTCAATATCGCTTTAAAAGATAAAAATACGCACTCATCTTGTGGAATGGACGGTATAGGCTATAATGTTCTTCAAATTTACCAATTAAATATAAACTTATTCTTCTCGACATTTTAACGGGATGTATACGGGCAATTCTTTTCCAAAAAATTGGAGGGATTCTTATATACATTTCATTAAGAAACAAGACGGTATAAATATACGACCTATCAGCTTAACCTCATGCACCCTTAAGCTTTTTGAATCAATGTTAAAAATAAACTTCAATGGTGGCTCGAACACCATAATTTACTTCCGGCAAATCAAACAGGATTTAGAAAAGGGCAGAGTACTATTGACAATTTAATGGATTAACTTTAAGCGTGGAGGACTATCTTTTTAAAAAAAGAGTACTTTAGCTGCGTTTTTAGATGTAACTGGCGCATTTGATAATGTAAACATAGAAATTTTACTGCAACAATTGGCAACAATTGGCTGTCCAGAAAATCTCATTAAATTTGTCAAGTTCATAACATTCAAACGCTTTATTTATACAAGTGAAACAGGTGATGAACCACGAACTTCTCATAAGGGAGTCCCGCAGGGCGGAGTGCTAAGCCCTCTTTTATTTAACATTTACGTCTCGAATATCAGCAAAAACCTTCCGAAAAACATAAAGGTTTCTCAATTTGCGGACGATATCGCCGTATACTGCAACAGAGCATCCGTCAAATCTAGCACAAAATTATTAGAAAAATCTATCGAATCAATCTCAAATAACCTTTATTCGCTAGGTCTCGAACTTACACCTAATAAAACCGTACTGATAACTTTAATAGAAAAAAATAAAACCAGGGGAAACAGAATTAAATATTAAAAATATAAATATAAATCAAGCAATACAGTTCGCTTTCTAGGTATCACCTTCGATTACCAACTTCGTTTAATACACAAGTCGATATCATAAAGAAAAAATGTATTCGCGCTATGAATATAATAAAATTCACAAGAGGTACAAAATGGGGTTCTTCACCTGAGACACTACTTATTTTATACAAAAGTCTCATCCGCTCAATTATCGATTACGGCTGCTTTATTTTCTTTCCAACTCAAAAAGACAAAATCAGAACTATTGAAAAAATCCAGTTCCTTGCAATCAGATTATCTCTTGGACTCCGAAATTCTACTCCAACGAACATATTATTGGCCGAATCCAATTACCTTTACTACAAGAACGAACTAAATATCTTTGTCAATGCTATATAAATAAAATTATTTCAAACTCAAACTTACTTATTAATAAAACGTTAAATAAATTTAAAATCAACCTAGAAAAAAATAAAAATTGTAAAAAAAAAAGCTTATTAATTACTAGTATCGAAAATATGAACGCAAAAACAAACATTATAAGCACTGACTCTCATTATTCTCCATTCACTCATAAATATTCAACTCTTTTAGAAAATATCGAAGCAAACACTCATTTCGGTGAAGAGATTAAAAACATTAATAATATTAATTCTCTAATCAACGATCTTTTAATTAAAGAAAAAGCTGTTGCTTTATACACAGACGGAAGCAAAACTTTAAATGGTTTATCAGTCGGGGCTGCAACTTGCGACCACTATATGAATACAATTTCTCAAAAAAGCATCGACCTAAATTCCTCAATTTACACTGCAGAGTGCATCGCAATTAATGATGCAGTAGAATACGCACTTCAACGTCCTAATCAAAACTACATAATATTTTCAGATTCACTTAGTGCGATAACAGCGTTGAAAAAATCAAAATAATTTCAACATCAAAATTAACCCTTATATATATAAAATACGTGATAATGTTTGTGAATTTAATAAGAACACTTCCAAAAAATATCAACTAAAGTTCTATTGGATACCTGCTCATAATGGTATACTGGGCAACGATCAAGCAGATCGTTTAGCAAAAAATTGTACAAAAGAACCCCCTTAAATAATATAAAAATACCATTTACAGACTTAAAAGAAGCCGAAAAAACTATGTCCATTAAAAATACTAACGATATTATTCTACAAGAAGGAAAACATAAAGGAATCAATTACTTCATAAATTTCTTTGACATATCTACAAAACCATGGTTTAAAAACAAAAACTTATCACGAAATATCATTTCAACCATAACAAGATGCAGATCAGGCCACTACAATCTTGGTTCATCTTTAAATAAAATTAAAGTTCTGCCGAACGCGAAATGTCAATGCGGATGGGACATACAAGACTTAAACCACATTCTATGGCAGTGTCCCATCCTGGACAGGGAAAGATCTATTTTATTAAAAACCTTATTAAAAATAATTATGCGCTTCCTTCTAGTTCTGATGTTATTTTGTATAAACCGGCTACTAAAATATGTAAAATCATATGTACGTTCTTAGAAAATTGTAAACTCTCAATCTAATCTAGAATATGTTACAACATAAATTTGCGAAATCTATGTAAAAATCATCTACGTTATTTGTATTCTCATATGTACTTCAAAATAATCTCAAATCAGAGATTCAAATTGAATAAATAAAAAAAAAAAAAAAAAAAAAAAATAATAAAACGAATATTTTTTTATTTTGTCTACATACCAATCGAAAGCTCTTAGAATTAGCTTTCGAATGAAGCCCCCACAGGTTTCTGTAGCATTATTTGGACCGGAGATATTAAACTTTGAAGTTGGATTGATTTTTACTTGGGTGAACTTAAATTTTTTAGCGGTAGTCTAAACAAAAATGTATGTACATAAAAAATACACATTTAATGTTATTTTAATTAACAATGATATTTATTTATCAATGAAAGAAACACTATTTATAAAAGGAACGAAATAATTATACTTTGGTGAGATCAAACTTTCAAGCGGTGGTGTGTATAAAATAATCTTTCTAAGCGAAAAAGTTAAGCTAAATTTTTGCGTAGTAACGAAATAATATATGAATTAATAATGAAATTATAACGAAATAAATAATAATAAGATATTGTAATAATAATGTTTGTGTGTTATTATTGTTAACAGTTACAGACCAATCGAAAGCTATTAAAGTTAGCTTTCGAATGAGCCCCCACAGGTTTCTGTAGCATTATATGGACCGGAGATATTAAACTTTGAAGTTGAGTCGATTTTTTTTTGGTGAGCTTAAACTTTTGAGCGGTAGTGTATATATACGACATGTGCATTAAACGAAAACGCATTTGAATTAGACACGCAACGCACAATATTAAAATAAATAAAAAAAAATTAATTTCTATTTATTAAACAACGCCTTTCCCTCTCATATTCCAAAAGCATTTTAATCAAATCTCATGATGCTTATAACGATATCGTGTTATTCGATTCAAATATAGATTGAGAAGAATATATACATAAGTGCCTGAATCTCCGTAACCACAAATCAATACGAGAATTATGTCGTAAGTACACACATACATGGTTGAGAGATGAAACGAGTAATGTGCGTAATCGACAAATTATATCCATGATTTCCTTCGCCACGTGCGTTTTGTATATATATACATTATCCAAACAGTTGATTGGTGCGCTGTGAATTAAACTATGCATTTTCATGTGTATTTATATATGATGAATGAATTTTTTTTAAGTTGACAAAAAACGGAGAGAAACAAACGAGTTCTTTCTTTCTTGTTTGTTATAGGAAAGGACTTTTTTTTTACGTATAAAATATCGTTTAACTTATACGGATTTATATGTGGCTAGCAATTGATAATATTATTAGACAATTAACGTATACGAATGGATTTTAGATTTTTTTATTAATTATTTCTATAAGAATCGACTAGTGCACTAAAGAAAACATAGTAAGCAAAATTCTTGTTTATGCGATTATTGTTAATTAATCTTGTAAATTATTGTTAATTATTTTGATAAATTAAATGTTTTTTTATTTTTATAATAATAATAAAAAACCATTAATTCTCATACTATTGATACATTTCCACATATACGTCATATTGCGTAAGAAAAAAGAGAGCGATTCATCAAATTCAGCTATATGTATAATTTTATTTTAGTTAAAAAAAACGAGGCACGTATATTATAATTAATTAACGAAAATAAATATTCTAAGATCATGATCAAAATTTCTCTTAATTATAAAAATTTAACAAAAAAAGCACCCTTCCTTTTAATCAACACTTACAAATCTAAAGGAATGATCAAACTGTATATATATGAAAGAAAAAAGAAACGAAGTATAGAATGAATAAATGGGGTTCCTAACCAACTGAATCGGATCGAGTAAAAATTTTTAGGCAATCACGCAACCGCGTGTAATTTCCTCTCTCTCTCTCTCTCTTCTTCTCTCGTTTGTCAGAAGGGAGAAATAAACTGATTGAATGCATATATATCGCGAACGCGCGGGCTCGGGGATAATAATGCGTTCGGGTTGAAGGACCGCAAAGAGACAACGTGCCTTGCGGTATATACACACATTCGAGGCGTGCGTATATAAAACGCGCATGCACGAAATTAAAACAAAAAAAAAATAATAAAGAAGAAGAGGAGTCGCCGCAGCCGTTAAACATCTCCAACGGCAATAGGTCGCCGACCTGATCCTCGATATATTGTCGTCGGACCACTGATGCGCGGCTGCCCGAAAATTTTGACGGGAACACGTTTCGTATTCTATATGTATACATATGCGATGCATTTATATATATGTGTATGTGATTCCGTTTTGCCAGTTGGTTTAATTTTACGATTGTCTAAATATTAACGGTGCATACCTATGTGTGTACCAAAAAAAAAATATTTTTGGATCTAAACGGAATTGTTGTTAAGTATGTTCCAAGAAAAAAATCCGGCTGGTCCAATGCGATTCCTTTAGAAGTAAGGGGATGTCGAACTCAGAAAATGGTCATTTTTAATACTTTTTTTATAAACAAAAGAATAATTTCTTGAAAAAATTCTATATGCCATGCGCTTAGACATATTTTAAATAGTATACTCAAATTTTTTAAGATTTTTTTAAATTTGTAATTTAATTCTGATTTTTGCCTTGAAAATAAATGCCTTTTTAGGAAATTGTTTATTCAATTATCATTAACAAATTTATTTTTTCTTAAATAATCATAACGCCATGCCGTGGCTTTTGTTTTAAACTAGCCATATGAATTTTTGTTCAAATTTTTAATTCAATATTTCGAATATAATTCTTATGTTGAAAAGCGTAGATCCCTGTAACTTGGGCCCGACTTCCCGTTAAGAGGAATTCAATTGATTTTAGAATATTGATCGTTTTGTGTTGTAATATCTCATTTTTTACAATAAGAATTACATTCCGCTCGATTGTAGAAGAATCGCATTTAAGCAAACAGATTTTCTACTTGAATCATTTTCACTTAGATCAAAAATCTATTTTTTTCAGTACATTAGATGATGATCGATATTGGTGATGTAGTGATATCAAATTTTTAAAACTCATTCGTGGTCTTTATATAGAATTCGAATGAGTTTTAATGTCAATTGATGTATCATTTTTTGACGATGTGAAGGAACAGTATTACTACAGGAGTTGTTATATTTTGAATTGATTTGATATTGATTTATGTAATGTAATTTAATATAATATGAAATTTTATAGGACAATTTGGGGAGAAAAGCGACAGATTTTATAACGTAAATAAATAGAATATGAATAATAATCATTAATTATTTGAAATAAATTATAACTTAATAGTGTTTATATAAATAAGTATAACTTTAATAAGATGTCAATAATTTCAATTTGTATCAATTATAATTCATTCAAGTATAAGTGGGATAGAAATTTTTAAGAAATCATTAATAATTTCAGTAATTTTTTTTAATTACAATTTTCATTTCTTACGATGGTGGTTTCAAAAATAGTGGCTTTTCGCACATTTTTCACAAATAGTAATTTTGATATATAAAAACTTCACATTTTACTTTCGACCCTAACACGGGGAAAAATATTGGTTAAATGAAATATACGCATTGAAAAAAATAGCACGTACAATAAAAATTATTAGTAATAGTAACAAAAATTAATTTATTTGTATTCACCATTTCGTATGCAAAACTATTATTAACCATAAATATATATGAATAATATTCAAAATACAAACACATAAATATACATACACAATAATTACATTGTATTAGACTTAAACGTTTCTTTCCTACAAACAATTTTCTACGTATACAATTACGTCACGTCGCGAATATTAATTACTCAGTGTCTTACAAGAATTTCACTCTGTGCAATTAAAACTATTAATGCATAAGGAAAATATTTTCCTTTATTTATATTTATTTATTTTTTTCTTCTCGCTCTCTCTCTCTCTCTCCGCGCTCAATTTCAAAGTGTTAATAAAAGTAAATAACGTCTCAAAGAGTAGGTAGTTTGTATAGTATATACGTAAATGAGAAATAACAAAAAAATGTGTATTTATTATCTCGGTTATGCAAGATCTAATTTCAATCGTACATATATATATACATTGTATACATATACGCTTGTAAAATTGATTATTCCGTTTCTTTGTATATACGTTCCAAGTGCTTTTATTTCTCTAATGGCACACATATATATATAGCTGCTCATACAGTTGTTTACACGAATGAATTTAGAGTATATAACACAATAATTTTATCGCACAACCGCGAGTAGTTTATTTATATTGTATTTAAATGTGTCTTGACGTCAATATGTTTATTATTCTAATACAATAATTGACGCGTGCTCGTTTTGTGTAAATATACGTATCGATTATTAAGGGGACAAGCCTGCAGGTTAAGATTGAAAACAAAGCTATTCAATATTAAAAATTAATAATTTTTTTCATAACACTTGGAAGTATTTTTTAATTTTTTAAACAAATTATATTATTACTAACTTTTATCTAAAAATTGTTGGCCAATTTATGTGTTACATAACTATATTTTTGTTAATTATGAAGCTTTTTTACCATAATGGACTTACCGCAGGATATCTCTGGATCCACTACATCGACTAGGCTGAAATTTTAACAGTAACTTATAAATATTTTAATAAAAGTTTGTATGATTATTAAAAAAATTATTTACCTGCTTTTAAGACAATTTTTTAATTTCTCAAAATAATTTGATAATATTTAATAATTTTTTTATTACAATGTTAACATATAGTCTGTTCCATTTAAGTGAATTAAAAAAAAGATGAAATGGCTGGAAAAAATTTAATTAATTAAAATAGTTATGTGACACATAAGTAAATTCGCCAAAAATTTGAAATAAAAGTAACAATAATATAATTTACAATAATGATATCTAACTAGAGTCAATACATAAATAATAAAATTTCTTTAAGAAATTAAGAAGTGTTTTGATTTGTTATGAAAAAAATTATTAATCCTCCCCTTAAGAAAATCCATCTGTATATATTTAAAATTGTACAAATATATACATATGTATATTTCGACTGATAACACAAGCTATTTATTGATGCGCTTGTATTTATATTGTCCATATATTCGCAGCGATAAGAAAGTGATATATACAAAAATATTTTTTTTAATTCGTTATTTAATAGAAATAGATTTTGCGCAATGTCAATTAAAGAAAAAAAATGTGTGATACACTTAAGTATGTACATATGTGTGTGTGTGTGAACTTTTTTGACGGTCAATAAAACATCAATTCATTAAAATGATGTTTCACTTTTTAATAAAGTTGTTTTCAGTGGGCGATAAGCGCCGTTTTATTACAAACAAAGTCGTAAGGTCAACAATTACAAGCAATAAATACGATAATATTTTAATCAATTACAAATTTATTCAAGTGTTTGTACTTTATAATACAGTTACTTCTATAAATATTGGGTATGTTGTTTAATTGTACGGTCGTTATGAAGACGCGGAATATTTCAAAAGAAAATATCTATTGTTTCACGATGCATGGAGTGCGGAAATCCAAAAAGTTTATTTTCTATATATATAAATTTTCTAATTTGCCTGATTACTTTTGGAACTAACTTTTATATATATTAAAAAAATTATTTTGCATCTGATACAATAAAAATTTCCATATTTTACGTTTTAAAGTTCGAAATAGATAATTAATAGGTTTAATTATAGCCATTTACCGATTTAAAAAAAACGGTTAATTCTTACTAAAAAAATCGTTATAATGCATACTAGGGTGCGTCAGATTTTACGTAAAAAGAAAACTGAAATCTATTCCCGTCCTTTTCCCTGAAAAATGGACGAGTGTCTCTGGCCTAGGAACCAGGATATTTCCACTTTTCAAAACTAGTTTATCCTGATAAATTAATCGATAAACTGGCGATCTAATCGTTTCTTATACGTAACAAAGAGGAACAGAGGGTAAGTTTCATATGTAAATTATAACGCAGTAAATCTGGAAATCTTTTGGAAGTCACATTCATTCAATATATACGCATGATGCGAATTCTGATGTAAATGAGACATATAAATGTAACGTTTTTTTAGATGATGCATCGGCGAAATTATTTTTGGTTAACCTCACGATTCTTAAATTTCTATTATTTATTTTATTAATTTATTATTTCTTAAATTAATGCATAGGATTCCTAGTAGAAATCTAAATATAAGCGTAACGTTTTTTAAGCCAAAAAATGGCTAAGTGTCATAAAATACCGAAAAAATGCCCAATTAATAGGCAAAATTCGAGTTTTATTTAACCTTCAAATGTTAAATTTCTACATCCTGGTAGAAACGTGTTAATATTTTGAGGTTATAGTAATATTCGTTTAATAGATTATAACTAACCTTTTTTTCACCCTAAATTCCTGAATTCAGCCTAGTGTTTAAAAATCGGTAGAAATTGGCTAGTTGTAACCTACAAAATAGCTATTCCTGTATATATCTATATATGTATTTTAAAGATTAGGCATAAGAATTTAAAATAATTTGAGTATTTACAATAAAAATGACTTCATGATCTTATTTAATTTAATTCATTCAAAATAAAATTACATGTAAAATATGGTATTCCACTTTATGAAATTATCTTATTCCGATAATATCGCGAATTTACATCCACCGATCGTGATTATTATCGCCTAGTAGTAAAAAGCCAAAGTCACGATCCCATGTTCCATTTTTTTCACAAGATTTTCGTTCTTCTCCTGTATAAAGTTTGCTCGATCGAAGTAAGTAATAATATTTTTTATTCTATATAAATAATCGTAAAAAAAAAATAAAATTTATTTATTTACATTTTCTAATATAATAATTGCGTAGCCGCAAAATAGAAAGAGATGTAAAGGAAAATAAACAGAAAGCGCATACATGACGTAAACGGATGGTTTTATAAAACATCGGTTACAAGATAAGCTACGAATTAGACGATGCAGGCAGTATTTAAACCACGGAGTGCACGTGGCGTTGTTTCTCGTACGTTTTCGGGCTGTTTATAATGGGTCGAGTTATGTAATTCTCGCAATACCTGATCTAAAATCAATTTCGGCTATTAAAAAACGACGCGACGACTCGACGGTGACATCCTTTACAACCTGTCGGTCTGCTGACTCTCCGTTTTCTTCTATACACGTACAGAGAAGGAGAATCGCTTGGTTACGCGCATTCCGCGACGATATGTACGTTTGCGGTCTTGCTCTTTCCTCGCACGCCTCTTTTCGGATTTACCCAATTTTCGTCTTTAATAAAATAAGTACTTATGTGTATCTACAAAAAAATTTATTTTTACTCCTCCCATCACGGTATCATTCGAAAATTTCGTGTGTAATGAATAAAATATCGCATCGTAAGTATATATATTAATCAGTTATTTATACAATCACTCATATACGTGAATTAGAAAATAAATTAGAAAAATTGAATCAATAAATCGGCTTAATATTTTTGTGTATATATAAAAATATATTTATTTAACTATTTACGTAATACAATAATATTTTATCACGTTATATGTTTACGTCGACACGTCTTTCCCACGCGATTATAGAACAAAACATTGACGCATCGTCTAACGATGTTGAATCAAACCAAACGGTTTATTAATATTTATATTCCTCCGGAAAAGATTTTGTTATTTTTCAACAAACACGGACATAAGTAAATTAAAACACCGGCAAGTCGTGATTAAACTTGTAAACCATTCTCTTTCGCATCGCTCGATATATGTCGTTATCAACCCACGCAGTGTTACCACTTCTCGTAGAGAAAATACAAAATACAAAATCTAACATTATTTTTAATCGTGTCACGGAATTTTCTTTTCCTCTCATTTCCTTGTTATCTTTCGTCGGATTTTGTTTCGACGATTCGCCAAAATCAATGATTCATACGCATTTATTTGTGGGAATTGATTACAAGGGAAATTATTGAAAATTTTGTGATAAAACGCGAATTTCTTGCGATCCTTATATTTATAGATTTATTGCGTATTTTTTATCGAATAGATGTACTGGTTTTTTTAGATCAATTTTTTAACCAAAATATAATATATCGTTATTTGCGTTGATTTCTATTATACAATTAAAGATTTAATAATTGTATTTTGAAAAAGATGTTGAACGCTGACGATGCAAATAAAGTTAAATCATCTTAATCCAGAAAAATTATATATTTTTATTGAAAAAATATGTTTTATATGATATATAACGATATGTACAGTCAAATAGCGTGAATTAAATTTGATACAATATATTTTTAACAATTAATTTTTTTTTCGGCCTTACGAAGTTTTAAAATGCTTTTAGAGTTTTAAAATATCAGAATTAAGGGATGTCATATTACCAACAATACAATTTTTCGTTCTCTTTCACGAGTACATGAGATTTCAAAATTTTGACAATTTACCAACAATATGTAATGTATTATATAGAACGTACGCTGAGAAAAAAGTTGAAATAAAAATAACAATACTGTCTATAGTAATGAAATGACAGACTGTCAAAATTCAAGAAATTACTATATTGTATAATAACGTTTATTAAAAGTCTATTAATGTTTACTACAACTTTTCTAATATTTACCATAAGTTCCCTAAATTATACTATACAGTATAGTAATTTATTGCATTTTGACAGATTGTCATTTCATTACTAGCAGTTATTGTTATTTTTATGAAACATTTTTTCTTGGTGGAGGTACGTAAATTTGCGATTAAACAAAAATTGACTGCGTAAAACGAAAAACCGATAATTTCAGGGCATGTAGGTAGAAGGTACATACAGTATATTAAAGATATTGACGCATTAAAATTAAGCATTGGAAGATCATTTGACTATATTGAATCTATACGACTCTATCTTTCTATACCCCAATGCTACATTTGCAACACAATTTTATTTGTAATTTAGCGCAATAATAGTTACTATTAAAAAATAAATAGTATATACTTAATAAAAACAATTCTTTCTCATATTTCTCGGCACGCTTGATAAAATTTGATTTAAGGTTTTTGAGAATAGCTTTAAAAATGTACAAAATAATAGCTATATATAGGTATATAAATATTTTACTGTTTACAATGCAACCATGTCTTTGTTCCCCTGATCGCCAAGAACAGTATAAAAATTAAATTCCACGAATACTCGCACAATCTAAATAAAATTCGATCGTTCACCACTCATCAAGAAAAAGAAGCAACGTTCTCCAAAGAAAAAAGAAAAAATTCGCACACCTCGAACTAGAAATCCCGTGGGAATCCGCGTAAATCGCACTCTACACAGAGAGACACGCGCACATGTAAATACACCGATAAACCGGGACATATATACATAAAGATGTATAGGAAGTCGCGTGTCCTGATAATACGCGGGGGCAGTTTGTACACATATATCTATAAAAGTAGCAACATTTGATACACAAAAAGCGAGAGAGAGAGAGAGAGGGAGATCTCGTCTAGAGCAGCTGCGGTAGAATCCCGATCACGATGAGTTCAACAACCTCAAATTGACTTGGGTTCCCTTCGCGTATACATATACATACACACACACACACACTCTTACGCTCGTGACTCTCGAGGCTAATTGAGTTTTCGGTCAGTCGGCTACGACATCGTGAACCGGCTGCTGCTGCTGCTGCTGCTGCTCTCGACGGTTTTTAGCATAACACATACACACATTACACAGAGAGAGAGAGAGAGAGAGAGAGAGAGAGAGAGAGAGAGAGAGACCGTGCAAGAGAGTATGTACCAAAAGAGAACTGCGGGAGATCGAACTCTCCGCGCGCGCGCTCTCTTAGGCACACCACTTTGCCGGTCGTTCACCTTATACCGGCTAACACGCGCCTCTCTGCGTATACGTACACTCTCGTGCACGTACATACATACCTTTATACATCTCTATCCGCACGTGTCTCTGTGTGTGTGTGCGTGTGTGCGTGTACCATGCACACCTATATATATATATTACGTGTATGTGTCTATAGAGAGAGAGAGAGAGAGAGATAGATAGATATGCGTTCTTGAGACTGCAAAAGCCGATGATTTCTTTCGAGAACGGTCCGATTTATTGCGCGTTACGCCCGGTCGAACGAGCTGATTGGGTTCCTTATAGAACGTATCAAGGAATTTCGCGGGTTGCCCTCGCCCGCTTTGCAATACCACCATGTATTATACACTCGCACTGATTCTACACTTTATCTTTTATTTTTCTTTATTTCTTCTTTTACAACCCCGCACGCCCTTTCTTTTTTCTCTATTGTACCTTCGATTGGAGAGTTCAATAGGGTTCTTCTGGTGGTCTCGATCATTTTATTGCGGATTTAATGTACCATTAGCAATATTAATCGATCCCTCGTTTCCAGCAATCGTGTTATCGTTAGGTGTGGGTAGTTACTATTATGCGGAGAGAAAACAGTGTATTTTCCCAATGAATTTGTCCAGAAGTGTACACTGAGATTATTACAATACTTTTAGTATATTATATTGTAATTTATTGTTATAAACTCTAATAAAAAATACGATATACATGCTAATGTTTCCTATAAAATACAGTTAAAATTGTGATAATCCAAGTGTATCCCTGCGTTACTATAACAATATGGTCAGATTTTTAATATACTATTTTTCTCAGTGTGTATAAACAAATATATTTTGGAAACTAATGGTTCAAATACGGTATCGATATATAGGTATATATCTTTTAATTAAAATTTGATTTGATCTAAATAAATATTTATTCATTTGAAACAACATATGTACGACATATCAATAAATTTGCCTTTTGTGTATTACTATGTATTATTTGATATTAACGTATTTATTCATTATTCATACTTTTTTGTACTATCTGCATTATTATATCATTTCGAATTACAATGTACACTGAGGAAAAAGTTATAAAAATTGCAATATACACACTCTCAAAATTCATAAAATGATTTACTAAGAGTCTATTAATTTCTTTTTCTCAGTGTATACATTAAAATTGATGGTATCTAAATTACATATATATCACATCAAAATTTTAGGGAGTATTGCATCTTTAATAAGAAATGATCACAATTAATAAAAAAAAAGCTGAATTAAGTTAAATAATACTTACTACTATTTACTATACATTACCTACTAACTCAACAAAAAAGCAAACATTTATATATAGGTAAATATATTCTTTAATATCTAAAATATAAATATATACCGATGCGATTTTAGTTATATGTACTTTTAATATTTTCTGTGCAAATTCAGTACGTACTGAAAAATAAATTAAAAATATTTGTTTAAAATTACAAAATATTTGTTAAAAAGAAACACACTTGAAGAAAACGAAGAATAAAAAAATATTAATTATTCATTACAATATATGTGTCATTAAATTCGTTAAATTCTCTTTTCGGTACAGCAGTAACATCCTAAAATGTGATTGAAAACAATCAAGTATGTAAAAAATATTGCATCAGAGTATAATTACTGTACATGAATCAATTGTCAAAAAAAAAATATTTGACTCAGAGACTAAATTTAGTGTCTTAGTGATTATGACAAAAAATAAACGAGGAGCACATTATACATATATATAGTAAATCAGCATTGATGGAACTTTTCGACGGGTTCTTAATCTGTTTACACATACTTTCTTTCGAAAAGAATATCGAGAAAATGATGAAACACACTTATAGTTATGCGGTTGTTGTTTTATTTCTGTATACCATGTGATTTAAGGTGCATTGACTTGATCGTTTTATCATCTTCATCAAAGGACATCTACAACCGATTTATTTTACGAAGCTAACAATAGAATTTACGATTAATCAATTTCTTACATATATACATATGCTGACAATATTTCGAGGAATTTGGTAAATAAAATATTAGTGCAATAAAATAAAATCTATATGCGGTTATCACAATAACACCACATGAGAGAGCAGTTGAATGAAATTTTAAATGTTGAAATTGTGTATTAGATCGATGTTGAGAGCCAAGGGCGTTTATGCGGAAGTAAAATAAAAGTAAACTATTTGTAAGGAAATTTATTATATTTAAACTTTATAATTAATTAAACATATATAGCAACATTACTTAATACATAATAAATTATTAGCCGTCAATTTGCTTACAACATTTGTTCTAAATTACGCTGTACCGTTATGCACTCAATTGAGGCACTGATACGTTGCTCTGTAAATAATGAAAAACGATAATAAGAAGAAGTATTCAATTTTTTGCATAAAGCTTAACACATTATAAATATTTATCTTCTTTTCTAAATGTTGTGTCCATAATCAAAAATTTCTAATAATCATTATTGATCAAAGTAAATATTTCATCTTTAATGTGATGGCAATTCTTCTTCTTGATTTTCATTGGCCTTTTATAGTTAATACTTAGGTCATGATTGTGTGATGACAATTAGTGAATAAAAAAATTTGAATTTCCCGCGTTTTAAGTTACCGACTGAGAAGTGCAATTTTCGCAAAAATTTCGACAAACGTACATTTTTAAAACAACAATCTATCTCAGTAAATACTTCACGAATCGTCTTAAAATTTTGCACTTGAATAATATTTTTTCTTTCTTGCACAATTTATAAACTGTTATTGTTTGATGCGTAACAAATTTGTGCACTGCATTAGCTAATTTTAATTTTAATTTTTAAAAAGTGTGCATAAATTTTAAATGATTCGTGAACAATGTTAATAGCTTAATTTTACGTAAACATTTTGTGTACAATAGTTATGTGTATAAACCGGAATGTGTCCACAATTATAAATTGCATTTAGCGAAGGGCAGCGATTCTATGAATTTCTTCAATATTAATATAAAATATTAAATTTGCGGAAATTGCGCTACTCAATTAGTAAATTAAAATGCGGGAAATTCAAATAATATCCCTTAAAAGATAATCCATAATTCGTAGTGTATAACATTTCCCGCGATCCGCTAGGTGGAGTTTATTAATTCGCAAGTGACGAAATTTTCCTTTGATTATTGTAAATTAAAGAATTTCACGTCTAAAAATTTATCTATAAGTTAGCGAAATTAATGTATGTATACGATTTTGTACCATGAGATTTATTTATATATAAAATTTTATATTCAGCTAGCCTTTAGAAATTGAAAAATAATTTTTTTAATTTTGTAAATTAAAAATGGAGGTTGAAAGACAAGTATTATCATAATTACAAATTTATAATTATTAAGGATATGTTGGATCCAAATTGTAGGAATCTGCACCTTTTAACCCACCAATTTATTTATTTATTTATTTATTTATTCATCCAGAGTAATATATACATTACATAATTTTATACAATGACTGTACGCAATTATTCAGCAGAGAAAAAAAATGTTTTTCTGTACGCTGATCCGGACTTAAAACTAAAGTAACTAAAACTAAGTTAGAGTTGGTCAATGAGACAATCAAAAACCAACTCTTTACTATAAACTAACTTAACCTAAATTATGAAAATAAATAACCGTTTATAGAATTTAAATTTTACAACTGTATATATTTAATATAATAACGTATAAAAATTAAATTAGACTTGTATCAGTCTGTTACTAAAATAACAGGATCAAGTCCTTAATTTACTACATTATATTTAAAATATTAAATTAAAAATCTGAACAAATTCATAAGGATTGTTTAAAACATAAGAAAAGGCCAGAACGATCAATTTTTTAAGAAAGATTAATTTTTGTTATAATAATTAATTAAACAATTTTGGGTCGACAATTATTAATAAAACAAGGCATAAATATTCAACCCAAACATCGTAATAAAAATATCGATTTAATAATCTGAAAAAATTTGAGTTTATTCTTTAACACATGCCTGAGGGTCTGCTGGACAGGATTTTCAAAAAAATTCATTCTTTTGTTTATAAAAAAAATATTAAAAATGACCAGTTTCAAGTCCGACAACATCCTCTTAAACTATTGTCTCGTAGTAACAAACATTCTAATGATTCCCGCTGATTGTAAATTTTATTTATTTACTCTTGCAGATTCTTTTATAAAAATATCAAATATTTACTATTTTAATATAATTAAAAAATGATATAAGAAAAAAGAACGTTAAAAATAATTATTATAGATTTTAATCTGACTTCCAAGATTGACGTTTTTTCGTTTTATCGTTTATTACTTTCAATCTATTTCGATTGCATATACATTCATCTTTCACTATTCAACGAACATTGTACAATTAATCCGTCCTTAATTTTGAAAAAAGAAAATCATTAAAATCTATGGAAAAACGAGCCAACGTTAATATTTAATAAACGAAGACAAATATATACTTAGCGCATATATAACGTAGAGCGCATTAGCTAATCGTACATTAAGAAATGTAACAAGCCGCGGAAGCTGTCGATTACGTAATAACCTTCCACGATATGCACCAAACGAAATCTCGGCCAATTTCCAGTGTGTTTAAACAGTATGGTGAAGTCGAACGTGCGGTACTTGCTGAGAGATGAGCGCGCGTGATGTGTACGTTTTAAAGAGACGATTCTTTGAATAATCGTATGTGCTCGTTTAAAACCTCTAAGGAAATATATATATATATATACGAGTTCGTGTGTATGTATATATGTATCTTAAATCGTTTTCTTATGAAACTTTAAGTGGTTGAAAAAGTTGTGTGTGTATATATTTGGTCGATTATAAAGAACGATGGAAATATAATTTATATAATAATGATTGTAAGAAAGAAATAAGCGCTGCGATTTTTTTATAATGTCAAATGCATAACGATTATAATGGTAATTGATAAATGTTAGTGGAAATTAAAATAATTTTTTTCTTAAATGTCAGAGTTAGTGCCTTTTTGTTAGAAATGGGTGGAAAAGGGTTAAGTATTAACTATTTTAACTTTGAACCGTTAAGAATGATCAAGTTTTTATCAGGGCATGATGGATCTAACAGCTGATTTCATTCAAGTTGAGATTAACCTAAGATAACGTTTAACAAGTCGTTTAATCAATTTGAAATTTTAGTTTGAACAATCTGGTTGTTTAATTTTTTTTTCATTTTATATACAATTACTAAAACCATATTGTTCGTAAAAAAAATTAAATTGAAAAATTGATGAGAAAGGTATTACTAGAAAGAAAAAACTGTTAAAAGCTTTTACTTACATATCTATTTAAAATAGCTATTTTCTTACATACTTACATACTTAACAAATGAAGTTCATCCGTGTACACTGAAAAAATTCCTTAATTAAATAAAAATTAATATAAATATTACGGAAATATTTAAGTTTATTATATAAAAAATCATAATTGAGGGTACGTATAGTATACCTTATTTGAAACCACAAAATATCTATTAATTTTTAACAAATATTTATCTACAGCTATTCAAACACTATTAAATTTAGATACATTTTTTTCAGTATACCAGAGTAAGAGTAAATAATTTTACATCCTTTACGCAAACCGAGGTACACAATTTACTTAAAAATTTTATATCCTTTTACCATTTCGTTCTATATTTGAACATTAAAAATGTAGTATGAAATTCTCGATATCAAGCAATTTTTTCACACCCGACAAAGTTGAATCTCCGCTAGTGAATGTCACATATTCGATGTAAAAAAAAAGACGCATTTTCCCACGGTATATCTAGAAATCGACCGCACGTATTATATATATAATTGTCCTGAACAATGAAAAACAACGAAAATTCATATGTCAGTGTAATCCGAGGATTATAATATACGAAGCAATTCTGTTTGTCATCTAATCGCGCTCATATAAGCATTTCAAATGCATATATAATATATATCCAGAATTTCGAATTGATATATATATATATATACGAACTTTAAATGATGTTTATTATATATATTTAAATCAGGAAAAAGGTGGTATATAGCGTGTTATGTCACACCGTACATATACATATCTCGCTCTGCCCACAAATATGTAGAATCATTTGAATTAAAAAAAAAAATTGGTAACCAACACTGCAAACTCCAAAGCCATGTGCGCGCAAACTACGACGCAGTTATGTATATATATACACGGATTTGCCATACACGCTGCGTGTGCAGCCGGCACATGTGCGCGCACGTGTATTTGTTTGCACACAGAAAGAGAGAAAGAGAGAGCGAGAGAACGATGGTGTGATATTTGCCTATGCAAGACAGTCTGGCGACTCTCGAGGAAAATGACTTTTGCTTAAGGAGAGCGGTATATGTATATGTGTGTGTGTGCGTGCGAGTGTGTCTATAACTATGCATTGATCAATGACAACGACCGGAAAGGAATTTTTCAAGATATCGTAATTATATGCTAAAATGCCAGGTTCTCGTTCCTTTTTTTTTTCTTCTTACCTTCTTGTAATATCGTTGCCATTTTTTTTTTGTTATTTTCTACGCGTAATTCTCGGTTACGTGCGAGCGAGTTTTACACCCGAGATTATATTGAATTGATTTTATTTTTTTTTCTTCTTACCTTCTTGTAATATCGTTGCCATTTTTTTTTGTTATTTTCTACGCGTAATTCTCGGTTACGTGCGAGCGAGTTTTACACCCGAGATTATATTGAATTGATTTTATTATTTATATATACATCATACGTATCGGAGGCTTGGGTGTTATCGATAACTTCGTGGGTGGAATTACTTACTAATCTCTCTCTCTCTTTCTCTCTTTCTCTCTCTCTCTCTCTCTGTGTAAGTGTGCAAGTGTGTGTATTGCGATTTGTGGGATTACGCGCGCGCGCGCGCACTCGGTGAAGGAGAACTTGAAAGTGTATCGAGTGAATTATTTATTTTATATATTTATACCTTTAAAAAAGAATTTATTTGCTTGCGCACGCAATTAGCGAGATGAAATAGGTGCGAATGTTATTGAGTTACGCGTATAAATCCTTTTTTTTTCTTTTTTAATTATTTTTTATGTAGAGCGTTGTGTAATATATATCTGATGAGTTATTTGTTCATATTCTAAGAAAATTTTTGTTATGTTTTCTTTGGGTATGTGTCTATTTTTTTAATTTTTTAATAGATTTTTCATGTATTTGACATGTAACGATACGTCCATGGTTAGGTCCATTTATTTATATTTCGTTGATAGAATATCAAAATACTTATAGGATTCGTTTTTTTAATCCGAAAGTTAACACCTTATATACATAAGCTGTCTAGAAGAAGTTCCAATTAATCTCCGGTAAGAAAATATATTAGAACACTTTTTATTTAAAGTAAATGTTCCATAGAATTGTTAAGAATGTGTATAACATTTACCTAAAAATTTCTCTTCGTGTATTAAAATATTAAGAAAATTTACTTCGCAATTTTCAGAGTTTTACTATTTACAACGACAGAAATGGTACATTAAACATTACTATATTTTACAACAACAAAGTAATAATATACTTAAAGTGTGATAATTTTTATACTATATTTTGTAGCAAACATTAATGGGGTGTCAAGTCCAATCAATAATTCAAATTTCCCGCGCTAAAAATTATCAACTGAAAAGTGTACTTTTTTTAACAATAATAAATGTATTACGTAGAAATTTGAATAAAACCACGAAAACAATGCCCTTCCTTACGATATAATCTACGATTGTCCCAAGTTACAAGTCAATTGAAGTAGCTGTTATCGAAAGTAACTGATTTAAAAATTGTAGTCGCTTTACAAATTTTTAAAACAATTAATCACAAAAATTTGTGTTGAAAAAATTTAAATTTTATCGTAACGCAGGCCAGTGTTCAAACGATTTTCCTTAAAGTTTAGTAAAAAACAATAATTTTATAAAAACATTATTTTTAGTCGATATAGGATTGGTAACATATTGAATTTTACATCACCTTAACATATAATAACATTTTAATATTTGCTATTAAGTGTGCAATATATCACTACAAAATATATATTCATTTTACAGTTTATATACCAATTTTCTCAAATGCATAATAACGTTAATATAATTTATAAATTATATAATGGTTTTAACCCTTTGAGCCGTTAATTAGTTTATAATGTTTTGACATTTTTATTAATAATTTTATAACCACGATTGTTTTTAAATATAGAATTGAATTAATACCCTCTTATTAATCTAAAAATACCATAGTCAAACATTTCTTACAATATTTTTAATAATTTACGTTACAAATTTTTTTTTAATTTAAAATTTTTCTTCTATGCACATACACAATGTACAACGGATCCGAAAGTATTAATATAAATAACAATAATTACTAATATATAATAAAATCAAATGATACAATTGCGCATAATTTATAATATATAATAATTAGAAATGTTGAATAACGCACAATTCCTTGAATAAAGAAAATGAACGTTTTATTAATATCGCGTCGTCTCCAGTAAATAATAGGCAATTGAATAGAATACTCGAGCGAGCATTTAAGGGAACGGTGTGACAAAGCTTGCATATAAATAAATGTAGATTATCGAAGTGCATCTCACGTCCTAACTATTTCAATCTACGAAATTACCCGCATTAACCTATTACGCACACAGCTTCGTATTACACACACACACACACACACACACACACACACACACACACACACATATATAATACACATGGACCAATTCGCTGCACGTGCGCGTTACAAGATATATATATATAAAACACCGTGCAATCGATATATAAAATAATAATTATATTTCGTACATTTTCTTCTAGAACAAAGAAAAAAACCGCGGGCAATTAATTGGCACGTAGCTTCCTCAAATTAACACGTCGATCCTATATATAATGCAATATATTACTCAAATATGTAGTATTATTTGATTATTTAAAACAAAAAGTTATAACATCACGAAAAATATTTTATTCTTTTCTGATTGAAAATTGTATACCTGGTATTATAGAAAATTTTATTATTTTTTCCGAAAAAACTGTCCCACGTATATATATTGGTCGGTTCGTTAAGTAAGCGACAGGTGCATCAACGAGAATCTCTCTGACTCTTTGGCGTATTTACGCGGGCATGTACATGTATATATATATATATACTTACACATCACAAGAGTTTAAGCGCACAGCGTGTGTATCGCGGCCGATCCTTCGCGTGCAAAACGTACACACACGCGCGCGCGCGCGCACACACATGCACGCTGCACTCGGAGTTTGAGCCATTCTTTGACCTCCTTATATCCGGCATTCGCTCGACGAGGCTAATGAACGCTTTGCGGAAAATTGGAAATTCGGAGGAGTGCCACTTTGTAACTACTACGAGTGAGATCGACACCGTAATTATATTATTATATTTACGCGCGCGCGCGTGTATCGTACACACATGTGTATATGTATACACACACACACATATATATATATATATATTTTGTGTGGTTGGATTATTAACTTATTAAGCTCACATCCATATACGCATAGGTGCACTAAGCGTGTATATATATTTTTATTTATACGTGTGTTTGTGTATGTATGTATACTTATTAAATTGCGATACTTTCATCGTGATTATTGGTTATATATGTATATATATATATATATAGTTTGATTATATATTTACGACATTTTTCTTTTACGTTCGATGTTTCGTTCAATTTTCATTACCGCTGTGTTTATTAACGTTTTTCTTCTTTTTTTTCGTCGGTTGATAAGGTTATTTTATATATATATTTAAGCAGAAATTATTTACCTAGTATTTCTTGTACGAGTAATTTTTTTTTAATTAATGGATTACTCGTTTGAGTTTGTTAGAGAAGGGAGAAGAGCAGTCAATGCTTACAACGATACTCAGTCACTATATGATTATTGAGTGAAAATGTCATTCGATTTAAAGGATTTTTATATGAAATAAGAAAATTGACGTTGCGTTTGAGGTCTTCCTCTTCAACCCTTGTGTTCGATGCGTAATTTGACTCGATACCTATATTAAGCGTTGAAATCTATAAAGAGATCAAGCGCGTGAAAAGGATGTGGTACAGATTTACCAACGTTTTTTTATTTTATTGATTTTTCAAATATATTCCTTAATTTATGTGTTGTACACACACACACACACATATAGATAGTGAATCTGCTTGAATAATTTTAACACTATACGAATATAAAAAAGTAATTTACATAATTTTTAAAATAGTCTCCCCTAAACTTACATACATCCCCATCGTGATAGAAATGGTATTCCATTAAATAGATTGTTTGAATAGAATGGGCAAAAAATAGGCGAAAAATGTGTCCATTTTTCTCGTATAGATGAAACCCTTTATCTCCAATTTTATGACCAATTAATAATGTAAAACAAAAGTTATAACATCACGAAAAATATTTTATTCTTTTCTGATTGAAAATTGTATACCTGGTATTATAGAAAATTTTATTATTTTTTCCGAAAAAACTGTCCCACGTATATATTTGGTCGGTTCGTTAAGTAAGCGACAGGTGCATCAACGAGAATCTCTCTGACTCTTTGGCGTATTTACGCGGGCATGTACATGTATATATATATATACTTACACATCACAAGAGTTTAAGCGCACAGCGTGTGTATCGCGGCCGATCCTTCGCGTGCAAAACGTACACACACGCGCGCGCGCGCGCACACACATGCACGCTGCACTCGGAGTTTGAGCCATTCTTTGACCTCCTTATATCCGGCATTCGCTCGACGAGGCTAATGAACGCTTTGCGGAAAATTGGAAATTCGGAGGAGTGCCACTTTGTAACTACTACGAGTGAGATCGACACCGTAATTATATTATTATATTTACGCGCGCGCGCGTGTATCGTACACACATGTGTATATGTATACACACACACACATATATATATATATATTTTGTGTGGTTGGATTATTAACTTATTAAGCTCACATCCATATACGCATAGGTGCACTAAGCGTGTATATATATTTTTTTTATACGTGTGTTTGTGTATGTATGTATACTTATTAAATTGCGATACTTTCATCGTGATTATTGGTTATATATGTATATATATATATATAGTTTGATTATATTTACGACATTTTTCTTTTACGTTCGATGTTTCGTTCAATTTTCATTACCGCTGTGTTTATTAACGTTTTTCTTCTTTTTTTTCGTCGGTTGATAAGGTTATTTTATATATATATTTAAGCAGAAATTATTTACCTAGTATTTCTTGTACGAGTAATTTTTTTTTTAATTAATGGATTACTCGTTTGAGTTTGTTAGAGAAGGGAGAAGAGCAGTCAATGCTTACAACGATACTCAGTCACTATATGATTATTGAGTGAAAATGTCATTCGATTTAAAGGATTTTTTATATGAAATAAGAAAATTGACGTTGCGTTTGAGGTCTTCCTCTTCAACCCTTGTGTTCGATGCGTAATTTGACTCGATACCTATATTAAGCGTTGAAATCTATAAAGAGATCAAGCGCGTGAAAAGGATGTGGTACAGATTTACCAACGTTTTTTTATTTTATTGATTTTTCAAATATATTCCTTAATTTATGTGTTGTACACACACACACACACATATAGATAGTGAATCTGCTTGAATAATTTTAACACTATACGAATATAAAAAAGTAAATTTACATAATTTTTAAAATAGTCTCCCCTAAACTTACATACATCCCCATCGTGATAGAAATGGTATTCCATTAAATAGATTGTTTGAATAGAATGGGCAAAAAATAGGCGAAAAATGTGTCCATTTTTCTCGTATAGATGAAACCCTTTATCTCCAATTTTATGACCAATTAATAATGTAAATGAGAGGAAAAACGTTTCATCACAAGGTACTTATAACCATTTTTAAATTCCTAGTTCTTAGATTTAAATTTTTACTAGAGCTATTGAGTGAAAATTTAATTCGTTCAACAACATATTGAAAAACAAAATAATTGATTCTTATAAATATTTATTTAAAATTAAAAAAGTTTAATTGACAGTACAACCGACGTGATTAGTTTTCAAACTACAAAATATTTCACGCTTCTTAAATTCGCTTCTTAAATTAGTAGCGAAGTAAGTGAAAAATTATTCCTTTCGACATTTTGCTAAAACTAAATCAGTTGAAAAAATACAGATAGTAGTTTCATTTTACTGAATTCACTAAAATTCTTATTTCCCTTGCTCTTCAATGTAAAATTTACACAAAAGCTTTTGTGCTGCTAATATTTCAATTAAGACGCAGAATAATAATAATACTGAATAATAATAATGAATAATGATGAATAATAATAAATAATAATAATAAGAGAAAGAAGTGTAAGAATAGCTGATTAGTATATAGTGAAAATAATTTTAAAGAGTTACACCAAGAAATATTGGCAATGAAGCTCATGCACTATAACATGTATACTAGTAACACTATTTACTTATTGTTATTATTTTCATTTTGTTTTAAATTTTAGTTGCTTGATATTGTTTTTAATTAGCTAACGTCAATCCGACTTTCTACGTTCCTTGTAGTGTAACAAAAAGAAAAACAACTATTTTACAGTGAAGGCAGTGAGTCACTGTTATACCAAAGAGGTAGCTCTTTTTTATTTTTCACTCTAAAAAAGTGATTTTTCTCTTTTCTTCATTTAGGGAGTACGCGTCTAGTCCCGTAGAAAATCACAATATTTGTATTACATATAGTTTGCAATTTCATTGTGGTAAGTAAATGAATAAGTAAATAAATAAATATTTATTCGATCGACCACCCAAATATGCATATATATATATACATACTGAGAAAAGTGGTATATTAGAAATGAGTATATTGTTATAGTATCGCAGGGATATACTTGGATATTATCTCAATTAATATTAGTATGTACGAACCACATTTTTTATTAGAATTAATAACAACAAATTACCGCATAATATACTAAAAGTATTGTGATAATCCAAGTATGCATATATATCCCTACGCTGCTATAACAATATACTCATTTTTAATATACCACTTTTCTCAGTGCAATATCGAAGAATATATATATACTAATACACATACAGTGCAAATAAAACTGTATACGTATAAATAAATAATTAAAAATACTAATTCCTACACGCGAAATACATATTTTACTAAAAAAAAATATATTTCAATCGCGTACATGTATACACATACGAAAAGTTGAATCATCGGATATACAGTGACAGCGCATAATGACACACGCCAAATTATTATTTCACACCAAAGTGAACGCAACTAATCTTACACGCAGATATATAACTTATTATGCTTCATATAATGCAATGCGATAACGCACGCACCTCTAAAAAGTTGAACAACCTCAAATCGCATAAATTATTTAAGAAACCGTAATAATAACAATTTAAATAAATTAACGCATATATAAATATAATAATCATTAATTATCACGAATTTATTACATCATATATCTATATATATATAGACACACACACAAATGCATTTTTTAGTTTATAAAATTCTGTTCGTGTATTTCATTCGATGGGTTTACTCACATCGCGCTATGTATACACATGTCCTTATTTTAACAATGAATGTGTAATTTGAAAATTTCTGATTGACATTATTAACCAACTTTGAATTAATACGTACTTGTATATTAAATTATCCCGATGATCATCGCGATGTGATTTCTGCAGATTGTTTATACAGAGAATATTGTTCATTGACCCCAAAACGCTAAATACACTTTTTTTGTTCGTTAATCGATAAAGCAAACTAACGCAGCTGCAATCGCAATACCATCACAATGTAGATTATAGTAAAATATGACAGTATACGTATATATATATATATATATATATATATATATATTTTGTGTGGTTGGATTATTAACTTATTAAGCTCACATCCATATACGCATAGGTGCACTAAGCGTGTATATATTTTTATTTATACGTGTGTTGTGTATGTATGTATACTTATTAAATTGCGATACTTTCATCGTGATTATTGGTTATATATGTATATATATATATACTTACACATCACAAGAGTTTAAGCGCACAGCGTGTGTATCGCGGCCGATCCTTCGCGTGCAAAACGTACACACACGCGCGCGCGCGCGCACACACATGCACGCTGCACTCGGAGTTTGAGCCATTCTTTGACCTCCTTATATCCGGCATTCGCTCGACGAGGCTAATGAACGCTTTGCGGAAAATTGGAAATTCGGAGGAGTGCCACTTTGTAACTACTACGAGTGAGATCGACACCGTAATTATATTATTATATTTACGCGCGCGCGCGTGTATCGTACACACATGTGTATATGTATACACACACACATATAGATAGTGAATCTGCTTGAATAATTTTAACACTATACGAATATAAAAAAGTAAATTTACATAATTTTTAAAATAGTCTCCCCTAAACTTACATACATCCCCATCGTGATAGAAATGGTATTCCATTAAATAGATTGTTTGAATAGAATGGGCAAAAAATAGGCGAAAAATGTGTCCATTTTTCTCGTATAGATGAAACCCTTTATCTCCAATTTTATGACCAATTAATAATGTAAATGAGAGGAAAAACGTTTCATCACAAGGTACTTATAACCATTTTTAAATTCCTAGTTCTTAGATTTAAATTTTTACTAGAGCTATTGAGTGAAAATTTAATTCGTTCAACAACATATTGAAAAACAAAATAATTGATTCTTATAAATATTTATTTAAAATTAAAAAAGTTTAATTGACAGTACAACCGACGTGATTAGTTTTCAAACTACCAAAATATTTCACGCTTCTTAAATTCGCCTTCTTAAATTAGTAGCGAAGTAAGTGAAAAATTATTCCTTTCGACATTTTGCTAAACTAAATCAGTTGAAAAATACAGATAGTAGTTTCATTTTACTGAATTCACTAAAATTCTTATTTCCCTTGCCTCTTCAATGTAAAATTTACACAAAAGCTTTTGTGCTGCTAATATTTCAATTAAGACGCAGAATAATATAATACTGAATAATATAATGAATAATGATGAATAATAATAAATAATAACTAATAAGAGAAAGAAGTGTAAGAATAGCTGATTAGTATATAGTGGAAAATAATTTTAAAGAGTTACACCAAGAAATATGGCAATGAAGCTCATGCACTATAACATGTATACTAGTAACACTATTTACTTATTGTTATTATTTTCATTTTGTTTTAAATTTTAGTTGCTTGATATTGTTTTTAATAGCTAACGTCAATCCGACTTTCTACGTTCCTTGTAGTGTAACAAAAGATAAAACAACTATTTTACAGTGAAGGCAGTGAGTCACTGTTATACCAAAGAGGTAGCTCTTTTTTATTTTTCACTCTAAAAAAGTGATTTTTCTCTTTTCTTCTTTAGGGAGTACGCGTCTAGTCCCGTAGAAAATCACAATATTTGTATACATATAGTTTGCAATTTCATTGTGGTAAGTAAATGAATAAGTAAATAAATAAATATTTTATTCGATCGACCACCCAAATATGCATATATATATAGACATACTGAGAAAAGTGGTATATTAGAAATGAGTATATTGTTATAGTATCGCAGGGATATACTTGGATATTATCTCAATTAATATTAGTATGTACGAACCACATTTTTTATTAGAATTAATAACAACAAATTACCGCATAATATACTAAAAGTATTGTGATAATCCAAGTATGCATATATATCCCCTACGCTGCTATAACAATATACTCATTTTTAATATACCACTTTTCTCAGTGCAATATCGAAGAATATATATTACTAATACACATACAGTGCAAATAAAACTGTATACGTATAAATAAATAATTAAAAATACTAATTCCTACACGCGAAATACATATTTTACTAAAAAAAAATATATTTCAATCGCGTACATGTATACACATACGAAAAGTTGAATCATCGGATATACAGTGACAGCGCATAATGACACACGCCAAATTATTATTTCACACCAAAGTGAACGCAACTAATCTTACACGCAGATATATAACTTATTATGCTTCATATAATGCAATGCGATAACGCACGCACCTCTAAAAAGTTGAACAACCTCAAATCGCATAAATTATTTAAGAAACCGTATAATAACAATTTAAATAAATTAACGCATATATAAATATAATAATCATTAATTATCACGAATTTATTACATCATATATCTATATATATATAGACACACACACAAATGCATTTTTTAGTTTATAAAATTCTGTTCGTGTATTTCATTCGATGGGTTTACTCACATCGCGCTATGTATACACATGTCCTTATTTTAACAATGAATGTGTAATTTGAAAATTTCTGATTGACATTATTAACCAACTTTGAATTAATACGTACTTGTATATTAAATTATCCCGATGATCATCGCGATGTGATTTCTGCAGATTGTTTATACAGAGAATATTGTTCATTGACCCCAAAACGCTAAATACACTTTTTTTTGTTCGTTAATCGATAAAGCAAACTAACGCAGCTGCAATCGCAATACCATCACAATGTAGATTATAGTAAAATATGACAGTATACGTATATATATATATATATATCTGAAAATACCGGTATACCGTGTGCTATTAATTCCCACGTGGGTCATCGAGGTGAGTGCGCAAAGGCGCGTTATAGGTAAGGTGTACCTATATACGCGAAATGTCGTTCGGGCTCTCGAGCATTTATATAGACGAGAGAAAGGCGCGCTTGAGCTGTGTGTGTGTGTGTGTATATATATATCGCGTCGAGTTCGCGGGGCAATGCACCTGGGAGACGACAATAACAACAACGGATTTTAACGAGCTCCTCGTATATATATACGTATAGCCTCGTTGTCGTCTATCCTGGAGGTGTATGTCACACGATCGCGAACGCATCTTCATTTATATAGATATATGTGTTTAAGAGGATGGGATACTCAATATTTACCGACCGGGTCGATAGAGATGAAAAAATTATTTAATGCAAACTGTGCAAAATAAAGGCATCGGTTGTTTTTCCCTGTGACTGTTATCTATCACTGTATGAAATTTCAAACGAAAATAATGTTGCGTTGAAAAATGGCATTGAAAGGAAATTTAATGTAATTATAATTATTGGAAGCAGATAAAGAATCAAATTTCCTTCAAATATGTCACTATTTAACGCAATATTATTTTTGCTCGAAATTTCGCTCAGTGATAGATAATAGTTAAAGAAAGGCCATTCATGTCTTTATTCGATTCATTTTCTTTATTTATTTACCCAAAATAATTTTTCATCTCTATCGACTCGATTGGTAAATATTGAGTATTCCATCTTCTTAAGGGGAGTCGCACTGATAGCTTCACAAATCCGCCACCCGAAAATTTGCGAGCAGATGTGGCGCTGCCGTCATATAGGCTGAGTTCATATTCGACAATAATTATGGACATTTAAAGAAAATAGAGGTTTTACCTCATAAAATCAGAGTTTAGCACTATATAGCTATTGATGTAATGATTAATTACATATCACTTTGCTGATCGAAAAGTCAGTATTTTCGGCGAAAGTGATAACTATGAGTCATTTCAAAGTGTGTTCAACATTGATTGGAAGGCACTTGGTACTTATCATTTTTCGTCGATAACACTGACTTTTCGATCAGGAAAGTATTATGTACTTAATCATTACATCGATATCTATTTCGCTTAACTATGATTTCGTGTGATAAAATCTCTATTTTCTCTAATTATTGTCGAATAATACAACTCAGCTGACGACAGCGCCTGCAAATTTTCGAGTGGTGGTTTTGTGAAGCTAACGCTCCGGAATTCCCAAGTCGAGGCCGTAGCTCTATCCTTTATACACACACGGAGAAAAATTTCTAACGTTTAACCTATAAAATTGGCGTGTTCTCTAACCAAGCCTATGTTTATAGTTTAATCCCGTGGCGTCACAAGTTTAACCTATGAAGTTTGATGTCTTTAACGTGTAGCATCGAATTTCACGTATATAGGTTGAACCTGTGAGTGCATTAGAACGAATCTTGATGCGCTTAGGTTAAAACTATAAACATACGTTTGGTTAGAGAGCACACCATTTTTATAGGTTAAACGTTAGAAATTTTCTCCGTGCAGTTACTGATATTTCTGTTTTGCACTATACTCTAAAAATTTTGAGTTTTTTCACATTTTTTTGCAGAGCGCCCTTTCTTTAGATCATTGACTAGACCGTTCTGCAACAAAAATTTCCAAAATTTGAACATCTCCCAATTGAAGTGCAGAACTGCATTGTCGATATCCGACCTCCCCTTGAGTAATAGTTTTGTACCTTACACCCATGTACCGACATTATCAATTTTTCGTTCTATGTAGTTAATTTTTGTTTAATCCTAATTTTACGAACGTACCTATACATTCTACGTAATACATAGATTGTTGGTACAGTGGGAAAATTTCTTATTCATCAAATTAATCGAAAAATTCGAAAATGTGCATTGTCGGTAATACGGCTTTCCCTAAATGGTGATAGATATAGGTTTGGATTTATAATTTGCGAGGGTTATGAAACTTTTAAATGATGCGTATACGCCCGAATCATTTTGGAAGCAAAATCTGGTGTTACCAACTTCAAAGAAACTTTTTACATGAATATGACTGGAACTATACGGAAATAATAGATTATGGACCTAAATATAACAATCATTAATTATCACGAATTTATTACATCATATATCTATATATATAGACACACACACAAATGCATTTTTTAGTTTATAAAATTCTGTTCGTGTATTTCATTCGATGGGTTTACTCACATCGCGCTATGTATACACATGTCCTTATTTTAACAATGAATGTGTAATTTGAAAATTTCTGATTGACATTATTAACCAACTTTGAATTAATACGTACTTGTATATTAAATTATCCCGATGATCATCGCGATGTGATTTCTGCAGATTGTTTATACAGAGAATATTGTTCATTGACCCCAAAACGCTAAATACACTTTTTTTTGTTCGTTAATCGATAAAGCAAACTAACGCAGCTGCAATCGCAATACCATCACAATGTAGATTATAGTAAAATATATGACAGTATACGTATATATATATATATATATATCTGAAAATACCGGTATACCGTGTGCTATTAATTCCCACGTGGGTCATCGAGGTGAGTGCGCAAAGGCGCGTTATAGGTAAGGTGTACCTATATACGCGAAATGTCGTTCGGGCTCTCGAGCATTTATATAGACGAGAGAAAGGCGCGCTTGAGCTGTGTGTGTGTGTGTGTGTATATATATATCGCGTCGAGTTCGCGGGGCAATGCACCTGGGAGACGACAATAACAACAACGGATTTTAACGAGCTCCTCGTATATATATACGTATAGCCTCGTTGTCGTCTATCCTGGAGGTGTATGTCACACGATCGCGAACGCATCTTCATTTTATATAGATATATGTGTTTAAGAGGATGGGATACTCAATATTTACCGACCGGGTCGATAGAGATGAAAAAATTATTTAATGCAAACTGTGCAAAATAAAGGCATCGTTGTTTTTCCTGTGACTGTTATCTATCACTGTATGAAATTTCAAACGAAAATAATGTTGCGTTGAAAAATGGCATTGAAAGGAAATTTAATGTAATTATAATTATTGGAAGCAGATAAAGAATCAAATTTCCTTCAAATATGTCACTATTTAACGCAATATTATTTTTGCTCGAAATTTCGCTCAGTGATAGATAATAGTTAAAGAAAGGCCATTCATGTCTTTATTTCGATCAATTTTCTTTATTTATTTAACCAAAATAATTTTTTCATCTCTATCGACTCGATTGGTAAATATTGAGTATTCCATCTTCTTAAGGGGAGTCGCACTGATAGCTTCACAAATCCGCCACCCGAAAATTTGCGAGCAGATGTGGCGCTGCCGTCATATAGGCTGAGTTCATATTCGACAATAATTATGGACATTTAAAGAAAATAGAGGTTTTACCTCATAAAATCAGAGTTTAGCACTATATAGCTATTGATGTAATGATTAATTACATATCACTTTGCTGATCGAAAAGTCAGTATTTTCGGCGAAAAGTGATAACTATGAGTCATTTCAAAGTGTGTTTCAACATTGATTGGAAGGCACTTGGTACTTATCATTTTTCGTCGATAACACTGACTTTTCGATCAGGAAAGTATTATGTACTTAATCATTACATCGATATCTATTTCGCTTAACTATGATTTCGTGTGATAAAATCTCTATTTTCTCTAATTATTGTCGAATAAGACAACTCAGCTGACGACAGCGCCTGCAAATTTTCGAGTGGTGGTTTTGTGAAGCTAACGCTCCGGAATTCCCAAGTCGAGGCCGTAGCTCTATCCTTTATACACACACGGAGAAAAATTTCTAACGTTTAACCTATAAAATTGGCGTGTTCTCTAACCAAGCCTATGTTTATAGTTTAATCCCGTGGCGTCACAAGTTTAACCTATGAAGTTTGATGTCTTTAACGTGTAGCATCGAATTTCACGTATATAGGTTGAACCTGTGAGTGCATTAGAACGAATCTTGATGCGCTTAGGTTAAAACTATAAACATACGTTTGGTTAGAGAGCACACCATTTTTATAGGTTAAACGTTAGAAATTTTCTCCGTGCAGTTACTGATATTTCTGTTTTGCACTATACTCTAAAAATTTTGAGTTTTTTCACATTTTTTTGCAGAGCGCCCTTTCTTTAGATCATTGACTAGACCGTTCTGCAACAAAAATTTCCAAAATTTGAACATCTCCCAATTGAAGTGCAGAACTGCATTGTCGATATCCGACCTCCCCTTGAGTAATAGTTTTGTACCTTACACCCATGTACCGACATTATCAATTTTTCGTTCTATGTAGTTAATTTTTGTTTAATCCTAATTTTACGAACGTACCTATACATTCTACGTAATACATAGATTGTTGGTACAGTGGGAAAATTTCTTATTCATCAAATTAATCGAAAAATTCGAAAATGTGCATTGTCGGTAATACGGCTTTCCCTAAATGGTGATAGATATAGGTTTGGATTTATAATTTGCGAGGGTTATGAAACTTTTAAATGATGCGTATACGCCCGAATCATTTTGGAAGCAAAATCTGGTGTTACCAACTTCAAAGAAACTTTTTACATGAATATGACTGGAACTATACGGAAATAATAGATTATGGACCTAAATATAACAAAAGAATAATATCAGAAATTATTCAAATAAAATATAATACATTGAGAAAAAACTATGAATATGAACCACTATGATATACACTACCGCTCAAAAGTTTGGGTTCACTAAAGTAAAAAACGACCCAATTTCGAAGTTTAATATCTTTAGTCCAAATAATGCTACAGAAACCTGTTGCAGATCGTTCGAAAGGTAATTCAAAAAGCTTTCTTCCACCAATTCTTCCGTAGTCCTTCAAAAGTTTTTATTGTAAATATTAGCCAACAGATTTTTCTATAGTGTACTGGCCAATCAAACTAAGGAATTCCGTACCAGGGTTATATTAAACTTATTCAATTTTGCTTCAATCACTACTTTTATCATTAATGTAAAATAATATATATATAACGCTACTTAAAATAACAAAAAAACAATACCTCATGTATCTTTAATATCTAATTAATTTGTTTTATAGAATCTTTTCTTCACTCTCCATTGTTAATTTGATAATTTGATATTCAGAAATAGAGAATTTTGTGATTTAATCCAAATCATTTTTTGGAGATTATATATATTATATAATAATATTATTATAATTACGGAATTTATATCAATCTTAAATTGTACTAAAGTAACTAAATAATATAAGAAAAATCTACTCGAGGACCTTAGTTAAAACCTAAAATTTATCGGTAAATTTTACCTAAGTAAATCGTATCTATTAATAAATTGTCAATAGTTGTGAGTCAATAATAAATAAATTGGATAAACTATCTACAATTTACTAATTCACAAATGTAGGGTGAAAATTACAAAGTAAATCATACTTATTTCACCGCGTTAGATATCGCACTTTTAGTCAATTTCACTTGACTCATCAGTAATTTTTAACTGACTTTTTTATTTTGTGTGTAATAGAAATTTGGTAATTTTAAGGTATTTTATTCTGTACTTTAGCCAAAACTGAAATGAAAGTTAAAAATAAAAGTCGCTTCCACTTGACGGTGTTTATCATGACAAATAATTTCACATTTTTACGTAAATTTATTTAATAATCAACACATGAAGTCTTTCTTGACATTTACATAATTCGTCTTTAGTCAAATTATACGTGCATAAAAAAAATTTTTTTAATATCATCATCATTCTTTCCTCGTGTAGAACTACAGTTTTCTTCCAATTGAGTTAAATGAAAATAATACTGACACACACAATTAAATTTTCTTTCATCCAACAATGACGCACAGATATAGATAAATCGAAGAATATACATAAATTAAATATTACAAAAAAATGTTTCCCAGAGAGTCGTCCAAGGTTGAATTTTGACGCGAATATGCAATGCATCACAAAAATTTATCTATAATTGTTTTTTTCCGTTTTCCGATTAGGATAAAAAAGGTGTGTGTATATAATGTACATTTTTTTTTCTTTCAATAACTCAAACAAAATTTATCCCGCTATTAAATATCCTGTTAGACAAAAATTTTCTCGAACGATGAAAATAGTTTAATTTGTAAATTGATTCAGTGAAATGAATAAACGTATTTTTTCTTATACAAACCAAATAAATTAATTTTCTTAGTTACAAAATTTAGAAAGTCATATCCAATCATTGGCAAATTAGAAACTAAACATATTTTTTAAAGTCTTTATAGAAAAAACGGAATGAACTAAGGCGCTTTAAAAAAAATATACATATAGATATATACCATGGAATGATAAGTCAACGTTTTTCTTCAACAACAAAATCGACAGTCGACTAGATAATTATTCATTTTCCCTTTCTTTATTCATTTTCCCCACCTCCTCCTCCTCCTTCCTGTAATAAATGCATGTATACAACGCCTCAATAAATTAAATAGAAAATTTGCGATACGCATTTGCAAAACCATAAATAAGTTTATATATATATATAGTCATGGTCACCTATACGGTTCAAATGGACATAGATCTTTACCGATCAGCTTCAGGTATAACTAACTATATATGTTATAAAGAGCTGATAAACTCGTTTATCGAGATTCCTAATAAGATCGCTGATAGACTCACTATCAACCGTGAACAATTATCTCACCGCGAATAATAAGGGATTTACGACTTTAACTCTTATTTTTGTACATATGTATATATATACCACTATACCATTAATTTACCTTTTTCTTTTTTAACTTACGTGTTTATATACATATATACATACCCACCTCCGACATTCTTACAACAATATACATGCATTTTTTTTTCTTATCTGGTATTCTCCGAAAGTCAATCCCGAAAAGTATTTAGGCCTCGATTTCGGAAGGAAGTGGCTTAAGAATTTTATTTAACATATATCAATCACCGACGTATACCTTGCAAAAAACCGCTGCATTATTAACGTTACATTTTCTTTTTTTTTTTCGTTTCGTTGGTCGCGCCGTTCCGAGAATCTTGTTTTCGACATTTCCAAACACGTGCGTATACGTATACGTACACACCGATATACATATATCGATATATTTGATTGTCTCATCGATCGATATTGAAGAGAAAAAAAAAGGGAAATAACAACGAGTAAACAAAATATGGTAATAAAGAGAAGAGAGAGGGAGAGAGGGAGAGAAAAGTGATGAGCCCGCATTACCGTTCAGGAACGCGCAAGCGAGTTATTACTGACGTACATAATGTTACAATCAGGAATTGGCGAGCGGTCAATGCTCGAGTGACCCCAACAACAGTAAAAGTGACACACGAACCTGCCTTGTTCGATACGAACGCGTGCCAAATGTATATACCTATATATATATATATGTACACACATGCACACTCTGATTTTCTGATAGGATCGTATTAAGATTTTTTTATCTTTTCTAATTACATTCTTTTCCTTTCTTTTTATTTTATTCATGTATATCTACGTGCAATTAAATATTACGAGTACGTTTTTGCTTTTTTTTAATTGTCACACAGTGGAATAATTTAAAATTTCGGGAGTGTACAAATTGTAAAAAATATTTTCTTTTTTATTATTCGAGATCGGCAGTGTGTGCAGCTGATTAGGTTGATTTATCGAGAATTTGAATTAAAAAACTAGATTTTAACGATTTTTATAAATTGTAAAAAAAGGTATATAAAGATTAGGCAGCAGCTGGATTTATTAAAAAAAATATTTATTAGTAAATGGTATAACAGATAAATGTGTCAAAAAATATTAATAAACGGATACCTCGCTCGATCGCATTTAGCGCAATTCTGTTCATGTTAGACGTGTGAAATTGTGATAAATACGGTTCTTTGTATTTAAATCACATACACATTTATTTCATACGATTGTTAAGATTTGAATTTTATGCACATAATATATGCGACATTCTAATGATTTTGATATTCTGTCGCAAAATGTGTAACAAAATTAACTATAATTTAATAGTTCATTAAATATTCTAAACTATTTTTTTTTATAAACAATTTAATAGACTAGGACACACTAGGACTGATCAGGATGAAACATTAAAAAAAAGAAAATAATTTTTAAAAAATCTATATGAGAAGATAAATTTATTATAAAAATTAAAAATTAATTTTTTAACAATATATGAAGATTATGTAGGCAACTCGTAAGTTTTTCAAAATTTAGTAACACCTTCATATACAGAATGTTATTAACGTATTTAATTATTATAATAAAATTGAACTATGAATGTTATTAAGAATATTACTACACAAAAAAACTTTTCGGTACGATAAATTAATGAAACACATTAATGAACTATTTCACAATTTTTTTTCACGATTTTTAAGTTCTATCCCATAAGCTGAAAGTTTAAAGTAATAATATTTAATAAAAATAATTTGTGTTATTCACAAAAAATATGTATATCGAAAGATAAACGTATCAGAAATATAAAAAAAGTATTATTTAAACATTTACATATTTTAACGATTTTGAAGGACTAAATACCAGGGATGCAGATTTAAACTACAGGTGTATTCAATAAAAAAATTGTATTATTAAACAATCAAAAAAAAAAAACTGTATCGCGTAACTACACACGATAAGAGTTATGCGTTCACGGCATGTTCCTCCGTAAATTATTTATTAACAATCGTACAAACAAAAAAAAATATCGCAAACTCAGTCGATCCGGTACGTATATATATAAACAAATATCCTTGAAAAATTGTCGATATTAGATTCGATGGGACATATATATTTATATATGTTTTCAGCCTACTAATTCGTACAACGACTCTTACGTGCAGAGCGCGCTCCGCTTGTAAATACGTTGCGTACATACAAGTGGCTCCTCGCTTGTATGACAGCCCTCTATACATCCTCCTAGGACGTATAAGGTGTCTATACATCCTAGGAGGCTGTATGCAAAGCGCTCCGTAGGATATATGCGGCGAGCAATATAACCTTTGCCGCGCGAACGGTATAGAGTCAACGTGTTTGAAACGCGTAGTACATGTATCGGAGATATATCGAAGGCTTTTCAAACGTAAACACAACCAGTTTAAACGTAACGTTTGCGTTACTTTAATCATAGTTATCTTCATATTGCTCAGATACGAAAGTACTATATATTATACATATATATTAGAATATTATATTTTAGAAATAATATAGTGTGTATATATATATACACGGAGAAAAATTTGAAGTAAAAATTACAATGTTGTCTAGTAATGCGGAGACAGACTGACGCAATTCAAAAATGTACTATAGTGTATAATAAAATTTACTAGAAAGTTATTAATTTTTACTACAATCCTGGTAATATTTACTACAACTTCAGTTAAATTTATTATACACTATAGTACATTTTTGGATTGTGTCAGTCTGTCTCCGCATATATATATATAATAACGCAAAATGAGTCCTATATCTTTAATAACTGCAATGTTACGATTAATAATAAGTAATTACTAAATATTTAATATTCTCTGATACTAAATGCAGAATTTAAAAAGTTAAAATGTTTTATAAGCGTCAGTATACAAATGTTTAAAAATTATTGACATAATATATAATTATTTATATTGTTTAAAAAAGTGTTTATTACATTACTTTTAAATGTATAATAAATTACTTTGTGAGCAACGAAAGAGTCGTATGTACGAATTATAAGGCTGAAAAATTGTTTACGTACCATGGGTAAGCATCGCGTCATTACAGTTCTCGGCTCAAATTTCGTGGATGGTAGTAACATCCTTGGCCGCTCGCTGCGCTCGCGACCGCGGACGTACTAACCATCCACGAAATTTTCCGCCTCGAACAGTAATGACGCGAGGCTCACCCAAGGTACATAAATAACTATTTCAGCCTACTAATTCGTACAACGACTCTTACGTGCAGAGCGCGCTCCGCTTGTAAATACGTTGCGTACATACAAGTGGCTCCTCGCTTGTATGAGAGCCCTCTATACATCCTCCTAGGACGTATAAGGTGTCTATACGTCTTAGGAGGCTGTATGAAAAGCGCTCCGTAGGATATATGCGGCGGTCAATACAACCTGTGCCGCGCGTACGGTATAGAGTCAACGTGTTTGAAACGCGTAGTACATGTATCGGTACTCGATGTATCGGAGATATATCGAAGGCTTTTCAAACGTAAACACAACCAGTTTAAACGTAACGTTTGCGTTACTTTAATCATAGTTATCTTGCTCAGATGCGAAAGTACTATATATTATATATATATATTAGAATATTATATTTTAGAAATAATTTAGTGTGTATATATATATATAATTATATATATATATATATATATATATATATATATATACATGGAGAAAAAAGTTGAAGTAAAAATTACAATGTCGTCTAGTAATGCGGAGACTGACGCAATATCCAAAAATGTACTATAGTGTATAATAAAATTTACTAGAAAATTATTAATTTTTACTACAATCCTGGTAATATTTACTACAACTTCAGTAAAATTTATTATACACTATAGTAAATTTATGGATTGCGTCAGTCTGTCTCCGCATATGTATATATATATATATATATATATATATATATAATAACGCAAAATGAGTCCTATATCTTTAATAACTGCAATGTTACGATTAATATAATAAGTAATTACTAAATATTTAATATTCTCTGATACTAAATGCAAAATTTAAAAAGTTAAAATGTTTTATAAGCGTCAGTATACAAATGTTTAAAAATTATTGACATAATATAGAATTATTTATATTGTTTAAAAAAGTGTTTATTACATTACTTTTAAATGTATAATAAATTACTTTGTGAGCAACGAAAGAGTCGTATGTACGAATTATAAGGCTGAAAAATTGTTTACGTACCATGGGTAAGCATCGCGTCATTACAGTTCTCGGCTCAAATTTCGTGGATGGTAGTAACATTCTTGGCCGCTCGCTGCGCTCGCGACCGCGGACGTACTAACCATCCACGAAATTTTCCGCCTCGAACAGTAATGACGCGAGGCTCACCCAAGGTACATAAATAACTAATATATATTTATGTGTATGTGTACAAGTCGAACAATCCGAAAAATGATGAATAGTAATGAATACACACATGCAGATTAGATAGACATAGAATCACGTATTACGGGCGACACATAGACAGCTGATATATACGTGCCATATCGGGACGATCGGTATGCAAGTCGCGCCCGGCCGGCCGGCGATCCAAACCTTCGCAAAGGACGTTGACCGGTAAGTGCATGCATGCAGCACCACCACTCGGTTTATAACTCGCTCGCGTTGTGTCTTGAGCGCGGCTTTGTATATAAAACATGTAGGAGACTCTCTTTCTTACTTGGCTCGCTGACCGATGCTAAACTTCAGTTTCTCAAGATCCGCGAACATTCCTTTTTTCTTTTTTTAATAAAATTTTCACTGAGTCGTTAAGAGGGTGCACCTTTGCTATCTTACCGCCTCGCGTGAGATCTATGTATAAGGAATAATTGTTATGATGTTCGTTTACCTTTAATTTTTTTTTTTTAGGTTCGAGTTGTTCAGGTTTAGGTTTGGAATGTTTTGAAGGATTTTTTTATTTGTTTCGTACGATGTGCGTTATGGGGAAAAGGGAAAAGCGGTGGGTATAGTAGACACACTTGCGCTCTTTAGCTTTACAAGTAGTACACACCAGTTTTCAATCAAACGAGCAATTCAGACATTGTTTCATTTATTAAACTGTCACCGCAAATTTTCGAATTGTTGTGTATTTGCTTTGGTCGATTTATAGATTTATAATAATTTTATTTTTTTACATTAATACATATATATACATTGCAAATAACCAGATGGTATAAATATATTCGATATATATATATAACTTAAACTAAAACAATTTCTTTCTAACTTTGTAATATTTCGTGTCCAGTTGGAAACAGCAAAGTTAATTAAAAATTGCTACATTGTATATAATACACTGAGAAAAAATTATAAAACTCAAGAAAATATTTATTTGAATAGTTGTAAAGAAATATTTGTTGAAAATGAATAAATAAATATTATTTAATGTAGTACGTTGACTTTCTTTCAATCAAAATTTTTGCATTTTTATTAAACGTTTCTTAGTTTCGAAAACAAATATTTGTTAATGATTAATCAAATCAAATGTTTAATTGATTTTATTACATTTTTTTCACAGGGTATACGCAGATTCAGAAATAATTTTATTTCCAATCAATGAAAAAATCCCATCAAAATAATTTTTGTTTCACAAATTTTCGAACGTTGATAAATATAATATTATCAGCCACTGATCGAAAAAATAGTATGATAAATTAAATTAAATTAATCAAATTGAATGCAATTGTAATGTGTACTTTGAAAAATCTTTGTAGAAATAAAATTACACGAAAACTTTATCAAAATATGCAATATTTTATATGTAAAACGAATAAAATTATTAATTTACTCAAGTAAAGATGTAATTTTTTCTACATGAATTTATTTCATTTCCTTTTTTTTTAATTTTAAATAAAAGTTCATATTTTTAAAATATCGTTTCAAATGCATTTTCAATTCAAAAATATCCCAGATTGTTCCACATAAGCATGACTTACAAATATTCGTTTATAACGAAAAATTGAATACAAAAATATTAAAAAGTAATAATTTTCGAATAAACGTGGTTTTCGATCGTAATGATCCATGACAAACTTATTCCATAATTTAAATTCTTTGTGATGAAAAAATTTTTACCGATAAAGTTTTTATCAATGTTAATTTTTGTTTGATTTTATAACGATACCGTTTATTCGTGACGCAACGAGTTATATTATTGTTGAACAAATAAGTGAATTCGACGCAGTTGCAAAAATTTGTTTAAAAAGTTATGGTATCGTTAACTGGAGGTGATTCAAACGCAATGTTACATAATTATGAAGCCATGTGTGTTATTGTCATTACACCTTGAAACTTGCTTATTTTTTCAAACACTCGTTTTTGTTTATTTTTTTTATTTATTAATTTTTTATAATTATTAATTTAACTTTCATTTTCTTTCTGCCCTCTGTCATTTATTGAAAATTTCGTAATAAGATCGAATTTGACAAAAAAATAGTTAAAAACTTCACTGTAATTGTTTTAATTTAACTAAAAGTAATAACAAATTAAAAATCCACACTAACAATCAAGTGCAGTAACATCGCAATAATAGCGATACCGTTATTATTCCTTCGCCGTATCATCCGATGGAACATTTGCGACGTTTTATATAGTTTCGTAACGAAATCAAAAACGTCCGCAGTTAAAATGAATGAAATTGGCAAAAAAATATATACATACATATAATACATTAACTCGTTCGGCAGTAGTAGTTGTAAAAAAGGTAAGAAAAGAAAAAAAAACGAAAGGAAATATAAAAGGTGGACACACCAACGGCGCTTCCTATTCGTCTCGAGTTTCGCCAACAATAAGTGATTTCTTTTCTTTTTCTTTTTTTTTTTGCGCGCGCGCTCGTCGTCGTGGCTGTTATATGATCGCCCTCGCAAGAATCATGCGACACTTATGTCTCTATCCGTGTGAAAGACGGAAAAGTCGTCGCGCGAATTTCTATGAGTTGCAACCGGGAATCGAATGAGAATTATAGTCGATGCGTTAATTTTGAATTAAGTCATTGACACGGTGATGTATAGTAGATGTATATTTTCGTTCGTAAAAACTGATATACATTCGATATGTAATATTTTGTATTATACGTATCAGTAGACGATTAAATTTTTATCTATAATATTATATATATATATATTTTTTTAATTGCAAAAATTTATTTTTACAATTTATTTAATATATATATTATAAATAATTATTGTAAAAATTATATAAATATACAACTTTGTCCATTAAATTCAGCACCTGGAGAGGTCTGCAAAACTGACAGACGAAACGTTGTGCACTTACATAAATAAATTGGTTTTATTTATTACTTACCCTCAACTATCGACAATTTACTAATATTTATTTCGACTTTTTTAATATCTCCTAGTAGAAATTATACTATAATATAGGCAATTTTGGTGAAAAAATGGAAAATAAGTATATCAGGTTTGTTTATTTTATTTTTTATTATATTTAGTGGGAAGTTGAAATATTTATGTAGAAAGAAGTATAGAAAATAGTTTCTATAAATTGAAACTAAAAATGTACTAAAAAAAAGTTACATAATTTATTGCAATATTATATAAATTATTATGTTCATAACCTTCTTTTATAATTTTTTTTACTTAGTCTTAGTCTTAGTCTCGATCAGGAGGTGTTCCGGCGGCCCTAACTCAGGGACATGCCGAACTAGCACTCAGACCAATATGCCCATTGTGCTGTGCCTCCATTTTACCTATTTTTCTTTTGCAATACCTTATTTATGCATTCAACCACCTTGCAAAAGGACGTCAAGTTGAATTCCTTTATTTCCTCCGCTTCCAACAGAGGCTTTCCGCACACTCTCATTCTAGTGCCCATTAGAGCTGGGCATTTACAGAGAAGATGTGCCGTTGTTTCTTTTTCCTTTTCACACCATCTGCATTTACTAGAGGCTCGTAGCCCCATCTTCTCCAGATGGTACCCTACATTCCAGTGTCCCGTCAACCAACCCGTCATTAACCTAAGCGTTTTTCTGCTTCGATTCTTTAGGGAGTGTATCCATTCCTCCGGCAGGTTGTTTCCTATAAGATCTTTCATTTGTTTACATCCTTTCTCTTGTTTCCATTTTCTTATTAACTCACTCTTGAGCCAGCTCTTTGTTGTTCTTTTTATCTCACAGGCAGGTAGGGCCACACTGCAATGCTTTGCTCGTGTCCGATTTGCTCCCATGCCTGCTAGCTTGTCCGCTTTTTCATTACCTATTATTCCGGAGTGACCTGGTACCCAAAGTAGATTTACTACATTTTGCACAGCCAGGGACTCCAGTGCATTTCTGCATTTCAACACTTCTTTTGACGTGATCGTGTTACTTTCTAGTGCCATTAGAGCAGCTTTGCTGTCCGAACAGAAGGTAATAGTTCTATTCTTTATCCCCCTATTCAGTATGCTGTCCGCCGCTTCAGTAATGGCCCTTACTTCTGCTTGGAACACTGTGGCGTGCGCATCGAGTGAGCATACTATTTCTAGCACACTCCCTTTCTCCCACGCCCCAGCTCCAACTCCTTCTTCATTCTTAGAACCATCCGTGAACCACACTGTGCTACCTTTCAGTAGCTCGTGTGATCCTTCCTCCCATTCTTTTCTATCTGGATAAGTGATTTTGTATGGTTTGGAGAAGAAGATCCTCTCCGACATTTTATCACACCCTCTTTCTTCGATAAGTGGCAATGTTTGACTTATCAGCTCTTTATCCCTGAACAACTTACAATCTGCCGTTCCGAAGAGCCTGCAGAATGCTTTGTAAGCACATGTCCTAATTTCCGCATTTAATGGGGGAAGATCTAACAAGGTCTCCAATGCGACCGTTGGTGTCGTGCGCATTGAGCCTGTAATACCCCGCATAACCATTCTCTGGACTTTATCCAGGGTCTTGATGTGTGCCTTAATATTGCATTTACTCCACCATACCAGGGCTCCATGCATGAGCCTTGGTTTAATGATGGCTTCATACAACCACCTAACCTTCTCAGGACCAAGTCCCCAAGATCTACCAAACGCTCTTCTGCAGACCCAGAAAGTGTTTACTGCTGCATCACACTTTGCCTTTACATGTTTCCCCCAGTTGAGCCTAGAGTCAATTACCACACCCAGGAATTTAACTTCTTTGCTCAATTCAATTGGGGTCCCCTGTAATCGGAGGCCCACAATTGGCTTGGTCTTATATCTACTTGTACATAGCAAGATATTGACCTTGCTGGGGTTCACACCAAGTTTTACCCGTTTACACCAATTTTCCACGAGTCCAAGTGCACATTGCATAAGACCCGCCAAAATATTCTCATCATCCCCTTTTACCATGATGACCACATCGTCCGCATAGGCCTGAGTGTAAATACCTGATTCATTTAATTCACGAATCAGGTCATCCACAACAAGGCACCAAAGAGTTGGTGATAACACCCCTCCTTGTGGGCATCCTTTTCTTACTTTTCCAGTACTACTGTATGACCCCCAGTTTGCCATTATTACCCGGGAGTTCAGCATATTGCTTATCCATCTGATGACGGTCCCAGGAATCTTATGATCCTTCATTCCTCTTGTAATCGATTCTCTGGTAGTATGGTTAAAGGCCCCTTCTATATCTAGAAAAGCCGCCAGCACCATACCTCTATCTTCCATACCCTTTTTAATAAAACCTACCGCATCTACCAGTGCTGTGTCCACCGACCTGCCTGCCTGATAGGCGTGCTGTCGGCAGTGCAGCGGTTCACTTCGGAGAGGCGTCTCCTTGATATATCTATCGACAAGTCTTTCCAGTGTTTTTAATACAAACGACGTAAGACTTATCGGCCTAAAATCCTTAGATGTAGTGTGTTGCACTTTTCCTAGCTTTGGTAGAAAGGCTATTTTTGCCAATCTCCATCCTATCGGTATATATCCTAGAGCAAGACATGCTCGATAAAGTTTTTCCAGAGCCGGAATGAGTATGTCTCCGCCCTGCTGTAGCAGTGCCGGAAAGATACCATCCGGTCCCGGCGCCTTATACGGTTCAAATGTACCTAATGCCCACTTAATCCTTTCTTTGCCTGTAATATATCTTGCCATTCTCCAATCTTCCCCTCGTGCCGAGAGACCCCATCTGTCGTCAGAGTCTTCCTCTCGGTAGTCAGGAAAGTGTGTTTCCAATATGTTTGTTAGTGCTTCTTGACCATCTTTGGTCCAGCTTCCCTCCTTTGTTCTGATAGAATCTACCGCAGGTTTCTTTGGATTTTGGAGTATGTTGCAGAGCCTAGCTGTATCTGATACAGTTTTCTGTTTACTGCAATAACTCCTCCACCCTTCCACTGCGGCTTTCTCTATCTCTTTCTTATATTCCCTCTGTGCCGTTCTGAAAAGCCTTAGGTCCATCTCACTCTTTGTGCGCTTGGACCTATTGTAGAGCTTTCTGACCTTCTTCCTGAGTTTTTCTAGAAAGTGGTTCCACCAGGGTGCCCCCTTGGTTTCAGCTTTTCTTCTCAACTCACAATTGTTCTCGTACGAGCCCACTATTACGTTTTTTAGGAAACCGCAGCAATGATCGATGTCCTCTGCTGTGCCATATGATACAGGGAAACCACCCATCCTTGCCCTGAGTTCCTCCCTATAGCCCGCCCAGTTTGTCTTCCTTGGATTTCTTGTCCAATTATAGACTGTACTGAGTCCTCCTATGCGGAAGGCAATATAATTGTGATCCGACATAGAGACCTCGTCTAGCACCCTCCAGTCAGTGACGCACGTATCGCTACCTCTCGATGCAATCGTTATGTCAATGACTTCTTCTCTTATAGCATTTTGGAAAGTGGGTCTACTCCCTCTATTCAGAATGTCCATGCTTGTAGAGCATAAATACTCCACTAGTTTTTCTCCTCTGCTATTGCAGTTAGTACTGCCCCATACTGTGTGATGTGCATTTGCATCACATCCCACTATTAGGCTTACACCACTATCTTCGCATTCTCTAATTAGAGATACTACTTCCTCTGGCGGGCAAACCGTCATTTCATAGGGGAAATACGCTGCCGCCACCATAATTACTCTTTTTGTACCACCCACCGATTTATAGGTGAGGCGCGCGGTACACAGATCCCTTGTGGAGTGTCTTGTCACCGACTCTGCTTGCAAGCCTTTGACGATAATGCACGCTCTTGCAGAGTCAGTCTTGCCACTTATCAGGGTGCCTATATTATTTAAACCAGCAATTTTTCCTTTGTATAGCCAAGGCTCTTGGATTAGGCATATGCCTGTGTGCACCCCAGCCATGCGTCTGGCTAAAATCGCCGAGGCGCTTTTGCTGTGGTGCAAGTTAATTTGTGTGAACTCAATTGTGGGTTTCGGTATATTACCGGACCCGCTGTTGAGATTCACCTCACGCACCTGCTGATTAGGCATCGCGTGTACCCTTGCCCTCTTCAGCCACCTCACATCCTACCTCTGTAGCAGGACCCGGATCAACCTCCATTGTTTCGGTTGCCTTTTTATCCGAGTCCTCCTCCGCCTTTTCTTTGAAGAGAACGATGTGGGCTCTACTTGCGCCGCAGAAAGGTCTGAAGTCCAGGGCCTTCAATGCCTCGACCTCAGCCCTCTCCAGCAGCACCCTGATCGCCGTCTCCTCTTTCCTTTTACCTTCCGCTCCTACCGACACCTGTTTGGTGTCGATAACGGTCCACGTGTCTGCTCTTAATGTGGGGTTCTGCCTCTTCAATCTCTTCACCACTACCTCTGGAGCATGCGTTCCCGGGGCGTAGATCAGAGCTTTGACGAGCTTCTGGAGGTCACTCATCTCAATTGCTTTGAGATGTGTGCCCTCCCCACATGACCAATTTGTGGCCTTGCTTTTGAGCCACTCCTTGTCTTTTTGGTCCCTGCAGTGGAAGATACGAGCTCCCCTCGAGAACCAATTATCCAAGAAACTTGGAAAATAGCTTCCGTCTTCGGCGTTGTCGATCTCCCCCTCCAGAGATTCAACTACTTTACTGCTTTCATCCTCGCTGAGACGCTCCTCTGGGTACATGACAGGAACGATGGCCACCTTTAAATCAGTAGCCAACGCTCTGCTGTAACTCCTTGGAACGTCTCCAACGAGCCTCTTTTTCTTTTCTCTGGGAGTGGAGCTGTCCGAGTGTTGTCTTTTGGACGAACTCGGTGTGTCAGCCTCTGCAGCAGTGGCTGCTTGGCGCTTCTTCCTCAGTTCCGCTCCCGAGAGATGTTTCCGATTTTTGTGCTTGTTTCGTGCAGTCTTGCCGGTCTTTTGACCAGCTGCCTGCTCCTTTTCTTGTTTGTCCAAAGGTAAGCCGGTATTTGCCGCTGGGGTTGCCCCCGCAGCCGCCCGACTTGCCTCTGGGATCTTTGTCTCGGTATTGGCCGACGTTCCAGGAACGCCCGCCGCCCGTTTCACCTCTACAGTACTGTTGGGCTTAGGGAGCCCCTCGGTCTCTGGCGCTTTGAGTACATACTCATTTTTATACATCTTTTTTCATATATTTAGTATACGGGTGTAAGAGTGTTAAGAATGCAAGGCGTCACCTTTTCCCCCCGCGCAACCGCACCGCAGGCATTGGTCCAGCACCAGGGACACCGATGCGACACCAGTGGCCTCGGCAGGGCCCCCCCCCAAACCCAGCATGGCCCTATCCGGTCACCAACCGGCACTGCATAGGTTGAGGAGATTTTTCGCCAGTTGATAGGGCAGCCAGATCATGTTGGTTAGACTGATCCGGGCCCCTGTACTACCTGGCGGCCTGGGAGCGCCAGCCAACCCAGTTTTCCCACTGTACCCTCTGGCCGTCGCACCCGCATCCCAGAACTGAACCGACCCACTGAGCGGTATACGCAGAAGTCCAAAGTATGCCTGTCTGTACTGTCGTGTTTTTGTATGTGTGAGTGTTATGAAAGAAGTGTATATGTTAGTGTACTGTTGTGTGTGTCCCAACTGGCACTACCGCCTTCACCGAGTTGGGGAACTGTTCTTAGCCTCCAAAAGGGCTACGGAGCCAGCTCTTGTTTCCCTACATCCCTGAATCGGGATGGGGGGATCCAAGTCTCGCCCTCAACCCAGAGGGAGTCTCATACAGATGGAGAGCCCATTATTAGTGGGATGCCTACATTCAATTGAGTGCCCCGATTAAGGGGATCCACAGCCACAGGAGAGCCCGTTTTACTGGGATCCTTTCATTCACTCTCTCTCCCTGGGCTAAGTTTGATTAGGCATCCTAACCCTTATTGGACGAGCCCCTCCACTGGCCTTTGCAGGCACACGACAAAGTGACAGTTCTTCGAAGGGGATTTTTTTTACTTATTTATAACCATTTTTAATATTCTGTACCCTGATTTTTGACAATATATTGTACTTACCGGAGAATCATCAGAAACCATCTCGTTTCGAATATAATAAAATTTTAGCAGCGCGCCATAATTTTTCATTAAACAGCATTCCAAAATAACACATTCACACATTTTTTACAATATTTTTACATTATTTAAACTATCTCTCATCAAAATTTCAATGGTTTCTCATTTAAATTTTTTTGTGTTTCCATATTTTGTATTTTACGAAAGTATATTTAAAGAATACGTATACCAAAAAACTACTTACTGAAAAAATCTTACTAAAACCCATTCGATGACTTTATAGTAGAAATTGAAATGATTTTTTTTTAGATAAAAGTAGTAGTTTTATAAAAAGTAAAAGAAAATAACTAGTTATAATCTATTAAATAACTATTCCTCTTTTCAAACAATGAAACATGTCTAAACGGAAGTTGATTCCGGTGTGATTCTGCAGATATGGTAAAATGGATTCAAATGAATTATTGTTCAAATAAATAGATATATAATTATACAAGCAAATGTTATAACAACCTTAATAGTAGAAAACAAAGCATTTTTGTTGAAGGAGATGGTGGAGCCAAATTACAGGGATTTATAGCTATCAATCCAAAAATTCAATCGAAAATATTGAATTAATTATCTGAACAAAATTCATACGGTTTTAAAAATAAAAATAATATTATTAATAATAAACGAATAATTATTTTATAGTCGGTAATTTATAGTCCAAGAAGGCGTAATTTTTCAACCGAAACATCCTAATTAAATTATCGATTTCAAAAACTGGAAAAATTGGATTATATTGTTTGAAACATGCATAAAGGGCCTGATGTTCAGGATTTTTTCAAAAACTCATTCTTTTGTTCTTAAAAAGTATAACATTTGACCATTTTTGACTCCGTAACAAATGTCCATCAATGGGTTTCTTTCACTTTTGACGTTCCCTAAATAGGAGTTAATAATGGTCGTATAAGCTAATGCATTTTATTACCCTAGTCTAACTTACTACATACGCTGTTACATAATATATTTTGATTAATTTTTTATTGCCCTGATAAAGTCCAGCATATATGTTTTTATATAATACGGATGATAAACGTTATGGTAAAATTAAATAAATTTCCTCGTTTAATTAACGAAATATTTTAATTTATCGCCTTTTTATAACTATAAATATTTGTTCAAATATAACTTCGGGAACAAATAATTAATTTATAATTTATTATAATTCATTCTGTAATAAGTTATTGATGTATTATACGTTTGAATGGCGTTTGGATGACATTTCATCGTATTATGAATTATTTAAATTAATTTTTCTATATAATTTTTTATAATTTGATTTCTTGGTATATGGCCAGGCTGAAAATTAAAATCCCTATCAAACGTAATCCAAAAGCAATGGAGTGCTGCCTACAACTTGAACGCCGAAAAGTCATCAAAAAATAATTTCGCTCAGGCTATGAATCAACAACCCAGGGAATAAAAAAAAATGATAATCTTTGAGCAAAAAGTCTCATAATTTTTTAAATTTTCAACAATAGCCTGTCTATATACTTAAGTCTAAATAGAAATAATTAAACTAAAAAATTTAAAAACGAAAAAAAAAGCAAATCTCAAAAACACTTCCGACACATCGATGACGTCTTTAAAATAATCCACACGTTAAGATCAAATAATTTGTCGCGCAGTTTCACACAAAACTACACACACACACACACAAACCCAGAGGCGTATAAAAGATTCTCCAAAACGTTGACCCGAGGTCATGAACCTCATCGCTCGAATTCTACTCTCCCTTTTTTTCTCTCTCTCTCTCTCTCTCTCTCTCTCACACTCGATCGATTTTCTCAAACAAGTGTATATACACACACCATATATACATTCCATGAAATCGTCGTCGCTGGTTAAAATCTCATTCCGATGAATTATGTTGACGCGCGTTGCGCATGATCGCGCCACGCGCGTGCGGCTCCGAGCCACGCGCGTACATGTATTATATACCTCTTTTATTCAAATTGATTCTCAAACTATGTTTCGTTAATTACGTTCAATTTGAAAGAAAAAAAAAAACGACATTATTCACACATATATGTATAAATATACGTTTAACCCCGACGACGATGATTAACATAAAATGAAGAAGAAGCGGAGATGGAGATATAGAGATGTGTTTTCGATCGACACTATGAGTGTATAGGATTTTTCGTCATACCGATCCCTCTCGGCTACTTAGCATTTATGTTTTTCTTCTTACACTTTGAGGAGTCATCGCACTCCGCGTTCCGCGAATTATCTCTGACATAATATTGATACAGAAGTTACATGAGACGATCAAGAATTTTATTTAGTTACACCGATATATATCGCGATATAACGATCATGATATACCGTTGTTTTCAACCTCTCTTTGCCCCCGCGGATCTCTTAGAGCCGTGAGAAACGATATCTATACGTCGATATCTCTTGCTAATTTTATTTTATTTAACGCAATAATATAATTATTTATTACACGCCGTTATATTTCCGTTAATGTGTGTATATATCACGAATCTCGCGTTCTCTTGGTGGTTCTCGTGTCCTCACGTTTCCGTTTCTCAAGGACGTCGTCGTCGAGTCGTATCTCGAACTTTCGCTGAGATCCTTTTTTTTGGTGGGCTATATACACATATATACGTATGATTTAAAAAAGATTTGGATTAACACCGACGTATATAGCTCGCGTACATTGGTTAAAAAATATAATTATCAATTTTCGTATAGATTATTTTTAAGTACAACTTAATTGCAACCCAATAGTAGCATTTTATAAATTTTTATTGAAAAAAACATTTAGCATTTGTATTGAAGGTAATTTTATGGTGTGGTTTTTAATTATTGTTTAGTTAAATCTGTAATTAGATAAACTTTAATTGCAAAAGTAAATTATTCGATAAAACAGTTAATTACACTGAGGAAAAAGAGTTTAGTGAATTCGATTAAATTATTTTGTTATGAATACGTTGGAAAAAAATATATGTTTCAAACTACTTAATTTCGTATTTTAAATTACGTTATCATTCTTTTCACAGAAATTTTTCGTTTTTAATAAATATCTCCTCGTTTCAAACATATATTATTTTACGTCTGGTAATCATACGTAAAAATTAAAAATGGTAATAATTTTAGTGTATTTTTATATTATTATAAAAATTTACTGTTTATTAATACTAATTTTTAATGAAGAGTCAAGCCTTTCGTTTCGTTTAATAAAACAGTAAAAATTATATTAATTAATTCAATGATTTCGTGTAAGTGGTTTTATTGCATTAATAAAAAAATTATATTAATTAGATAATGTGTCATTATTAACAGCGATCCTATATTAACTAGTAATACTTACTATCATAATATATCCAGAGATATTCAAAAAATATTTCGTTTCTATAGTCTGTTTGTGGATATTACAACTAACTCGACATTTTATTATAAAAAAAAGTTCAATGAACTTTAAAAAAAAAGTGTGTATATTATATCCCCGTAATGTTGGAATCTTCCGAACGAACTACATAACAATCTTATATAGTAAAATATAAAAAAATTTAATTTTTAGTCGAAAAAATTTGCAATAAATCGCGCACTTTCGAAACGGATCTAGACACAACACAAAATTATTACAGAATTTCTTTTCCTCTTATACAATCGTCATACATATGATATTTGATTTACGATGGAGGAAAAATGTCTCTATTTCTACAAATCTTTTTCTTCTTTTGCTCAACGTGATGACGGTGCGAAATAATCATTTCTCATATTATGGCAATTATTTAAGAAAAGTGTCGTTAAAATAATGTAAATTATTTAATTTTGAATCGGTATATGTATGTATATATGTATCTAACGAAACGTGATATATCGATGTAATCATCATATATGTACCGATGTTGAAATAGTAAAATGAATAATTATAATTTTTCCATTAAATTATGTGTGCTCGCAGGTCAACTAACTATCTATTTGTAGAATCACTTTCGATCGCATAAATCTGACACGTAATGTCGCGACGCAAAAGCGAAAATATAAGTGGTCAGCGAATCTTGTAGATACTTCATAGAGAGAAAGAGAAGTTTAAGTACACTGACATTTCTTGAATTTTCAATACTTCACCACGGAGGAAATATTTTTTTTTTCTAAAAGGTAGATATTTAAATGTTTTGTAATTGCGTCTAGAAAGTTCATCAATCTGATTCTCTATATTTATGTGAAATTCTGAACAAACGATACATAATAAACAAGTGATTTTATTCTGAACATGTGTTTTGACGATGATTTTAAGTTATTAATTTAAATATATAATATAGTTTGGTTAATTTCTGATCAAAAATGCCTTATTTCAACAAATTTTATAAAATATGATTTTAATTATAATATATTAAGTTTAAACTAGTACAAATATTACGATAATTTGATCAATTTCTGATGGTAAAAAATGTCATAGTAAAATTCAACCAGCGAGTTAGCGAAGTTCCTTATCATTAATCTTTTCAGATCCAATTTACACTGTAATTGTACATAGATGAAAAATTTTTAATTAAAAAAATGACAGTGTAAATTATTAAAATTATAGTAAAAAATATTTTATTAGTATTTTTAGATTAATAAGGTAGTATTAAACCAATTCTATATCTAAAAACAATCGTGTGGTTAATAATAAAATAATAAATAAAAATATCAAAAAAATATAAATTAATTCAAGTCTGAAAGGATTTTAATATCATTATTTTTTCGCCTATTGCAATTTCTAGTTCTAAAATTAGTTTATATAAATGTATATGAAAAATTAAGAATGTTTAATTAGTTAAAATATTTAATCTGTTACAATAGGTAAAAGAACGTCTGGTAACGCATAATGCGTTTACTTTCATTCACGATAATGTATCATAAAAAAAAGAAAACTTGGGAAAAACCAGAACATTAACCATCAAAACTTCGTTTTTAGCATTGAACGTATGTCTGTATAAGTCTGCGATGCAGATAAAAACATTCATCCTGGACATTCCTATAAAAATTGTTTACAAAATTTAAACGACAAAAACAATAAATTTTTCGATTAATTTGATATTTTTGATAATTAATTAAGTTAATTACGTAACCTCAATTAAGAAATTCAGTAAAAAATAAGTTTTTCAGTGAATGTTTTATTGGTGTGGGTAGATTCTGTGCTGTTTCTTGATATTCAAGTTAATACGTTTTAAAGGAGCAGTTTCGTCAGTGGAGGTGATGTTAATCCTTTACCTGATAATAATTAAAAAATTTATTTCAAGGTTTCAATATTAATCCACACTGTTATTGTATACGTTGTCGAGTAACCCATTTAAAAAATTTTTTTTTACTTTCATACAATTAATATTTTTTATATTTTTATACTTAATAAATTGTGAGACCAAAAAAATTCTGCTTCTAATTTATATTAATCGACACTCACCATAACAATTACTTATTAATAACTCCCTAGTAGAAATATGGTGATTTTAAATGATTTGAGGTTAGAAATAGCCATGTTTTAGGTCATAACTAGCCATTTTCTATCGATCTTTTAGAAATGCCTTTTTTCTACTTTTAAAATCGTTTCCTTTTCTACTAGGGCTGATTGTAAAAAAAAAGTTTTTTTTGATAAGAATAGGTTAATATATCAACTAAAAGAATTATATATAACAACCCCCATCTCCTGCAAAATCCGTCGAAAGGATCAAATTAAATATTTGTCGAAGACTTACTCATATACCGTATATCCCGATTGAAAAAAGGAACCTCTCTCGTCCCATACACAACGCATAAATCAATCAATCAAAAAACCCAAAAAGAAAAAAGAAAACGGTGATTAATCTCAATAAATCCTTTGATACACGCGGCTCCTTGAATGACGCAATAATCGTATATATATTCATCCAGGAGAAAAAAAAGGACTCTTTTGTCGATATATGTACAAGGGTTTAATTCTTTCTCTTTCTCTTATTTGGGCTCGTCACACACCGCGGCACGTGTGCCCATATATATATATACACAACGCATTGAGAATATCAGGGTGAAAAAGAGAAAGAGGTGCAACGAGATGCGAAAGAATCCCGGTGTAAACAAATCTCAAGGACGAAGGACGAAATATCGAAATATAGTACGTGCAACCAAGTGTTTTGTTCATGGTGGATCCTCGGCGCACGAGGGACACGTGCCTTATATGCACGCGTTCGATGGATTTTATATATATATATATATATATATATACGTGCATTGTAACGTGTTTGACCTTCCTTAATGTGTGTATATATATACCTACGAATCCTCGAACTTGCTCCTTCGACGCGTGCCGTGAAAAGGACCTTCGGACTTTCCTCTTGTGCATCATCGTAATATCGGTTGTTTTTTTTTATTTATCGTTATATACTTACCTGTTTGTTATTATCGACTTTTTCTTTCTCGATTTTACGAGCAATCGGGATGTATAACGTTTAAGGTATGTAGCTCTATATATACTGAGATTCAAGTCAATGTAATACTGTATATGTTATAAAGTGATTTAAATAAAAAAAAATAATAATTCGATGCGAATCACTTATTTAAAACACTGCAAACGGCCCAAATTTGATTTATTAACAAAATCATGGTTTTTTTCTAACATAGTTATTGTCACCAGCAAGTATTATCGATACGTATATCATTGGAATTTTTTTTATTTCCGAATTGATTTTATTTTTAATGCTGTCATTTTATTTCTTGGAAATTTTATGGGGGTTTACCACAGGAAAAATATTCAAAATTACAAGTTATTTTTTTGTATTAAACATCCGAAAAACTTTACTAAGAATTTTCTGAGACATCCTCTATGAAATTTTCTAATGAAAAAAAATGACAGCTACAAAATTACAATCGATTCAGAAATTTAAAAATTCCAGCGTTTTATGGGTAATATGTTCTGGTAACAACGACTATGTAAACATCATGATTTTCTTACAAAATGTTTCTTATCCATAATTCCAACAAATTATTACTTTATTATGTTTTTATGTTATATTTTCATATGTCTCGACGTATGTAGAGCTACCTCGAATTTTCTTGAAGCTTATCAAGAGAAATGAATTCATCGGTCGCTAAATGTTGTTCACTACATATATAATTTTTCGAGCTTTTTGCCTGAGAATCTGCACCTTGAAACTCAAACATCGAAATGAAATTGTGATTTAAAAATCTGTAAAAATTTGGATATATTATTTTAAACATGCCTAAGGATCTGACACTTAGTTTTTTTAAAAAATTAATTAATGCGTTTATAAAAATAAGTAAAAACTGATCATTTTCCGAGTCCAGCATCCCTTTAAGCTAGGCGTTTACTCTTCGTCCACTGTGGTTGATGGAAGTCCCAGAGTTAAGCCTTTATAAAAATTAAAAGAAAAAAAATATAATGGTATCTTAACGCTTGTTACCCTCTTTTTGGATATATACGCACCTAAAATATATATTTACAATCAATTAGACACTAAGATAACAATTATTATTTACAACGGATCTTAATACATATCTTAGCGCGCATATTTTTTTTTCTCTTTGTATATATAAATCTAAAAGGCGCAATGTGTCAAAGATAGATAACTCGCACACATGCCATATATTTTATTTTTCTACGATGTATGCAGAAAAAGAAACCACCATGGTGCTGTACCTGATGAATAAAACAAAACGTTAGAGAGATATGTACAAAAATTATGGACTCGTAACAAGAACGTTTAAACGCAGTTAAAACGATAACGAAAAATTATTATAAATGTTTACACGTTGACATAAATGGTGGATTAAAAATGGATCTTATTCGTTTATTTTTGACCTCCTAAAAATTGATAATTATGTGAATACTATACTCTAAATCTTGAAGTATAAAAATTGACGCTATAATGTGTAAATCAACGATTTTAAACTGTTGAAAAGTGTGAATTCTTACATTTTACACTTTTTAAAAGTATAAAGTTGTCTATTTACGTTTTCTGGCTTCTATTTCTACACTTCGGGATTTATAGAATGATACGCGAATGGCTTGTTTTTAATTTTTTTTTAATTTCTACAGCGTATTTCTTTATAAATTCAGAAAATAATCAAAGATCGGATAATCGACAAATTTTTATTGTGTTTATTGGATTATTTTGTTTTTTTAATATTTTTTATTAATATTTTAAATTAATTATTATTGAATTTTTGGATGAAATTATTTTTCTTTAACGAAAAAGCTTTGACAATCATACATAGGTATTTTATATAATTCTAGATTGATTGTCTAAAGAAAAATTTAATTTTTAGAATAACGATCGAGGTCCTTAAAAATTAATATATTCTATAGTAACGTATTAGGATTCATTTTCTTTAAAATAAAAATTTTCTAAATGATGCGTTCGATCAGTAACTTAAAAGTCATCGTGACAGAATGATCAAAATTGTAGTAACGTTTGAACAGCTGATACGTCTCGAATTTACCATGGTACTACCGTAATTTTTATAATATAGCCAAACTTTATTCGTGTAATAAATACAATTGTAATTTTTAACATAAAAAATGATCCTTACGTTACTTAAAAATACAGTGATATTTAATACACCGTTTATCTTATCGTACACTACTTAATAATGAATATTTAAACGAAGAAAAAAGAAATTCGTGTAAACAAGACGTCATTTAAAAATGATACGTTTCTCTGAAAACCCTGGATTTTGGAAACAACAAAGTTGACAAATCCTTGATGGTTCATATATATATATATATACATTTCGAAAAATAAAAGGCATATAGACCTTGTCCGCGTATTATACAGGTGGAAACAAATAATTTCGAAACACGTCTATATATATATTAGATCGTTCTGAGAAATTGTAATTAGATTTTTCGTTAGCGCGGTTTAACTTAAAAATGTTACGCAAATCTACACATATATACATATAAATATTTATTGTAAAAGCCCTCACATATATATATATATATATATATGTGTATCTGTTTATCTCACGCTCCGTCGAGTTGCATAAATTTCAACACCGTTGTCGAAAATAATATTCAAATGGTTTCGATGACTCGTGATATAGATATTTTCGTATATAATACAGTAATTATCTTTAATTTTTAATCTAAATTTTTATATCTTTATTCTTGCGAAACGTTAATTTCGATAAAAAAAAGATATTAATTATTTATTCCAATTTTTTAATTATAAATAATAAAACGTTGAGTCATGTGTATATTTTAAATCTCTCTGTATAAATTTAAATGATGTAATAATGGAAGTAATTCAATAAATAAAATAATGTCCCTAATCTGGAAATCATTTTACACCCCAAAACTACACCTGATTAGAACCTGATCAATAAGTTCGTAAACACGGTTATTCCAAATATCAAAATATAGAGAATTTACACAGAAAAAAAATTAATTGAATTTAAAAAAATATTTCTTTCACTACATTTGTGTAAATACTCTTCGAAAATATATAAATATTTTGTTGATTTAAATAAATTTTTTTTCTAAAATAAAGTGTAATTGATATAAATCAATATTTATTTAAATTGAATTGTTTATTTGCTCAATTATACTCAAAGAAATATTTTATTAAATTCTTTAAATTTTTTTTGTGTATATTATTTATGTAACAAAATGATCCAATTTCTTTTCATTAATGTTTTTATTTGTTTAAACTATTTCAATTTTACTAAAAATTATTCAAGTATATATTTATATTTTATTAAAATTACTAAATTTTTTGTCATTACAGAAACTGCAAAAGATTAACAATATTTATAAATAAATATGAAGCATAGAAGCATTAATTGCACTATGATGCATGCTTTAAATATATGATTTAATCGATATAATTAAAAAGAAAATTCAATTGCGACATATCGAATTAGACTAATATCGAAATTGAGCGATCGGTAATAACTTTCCATACATACACATATCGTATAAAAGTTACAAAAGATATACATTTTTGGACAACAAAATAACGTTCGACATCCACGTCATATAAACACCCAGACGCGTACAAAAGAAAAATTGCGTCACCTCCTTCAATTACAAAAAGAAAGAAATGAACCAAATATTAAAAAAACACATATATTAGAAAAACAATTTCCATCTACACAAACCCCCCAAAAAAACCAACGCCAACGACTCCAGCCGCATTGTACGTACATGCAGGTTAAAAAAAAAAAGGTTGGAAGCACCGTTGGTCCATATGTCGTTTTTTCACCCCGTGTGCGAAATGTGCGTGCGCTATGTGGAAACTCTCTCTACCCACACATACATTACGTATATACACACACACACACACATGTACATATAGACATATCGCGGGCGCGAAAGAGAAGCGCGCACGTGTGTGACGCACGCTTTGGAATCTGAGCGGAGACCTCGAGCGCGGCCAGCGACACCGCGGACCACAGGAGAGGAGTCTCTCTCTCTCTCTCTCTCTCTCTTTCTCTATCTATCTATCTCTCTTTCTTTCTTTCCCTCTCTGTTTCTCTGGCTCCATAGGAGATACCAAGAAAACGGCTTCTCCTTCCCACCTCCCCGCTTAATAGCTATAGACATCGTCGCTCGTTGCACCCGCGCACTTATACCGATCACTTTCCATCTCTCCCTTTCCTTTTTTTTTCCTCCTCCGTCCTCCTCCTCTTTCTTCTTCTTCTTCTTTTTTTATCATACATATCTCCAAACGTCTTTTCCTCTTCCTTTCTCGTTGTACACATGACGTCGCGAAGGTGCGAAATATATACATCGATGCGCGCACTCGCGACCTGTAATTTCAATTTAAATTTCTTTATTTATAGATTTGTATATATGTGATTATTATACGAAAAAAAAAAACTTAAAGGAAAATAATTAGTTGGTTCAATATCCTCTTATATATATATTTGCGCACGTGGATCAATATATTATATATCTCGCGCGTCATTCGCGCAAAAGGTCTCTCCGTATTAATTAATATTTTATTTAAAAATCTTTATTAGTAATTAATTTATATTTTCGCAATAATCGAATCAATGTATATATACACATATATTTATGTACTTGCGTGTACTCATTGCGACGCCTCTCTCTCTCTCTCTCTCTCCAAGTTATCCATTTCTTTTTTATTTCACTCTCTGCAGCGTAACGCAAATTATTATCAGGGTTCAAAGTGTATATGTAATACACCCACCCAACGAATTCTCCATCGTTCGTGTATATATATAAATTATTTCGCGGTAATTGTGTAACGCGTACAACGATAATGTTAAACATTTTTAAATAATTCACGATTAATGAAAAGAAATATATATATTTCAGTTAATTTTACTAAACTTTCACTAAAACGGTAAGAGAGTGCCGAAACGCAAAAAAATACTCAACTTTTAGTAAAAATTAGTAAACTTCTCAATAACAAATTGATAGAAATTGACAAAGGGTTTAGTAATTTTTTTAGGTTTTGCCAGTCTGTTACCGCGTTAGTGAAAGTTTACTCTGAACCTTTACTTAAAAAAATCGCTGTTAAAACATATACACACATCGCACATTTTCCATACATATATATGTATATGGGAATCAATGACCCGTGACGAATAATTTGAAAAAGAAAAAGAAGAAACCTTGTGTAATCCATCGAAAATTAACTGTTTCATCACTGTGTACCATATAATTTATTAGTTTACCGAAACGCTCAAAGTCAAATTCTCACCCTGACATTATGATAAACACGGCCTATCTGTTCACGTACACATGTGCCCATATGTATATATGTATATATATACGTGCGTGCGCCAACATCATCCACGATCGCACGCATCCTCGTAAACAACGTGTAATGTACGTGACACGGTGCAGCATTCGACTCGATCATGCGTGTAAACATATATACACACACACTTTGCAATTGATAAGGGAGAAGAGTGTATTATTATTAATGAATGCATTAAACCCGGGTAAATATAATTATTAATTATTTTGTGGGAACGAGTGTAATTCGTTTTAAGTGCTTTATGTATGCGATATATCTTCGGTCAGATTTGTTTGTTTTTTTGTGTAGAAATTTTGTTTTTTTTTTTGGATTTTTTATAACGAGGTTTTATAATTGTGAGGCAAAAGTGCGTTCGTGGTAACTTTTGGTTGAATTCGTAAATGATCCCGTTTTACGTTTATTCACTGAGAATAAAGTTGTATAGTATAAATTATACTGTATTGTATAAAGTAACGTTTACTGAAAATGTTTAATGAAATCAGTACAATATTGTATTATACATATTTGAAAGATTATTTGTTCGAATCTGATATAATTTTTCTGGAGTAATCAGTGGATCGTCTTTAAAAAATTAAAAAAATTACTATATACTGTGTAAGTAAAATTTACAAAAAGTCTATTAATTTTTAGTACAATTTTAATAGTACTTACAATTTTATTACAGTAATATAGTAATTTATTGCATTTTGACAGTCAGTCATTTCATTACTGTCATTTTCACTACAACATTTTTCCCGGTGTACTGAAAGAATTTTTTTGCTATACAAAAATTACTGAGACAACGATAATTTCTTTAATATTACCAATTTTTAGGTTAATTTTTGTTTATCACCTGTTACCATTCTATAACGGTAATTGTTATATACGTGTACGAGGGAGAATTAAATAGAATGTTTGGTTGAACACGTTTAAAATATCTATTAGAGGGGCCGAAATATGTAAAGCTGTAAGCTTTTACATTCCAGGCACGATCGTTAAATGTTTTAAAAAATAAACGATATACTAATATTTAGAAGTTACTATAAAAATTAATTTTAGCTAAATCAGTAGACGTTGACTGAATTTTTCGATTGACTTTTTTACATGCATAGTTTTCATGAACGTCTTTTTAAAAATATTGCTCGAATCAGAAAGTGTAGCATATTGGGAAACATTCATTACATGCGTAAGAATAGTATTTTTGGAGATAATGTGGGCACATGATAATTCCCATTTAAATTTTTAAAAAAATTTCGTGTTTCTTTAAATTGTCATAACTTTTTACAAGAATTGGAGGCCATAAAAAATGCTACAGACCATTTGAAAGGTATTGCTCCAAGCTTTACATACATACATTTTAGGGAGAGGTTTGGATGAGTTCTAAGTTGCATAAATTATATTTTTATCTCAATATATATAATTTTTTGACGTATCACATATTTTGCAGTGATGAAAATATAAAGCACTTCCGTGTAGCGATCGTGCTTAAAAAGAAACAATTTTAAATGGATGTATATCCTATAGTAGAAATCAAGAACAGCTACTTTTTAGTTAAAGAACGTTTTATTTTAATATATTTGAATTCTACTAATGTAAGATAAAATTAAACATTTATTGTATTAAAACAAACAAATTTATAAATGTTTAACAAAATATTTTATGCAACCCTATACATTAAAATTTTTGTTATCGTGTATCCTTATATAAAATTTACAACTTTTGTAAATGTAAAACACGAAGTTGTATAAACAATGCAGTGTATAAACTATATATATATTGAAAAAATTTGCGAGTACAATTAGGAATAATCGTATAATAACCGAAATGTAAATATAAATATATACAACGATCTACCACATGATAATCTAAATTTAAAAATCCTAGATATATCTGTATTTCATATCGAAGAAATATTGCAAGAATATAAGATGAAAAAATAAAGAATATTCTTAATATAACAAAAAAATAGTTTCACCAAACATCGCGATAATCAATTTTTAGGTTTAAACGTATTTTTAAAATAAATTATAAATAACATTTGGGAGCATTAGATAATATTGTTATAAACATTTTACTCTATATCAATAATAAGTTCGTCAGTTAGTTAATTTTACCTCTTTAGAATAACTTATACGTAATTTTCTCAGGTAAATAAATAGAAAAATAAATACATAAATATTAATTAAATAAACAATCAAATAAATAATTATAATACATAAATAATTAATTAGGTAAATGATTGACTAATTCTATACATAATTAAATAAGTATAAATTAATAAATAAATAGTTAACTAAACGAATCTCTTATAATTCTACAATAATTAAATAAATTATTTAAACAAATAAAAAATAGACAATAGTTAATAATTAAAAAATCTCCACCGTTACTTGCCAAAAAAATACAAAACACACTGAAACCCGTCTCCATTTAATATCACCATTCCCGAAACCCACGTCATACACACCCACACATATATATATATATATATATATTATTATATATATAGAGATATGATAACATTAACCTTGAGATTAGAACTTCTAACCCAGAAGGATAAATTCTGGACATAGTTAGCAAACGAATGTTATATATTAATGTTCTATAGTAAAAGTTGATAGATTTTTGAGTTATATAGCGGTAAACCCAGCTGGTGTTGAAAAAAAATATGGAAAATTCACTTTTTTGAGGTTAGAATAACTTTTGAGCAAATAGATTCCTGTACCCTAAAATTTTTTTCTGTATTCTGAAAAACATTTGCAAAGTGTACCAAAATTTGGTGCATTTTAAAATTTTGATCGGACCACTTCACGTGGAATACCCCATATATATATATAATTAATAAGTATAAATTAATAAATAAATAGTTAAATTAACGAATGTCTTATAATTCTACAAATAATTAAATAAATTATTTAAACAAATAAAAAATAGACAAATAGTTAATAATTAAAAAATCTCCACCGTACTTGCAAAAAAATTACAAAACACACTGAAACCCGTCTCCATTTAATATCACCATTCCCGAAACCCACGTCATACACACACACACACATATATATATATATATATATATATATATATATATATATATATATATCTATTGATTTTATTTCAAGTAAATCGTTAAAAAAAAGAAAAAAGAAAGAGAACAAGACTAACCATTTTAATTATATGTAAGTAGGTATTCGGTCAATCTCGGTTCCATAACCTTGGGCCCATTTTTCATTTTCGTACGTAAGCGCACGCGCCACCCGCAATCTCGTGCAACCGCCCCCGTTGAATTCGCCGAAACACGTTTCTTCTTTTTTTTTTCTCTTAACAAGGTGTGTTTTATCGGTTCCGTCGTATACACATATATAAATGATCTTTTTTTTCTTCTTCGTACAAGCGATCAGAAGAAAACAAAAGTTTTTTTTTTAACCATCCGCGTATAAAGATTTGCATTCGACGTGCATATAGGTATATGCACAGTGACGCACAAGTGACTTTGACGCAAACAATTAATAATAATTGTATTTAATCGAAAAAGAAGGTATAGGATATAATACACGGTTTTTCCTTATAGTTTCATTGGGTGGTTCTTTGTATACCCTTCTTTTTTTTTTGTTAGCTTCTACATACAAAATCACGCGACGAAATAATGTGTAATTGTTCGGTTTAACGTGTAGGTATAATAAATTTGTTAACAAAAACGCAGGGATTAATTTGGTATCTCTTTTTTCTTAATCGAAAAAGGATCGTGTCACAACAGTTCGATTCGAATATTGGAGTCGCGCAAGTATTATAGCCAGTTAAGTTGCGCAAAAGATCTCTTATACTTCTCCTCTTCATTCGAGCCTCTCTCTTTTTTCCTTTGCTTCTCGTATACTTATGTTTAATATATATATACACACACATACACATTTCTGCTAATTTAACGTACTTGAGTAACGCAATTACGAAATATACGGACGCTTGGAATTTCTTCTCTCTCTCTCTCTCTCTCTTTCTCTTTATTTTTCGCGCGGAAAGGACCAATATATATATACGCAGACAACGAAAAACTGGTTTCGCTAAACGCATTACATAGCTATAGATGAAATATATATATATGCAATTGAAGTTGCGACAAAAGTCGAGCGTATTTTTTTTTATTCCTTTATACACAATTATTCAATGAGTCCGTGATTATTAGCATGTCGTGTATTTTTAAGTATATAGAATATTATCGTTTTATCTTATTTTTTTACTGTTACGCGTTATTGTTGTGTGTATTGTTCATGCACCGACGAAAAAATTTATTTTAAAACAAAAAATATTTGTTGAAGTTATTGATAGATTAGATACATTTTTATTGAAACAAGACACGTAAAACACATTTCAAATAAATAAGACATAATTGAAATTGCAAAATTAGACATTAGTTTCAAATAAACATTTTATATTGTCCATATATTCAATTAAATATTTTATTCATTAAAACAAATTTTTTCCCCTGTTTAAACATAATATATATTGCATATATATGTATATTATACATTATGTATTTATCAATTACCGATACAAAAATAAATATTTTAATACAATAAATTTACAATACTGAATTGCAAATAGATGTACTGAAGAAAAATATTAGGCAATTTAATTAAATATTTTTTTGAACATTCTTAAAAAAATTATTTTTTTTAACTAATAAACGTTTTGTATTTTTAGCTATATGTTAACTACATCTTTTAATTTAAATGTTTTTCATCCTCGTTAACATTTATTAATTTAAAATAATTATCTTTTTTTAGAAAAATTAAAAAAGAACATCTTATATTCTATTCACCAATTTATTTTTCAATTTTTAATATATTTACTTACGCCAATTCAAAACGGAATAAAAAAACCGTTTTTTAAAAACATATATACATAAATGTGATTGTGTGCAAAATACTCTGTTATTAAAGATTAAAATTGCTTAAAAAAAGAGTTATATATACAATCATATATATACATATATACAATTATTTATTTATAGAAATATTTAAAAAAAATTACCATAACCGTACCATGATAAAAATATATATTTTTTATAAGATAACGTTAAAATACTCATACTTACCGTATCTAAAATCATCAAAACGTACTAGTCACATCTGCATATTATACACAAAAATTAATCGATCAAAGTACAATACACACACACACACACATACACGTACACCCAGGCACACGCCAGGTATATATATGTATGACTAAAGGATTTCGTGATATCTGGTAATTTCGTAACACCGAACGATGAGATAAAAGAAAGAGAGAGAAAAGAAAAGAAAAAAAAATAATAGCCGGCGCATCGTCGCGGAATCTGTGTTTCGAAGCCAAGGCCCATTTTTCTGGTTGGGCTGTACATAATATATATATATACAACGACACCCGAATATTGCCCACGAGAGCGGAATGTTAATGCAGCTCGTATTGTCGGCGTTTCATACACACACATACATGCCTGCGGGTGTTACACCTCGATATTTTTTTTTCTTCCGAACGCGTGTAAATGCAAATCGAAAAAAAAAATGAAACGAGCCATTGACGCGTGTATACATCGTTAAATTGTGTTCACACGCGCCTAATTTGATTGAATAATTAGCAACCCATATTATATTGTATAATTAACAATATATATATATATATGTATACGTCCTGAAGTTCATAATACGCGAAAGGTAAACAAAGATAAGTCGATAATTATATATATGTATATATATATTTTTCGATCCAAAGTTCAAAATTCAAAGTTCTTGTTAAATTAAACTTTCACCCATTGAGTAATCGGGATAACAACATGGTGAGTATATACATCAATTACGTTTAACGGAAGGCATAATTTGGATTATTTTATCGCGATAAATACACAACACACATACGAAAATAAGAGGATCGATGACATAACCTATATATACATATACATACACAATATGGTCGAATCTGCAAAAAATTAAAAAAAAAAATTGTTCATTGTTTACGTAAGGACCGTACAACTTGGTACTTTTATTACGAGTGTCCAACTATTCACCGTTGCGACGAGGTGAGCAAACCGATCTGTCCACCAAAATCAAAGTGTTGTCCTCCAAATCCATGGCGCGACGTCTACGTCCACCAAGATGTCAAATACGGTCCTGATTTCGTACCCTGTTGCTTGAAGAAATATAAATATCCTTGCGCTAATCACCAGAAATGCGAGAGATAAACGAATGCGAATAAAGTACGACGTTACTTTCTTATTCCTTAAATTAAGATCGTATACATATATTTTTTTTACGTAACATATATATAGCAAAATAAAAAGTAATGAACGCTCTGTATATATAGACGCATAAACTCTCCTTTCATTCGCGTTACATCGTTCAGTGCTTATTGAAATTTACAAAGCGTGTTACATCAGCGAATCGACTTTTTTTTTCTTTTTTAAACGATTTTTAGTTATATATACATACATATTGTTTCTTTATATATATACCACGAGGGATTGTGTCAAGGTATCCTTATATATATTACGCAACGTTCAATCGCGAAATTAACATTGTCCTGCACGCAATTCTGAACAATAATGTTATAATTTATCGGGTGCGCTCATATAATACACGAGAGGTAAGTTCATTGCCAAGGCCCGTTAAAATATATTGCGTGCACGCATATAATATACACCCGAGAGGAAGCGGAAAGACCGCGCGCGCGCGCCGCCGTCGGTGATGATAAAGAAAAAATAATCCACGCTATCTCGAAAATCGTCTCGAGGTATCGGGTTTTCTTGGAAACGCGAAACGCCCTTTCCTCTTGGACGGTTTGATAGAAAGAGAGGGGGGGGGGGGATATACGGTAAACGCATGTGCGTAAAAAAAATCGAGGTGTAGTCTATCGTCGATTTTGCAAATTATATGTTTTGCGCGACGATTTTAACCGAAAACCAACAGTCTGGTAGAGATGTATCGGTTTTCGTTTATTTTATTGCCCAGACGTTTGGGAATTTCTTTCTGGTAAATGTGAGATATATGACCGAGTTGAGAGCGGTGTTAAAATAATAATTGAAAAATATAAATTAGTCGGATATATATTTGAATCTAATCAATTGGTGTAAAGGATGAATTCGAAGAGTCAGAGATCGTATAACCTCAACTTTCATTTTTGATTACTTAATTTTTATATACTCTAAAAATGCATTAGGGGTTGAAGGTTTCAGTGTAGTTAAGTCTATTTATTCTAACGAATTTAGAGAGATTGTTATAATTTTTTTATTGAATAAGAGCAATATCAATTTATCTTTTTTTTATGTGAGGGGTGAATCGGTATAATCGTGATCTATTTGTTATATATACTTGTAATCTTTTTTGGTACATAGCTAAACTTTTTCGTAGTTAGTAATTTTATAAGATTTGGTATTAATTTATTATGAATGATCGGTATAATATTACAATTTTAAAAAGATACTGAAGGCATTGTTTTTAAGTAAGGGACGATCGGTAATCGCGATCAGTAGTTAAAAATGATATAAATTAAAATATTAATTAATATTTATTTAGTATATAATTTATTGTGGTTTTATCGAGAGATCGATAACACTGATTAATAATTACGTAATTGCTTGTAGTTAACATTTTTTTATGTAATTGAAGTAGTTTTTTGAAAATAGATTAGCATTGCTTTTCTTCGTTGGCGGTTGATCGATAACGATAATCAATGGTTGATCGTGACGTAATTGTGATTGTAATGGTATATATAGTCAAAGTTTTTAATTTGTTAAAGTAATTTATATATAAGAACGTTATTGCTTTCTTTTAGAGATGATCGGTATAATCAATGGTTTTTATTTGTCTATAAATAAAATTAAAAAATTAAGAGCAACCAGAGTAAATATAAAAATTAAAAACGATATTATAAAAAGAAAGAAACTTCTTAATAAAAGTAAAATTTTTTCTGTCGTGAAGGAAAACTCCGGAAACTCAGTATATCAACTGAAATTTCGAGTAACTTTTCCTTTCTAACGAACGTAAAGCGTAAAATTACGTAAGAAAAAAAAGGAACCCTTTTTCCTAAATAAAAAAAAACAAACCATTTCAAGGATAACAGCTTACGTCTCTCTTCCTGAATCCTATACACACGCAAGTTCCTTACCCCTGAGTCACGCGCCTTCGATGAATGGGATTGTACAACCCCAGTGAGATATTTTTACAAGAATAGAGATGATACGTACAAAAGCGTTTTAAAAGAGGGCGCCGCGTATAGATATATATAAATCCCATCAGGTATATAGAAGAAAAATGGAGCCGATTATATGGACGCGTGGGTCTTCTTGGAAAATTAGCGAATGAATGTGTGGCGCGTTGCAGGTGAACGAGATAAAAAAAAGAAAGAAAGAAAGAAAGGTTGTGGAACGACTTCCGAGAAAAGCGTGCACCGGAACTTTGCTTCGATATATATTTTCAAGTTCCTAGGGTGACCTTGAATTTTTCGTTTTATAATTCTTGAACTATATATACAAGATTTTACGAAATAAAGAATTTGAAATTCTGACGTAACGCAGAGGGTGATGAATGTTTTAGTTAAAATTACTCTAGTTTACGATGTAACGTTTAATATTAGTATAATTTTTGTGATAAAATTTATCGATAGTGATTTCTATAAGAGCAATTTTTATTGTTAATTTTTTTTCTATGTAGGAAGTGTAGTAAATGTCAGATTTATATATTAGCTAGTTTGGCGCTCAATTATCATTTTTATTGAAGTAATACGAAATTTAATGAAAAGTACTTTTATAAAAACTGTTGATTCTTATAAAATCTATAATTAGAATCATTTTTCGATCATGAACGATACGAACTTATTCGTAAATTTTCATCCGCAAAAACACGTTTTAATAAACTATTTGATTTCTGCTACAGAATAAAATGTAAAAATTTATCATACTGAACGACAAGGTGAGATAAAAAAAAAAGATGACGTTGACCTCTGCACTCTCGAAAATGATCTCTCTTCCCTCATCTGTACAAAGACACTCGAGACGCGCGCATTTTTGTAAAGGTAACGCATCATTGCATACCCAACTAAGAACAGGAAACATCATCAAAAACGAACACGAAAAAATAAAGATAAATATTTTTAGTGTTCTCTGGAATGTAGACAGGATGACACTTTTTATTTTTTCCCCGCTCTTATTCACCCACAATCCTCTCTCTTTCTCTCTCATATCTTCGAGTGCCTTATATACAACAAACAACTCATCGTGGGTGACTTTGCGTGTGAATGCGTTAAAAAAAAAAGCCGTTATAAATTTTCCGGGAATCGTGGATGATGATCGGTGCCTATGCGTTACCCCTCGCGCGCGACCGCGCGGTTGATTTGAAAAAAAAACGCGCGCGCGCCCTTTTATCGTATCTCTCTCTATATATGTATATATAGTATGTATGTATATATATATATATATACATAGTCGGGGAGAACACGACGCAGGTAGACGAGAAAGTTTCCTGTCTCAAGGTCGCTTCTCAGAACCTCGACCTTTCCAATCTTCGTTCCTCTTTTTTTTTTTCTGCGACGCCACGTGTGTTTGCTGGATTACTCTTCGGACATCTCTCTCTCTCGCTCTATCTCCGTTTCGCGCGTAGTTTCTCAATTTTTTGGGCAATTAATCATGTAGTTATTATGCATCGCGTTGTATACATTTATACATACGCAACGATTAAACCTCTTCTTCTTCTTCTTCTTTTTTCTCTTTCGCTCGTTCGAGTGCGCGTGTACTTATATAGCTTTGGAAAATTTTGGTCTGTGTAGTTTTCGCATTACACCGTTCTCACGCAGCGATTCTAACCGTTTCATAATTTGAGATATAATGATGTAAGAGAAATTTAATTCGTATACGTTGCTATTACCTTGGATATATATGTATATATAAATTGATATTTAAGGAATCCATAAGTATATATTTTGGAAAAATTTTTCAATGGCAACGGTCGTTGACACTACTTTTCTCGAAGTACCATCAATTATGTATATATATATATACACATATACACGGAGAGAAGAAACAGACTAGCGTTGTAGGTTAGGCTGTCAGCGCAAAGTTGCAGGATGTCATACCGCGATAGTATGGCCGCCCTGCCAAAAGTTTCCATAGGCATCATAGGTGAAAACGCGCAGGGGGCGTGGCTAAACAAGCAATAGTATGACGACCATACCAACGTGGTATGAAATCACACAAAAGTAGTATGGATATCGCGCAACCATAGCACGATTTCACGGCGGGTAACGGTTGCAGAAACGTTCATACAACGCTGGTTTGTTTCTTCTCTCCGTGTACATGTATTTTTTTATACTTACACAATTTGTTAATCGATCGTCAACGAAAATTGACAGTACATTCGTGTATATAAATTAATTCGATTTACGAAATAAAAATAGCAACAACGCGTTTCCTATATATATATACGTGGAAAAAGTGAAAACGAACGGAAAATATTTTAGAAAATTTTTCATCACGCAGAGTTCATTGACACCGAGAGAGAAAAGTCACGAAAACCCCATATATTTCAAGAGATCCAGAGTGACGACGCGGACAATGGGAAAAAAAATATCCGAGGGCCTGCATATACAAACACACAAAACGCACACACATAGTTTTCAAATTTCGGGTCGTTTTCCCGGAAAACTATTAGTTCAAAATTACAAACAGAAGATAAATTGTATACTCTATTAGGACGATAGGTGAGAAAGCTATATATATATATATGGATTTCTTCTCGACCGGATATATGGATTATCTCGTTTTTCAGAAAATCTATCGGGTATTTTCAATGCGTCACGTGAAAATATGTAGATATATCGTGTATCTGTGTGTGTGTTTGTTCCATTTTAAGCTTTTCTATTTTTCACTTTTCCATCTATGTATGTATAGACGTTTTTCATTTATAACGATGTTTTCGTTTTTGAATATATTCGAGTTATCGTTTTTCGTAAATTTTTATTTTTGTAAAAACGTAGTTATTGTTTTTTTCGAAATTTTGTTGTTAAACGATTTTATATTCGATGGTTGTATGTTAAAATGTTGACGGGAACGTTACGTTAAAATACGTCGCGTACGCGTTGGAAGTTAAAAGAAGTTTAGTTTCATAAAAATCGTAAAATATTCACGCTTTAGCATTACCTATATACAAAATCTTTTGTAGTTACAAAAAATTTTGTTAATCAAATACCACTGTTTCCCTCGATACGCTTTATTCGAATTATTTATATTTCTTCAAATGAAACAAGTTTAAAAATATTTAATTGCTCGTACGCAAAACTTACTTAATTAACGTTTCATTCGATTTTCTTACTTTCAAACAATAATTAAATATCCCTCGGAGGAGCCGTTGGAAATTCTCTCGGTTCTAGAAATTTCTTTCCACGCTAATCGAAATTTATATCGAGCACTTGCTACTTCTCAGCGCGACGAAAGAACGATAAAAAAAAAGATAATTAAAACGAATCGCAACGAATAATCGAATGGAATTGAAAAAAATATATATAAACTAATTAGAAAAAAAAGAGTGAGAATCAAAATGTATCGTATACACGCATTTCTCTAAAAATAAAAGCATGAATTAACAAAAATAATTATCGAATCGAAACGTATATTAAAAAGGATACCAAAAATTTAATTTAAAAAAAATTCGTGAATGAACGAGGACAACGAATTATATTATAAAAAAAAAGATAACTCTAAATAAATTGAAAAAAAAATCATCAAAGCGAATAAAAGTACAATAACAATGTTAATCAGACGGGTTAAACCCCGCCTGTGTCATCCATACGCGGGGATAAACCCAAAAAAAGTGCACCCCGTAAACTATCATCCGCATCCCTAAACGAACCTTCTCGAAAGTCTCCGAGTCCCACACACACGCACACGCACACACACATACATGCATACCCCCCTTATCAACTGCCACTCCGTTCCTTGAACACACACACACACATACACACACACACACACACACACACACACACACATATATATAACGTAGTGCAAGAGGTTCGTCGACCCAAGTATATACGAGATCGCAAGCCGGACGAGAAAGAAAGAAAGAAAGAAAGAGAGGAAGGGAGAAGAAAAATAATACAAAAACGAAAAAAGAGAGAAAGAGAAGGAGGGAGGATTGAGCGAGAAAGAGAGCCAGGAGGAAGGTCGACGGATGAGTAAGCCAAGGCTAGACGTGAACGCTCTTGCAAATCAACCTCAGAAATTGAGAGAAAGAGAGAACGCACGTCCCTTCGTATATATATACATATATGTACACACATACACGCACATGCACGCGCACACACACGCGTACACGCACGCGGAGAGAAGGTATGTGGAAAGTGAAAGCGCATGCGACACGAATAAGAGAAGGAGAGCAAACTTGAGATAATTAACTGCATTATACATGTGTGTGTGTGTGTGTGTGTGTGAAACGATATATATACACGCACACATACATACATATATATGTACATACAAATTTTCGAATTAACGTTACAATTAAATTATATATATATATATATATATATATATATGCTAAATCGTATATGTATATGTATATATGCACGATGATGCAATAATCGTTGTACTTTCGATTTTCCCAACACGTGCGCACTATAAATTTTTCTCTTATCCAATATATATATATATATACATACGAAACGGGAGGGTTATCCATACGTCTTTTCCATAAGTCACTTTGAAGAATGAGGAAAACTTGGAAAAGGTGTATGAACCTTTTACTATTCGCGCGTATACACACGCGCACACACCTGTTTATTATTTTTTTTTATTTAACATCGATTTGAATTAATTGTTTTCCTCGTACATAATTTATAGATTTTTCCACTCGAGCGAGGACTTTTTTTTTTACTCTTTGGAAAATTTATGTTTTTTTCTTTTTTTTTTATATGTATGTGGCTAATGGTATAATAATGCGTTTACAACGCGAATGTGCAATTGTAATCGAGTGGTGTTAATAAAAGTGAACGAAAAGTATATGTTGAACAGTTCGATAATAAAGTTAATGTGTCAAACTTATATCAATCACTTGAATAAATGGAGAAAAAGGTTTGATTAATAATTACTTCGGTACTCTTTAGTAAATTTGGGAACAAAGCGACAGCAAATTATGATACTATACGGTGGTAAGGTTTAAGGAGATGTGATACCCAAATTGCAGAGACATATCTAGAAAATTCCAAAAATTTTTTATAAGAAAAATCTGAAAAGAAATCACAGTACTGTTCAAAACATATAAAGTAGCGTTAATTATTAAATTAATTGTTAATTAATTATACATAAATAACTATTTTTGGTCGGTAATATATAGCTATAACAATGCGGCTGCCTTGTTAAGAAAAAATTCACAAAATATTTTCAAAGGAAACACAAAATCCCTACACGCAACGTTTTTACGATAAATAAAATTCCTCGTTTAACAAAATATAAATCATTTTTCTATTTTTTGGGGGTTCACATCCCGTTAATAGAAACTGTAGTCAAAATTAATATACCGTACAGTAAATAGTAATTTTCTTACTCTGTCAGTTTGTCCCCTCCTATCAATAATTTCGATCTTATATATATATAAAACGTTTCAAACCCTTCGCCTTCGATCCACTGTATATATACATACAAAGTCATCACTTGTAATCGAAATTTTCGCATACATATAGACGCGTTTGGCATAAACGAAAAAAAAATTTATCATTTCCATTCTAATTGAAGTTTGATTATTAACCTACTTGTTACATCCTTTTCGTTCTACTTTCTAGATTTCCTTGAAGAAAATTTCACTCTTATTCTTATTACTCGAATAGCTCGGGTTTTTACTGCACTAGTAAACAGAGAAAGTTCTTTAGTTTTATAAAGAGTGAAGTTAGACAATTTCACTCTTCAGCCGTGAAAAAAAAAGTAAACCGATACATACATATACATATATATCATCGATCGGTAAACAAACAAACAAAATTTTAGTTAAAAGAAAATTATAATTTTACGAGGTATACGAAACAAAGTATATATGGACAATACAAAAGAATGCAGAGTGCATATATATATATATATATGTAAAACACGTGGACTCCTTCAGGTAAGGTTTTTAGAAAAGAAAAATAAAATAAAAAGCAACGGACGCATTAGCACCCCTCGTTAATCAAAAAAACTTGTGGAATTCCTTCAGGGCCACGCACCCCCGTATATATATATATGTCTCGCGTTATATTCTCAAAGGTTCGCACGGTCAGTCGCGCGGCATTCCTTATGCATGATTCTTGGGAGAGCACGTGCTCATCCTGGACCATCGAATTTTTCTTTTATCCGTATATATGCGTGTGCGCGATCTCCTTTCCTTCTGTTTTGCTTTTCGTGTGTGTGTAGGTGGAGAAGGAGATTGGGAACGGTTAGAACATAGAGAACAGGTGAGAAATTTCATTATTTCTTTTTAATGGTCCGGGAGATTAAATGAATTTTTTTATATTTTATGAAATGTATTTAAAAAAAAGAAAAAGAAATAATATATTTAATTATTATATATAGGTATAGAAATTTTTTTAGTGGACATGCGGAATGTTGGGGAAATGAGGATTACAATATTAAAAATTTTACTGAAATTTAATTAATTTAAAAATCATAGTTTTAATAATTTTAGCGCTCGATATATATATAGTTATATGCATAGGAAAGGAATGAATTTATTGCATTTCCCTAGCGAGGATGTGGAAAAAAGTAAATTTTCTTGAATGAAGGAAAATAAATCGAACATTAATTATATCTGTACAAAATTAATTAACTTTAAAAATATTATTATTAATATATTCTAAATGTTAATTTGATAAAAATTTTTTAATTGTTTCAGATAATATAGAATAATATATAAATTAAATTAAGTTATAATTCAAAATGAGTAATAATTTTCAAATATTTATTAAATTACAAATTAAATTTTTATTAAATAAAGTTAGTTAAAATATTTAATATTTGAGTAAAGTGTACGTGAAAAATGCGGATATATACATATAACTCGTGTTTACTAAGGCGTCTTGGCGCCTGGCGCCTTTTAACATTGATCAGCCTCACCGAAGTGAAAAATCATTAAACACCGAACGATTTAAAGTGTCTACGTCAATTTACATTTCGCAGATAAGCGTTATAATATAATATGACTTTTTTGAAAATTATGTTGTACTTAAAAAAATCCATAAAAACAATAATCATTTGATAAAAATTTTAAAAGAAAAGCATTTATTTTTATAAATAAATTATAACTTCGTCCTATGCAATATAATTAAAAAACACACACATATTTTTTAGAAAACCAATATAAAATAAATATCGAAGTAAAGGAAAAAAAAGGCAAAAGGAAGCGTATACACGAAACAGTGGTACATTGAACTATCAATTCTCGTTCCGAAATAACCGTTGAATTTATAGAGCCAAGTGAGGCCATCACGGCGGTAACATCCGGAGCCACAGATCGCATTTGTCCTCGTCGACGGGTAGGCGCCGTTAGCGCATATATATCGATCTCCGGCATACTTTATTACACATCCCGGGAACTAGTCGAGTCACGCCGTTGAATTCACTTCACTTTGCAAACTCCTCGATTCTCTCCTTCCTACCACTGATGTTTACAATTCATCGTAGATAAAGGGGTTTTGTATGCTATGTACCAAACACGACAAGAACAATTTTATTTTAAAGCAAAATTATTTTTGATTAATTAATTAAAAAAAATATTTAATTACTTAAAGCTAAAGGCAAATGGTAAAATTTCTACCGGATAATATACATAATATATACATCATCAAATATTTATCGTTATAAAGTCGTATTATTTCAAAAATAAAAATTAAATTTATAACTCTTTATCTATTACGCGAAACAATCATCGAAAATATATACCGATGTAGGTCGAGTTGTCGAGAACATCTATCGGATCATTCGAATGGTATACAAAGGTCCCGCGAGTGAGGGAACGAAGAAAAATGAGAATGCAGGCTTCGCATCTAGATGTACGAGAGGGAAGGAGAGATAGTCTACTGCGACAAACTGCAGTAGCCAATTCACCAAATGGACCGAGTTCGTTCTTACATTTTAAACGCCTGGGAGGCTCGTAATATCCTAAATATACGAAATCGTTTCAATCTCATTTTTCAAATTACGTTTATAATGGTTTCTCATCTGCGAGACGTGATTTTTTGGGGATTAAAAAAATCTTCTGATATTAAATTATCAGAGTATTTAAGAAATTTTAATTAGTAGTTAAAGAGATTATTAATGTTACGTGTATATATATCACTGAGTATTTTAAATACAGAGATTTTCTTACGATTGAAAAGTTATTAATTACAGAAATTATTATTACATTTGAAATGAACGGAGTTAGAATTTTAAAAAATTAAAAGAATTATTGTACATGTTAAAAATTTTTAATAATTAAGAAAAATTAGTAATTAACGTATTTTTGTATATTTTATATAAGGATTTTATTCTTTTGGTCGAAGAGATTTTAATATACTTTAACAAAATTTATTAGTACATCGATCAATTCGTTTTATTCTAAGTAACCACATTATTTTCTTTAGCTTGGAAAAATTTCGATAATTAACACATATTAAAATACTAATTTACATTTTCCTAAGTATATATTTATTTCTTCGATCTTGAAAAATTACAACGAATTTAAAATCCTCAGAATTTACCAGAAACTACCAAAAAAACTTCTCACACCTAAAATCAATGAATTTAAAGACTTGCATCAAAATTAAAACTCATCGCCGTTGAAAAAATTATCCATCCGATAAAAGTGTACGTACCAAAAAAAAAACTCAAGAGGAATCACAAACCGATAAATAAAAAAAAACTCTCTCTTTCACCTTGTCGGCGTATAGATATCTTTCGTAAGTGTCGGAAATATAATGTAGAAATTCCAAGTGGCCAAAATGAAAGAGAGAGAGAGATAGATAGATGCGATTATACGGAGGGTAAAGGAGGGCCCGGTTCGCGATCGCGTATTTATACACTATACGTATTATACATTCAAACGGGCACGCTTTTATTGCGTCAGAGGAGGCATTAACGTATTCAAGGCCGACTTATTCATAAATCACGTCTCACTTTCATTCATCGGAGCAAGTGCTTCTTTTTCTTCTTCTTCTTCTTCTTCTTCTTCTTCTTTTTTTATTCTTTTTCCCGAATTTCGAGAGTCTGCCCTCCTCGGTATCACAATGCTGCTGGCCCGGATATCTTTTGTATGTATATATATATATATAGACGATTTTGGCTAATGTTAAAACTTGGATTGACACGATTTCGAAATGTGAAATCTCTCATTGAATCCGGTATTATGTTTTTAATTTTCTTATTATTCAACTTCGCGTATATTTTATGTATTATAGGAATTCTTATAAATGGTGGTAATGAAATTTCACGACGAATTAAACGGTAAATATTATATATGCGATTAACGACATTTTATTTTAACGTGTGTGCATGTCGTGCATATTGAAAAATGTAATTGTTACACAGATAATTTATGTAAGTGTAAGAAGCCAGTAATGAAAAAAACACACAAAGTGGCTAAGGAAGAAAGTGTTTCTTTTTGATAATTCTTGAATTCTAATATATTATTGTAATTCAAGTGTATTATCGATTTATATTTTATTATTTAATTATTTCACTAATAATTTTTTTTATTGATTTATATATTGCGCTCTAAACTATGTAATTTTTTTTATATATTTAATGACGAAAATGCTAATTGTCGAAAAAAAAACCTTATTTTTTATTGTCATCATTAATATTCATTACTACTCGCTATAATACACTTTTTAATTTACGAAAATGAAACTTTCGAAAATGTGTACACACTCATCCGCAACGAAAAATGAATAATGAAATAATGAAATTTCAGGTGAATCGTACAATTACGAAATAAACGTGGATCGGCAGAAAAATCGTCTGTTACTTTGCGAGAAGATCTGATGTCGCCTATTTATTTTTCATCTCCGATGCTCAAGCCACAGGGACGAAAAACAGCGAAATACCTTGAGCCCGTTGAAAATTCAGTATAACCTTGTCCTAATAAAATAAAATTAATGAAAGCCTGATATTTTCTTATTAAAATATATACATATATATATTCACGTGTATGTTTACGCTGTAACTGTTTCAACTCTGGTTATTTCATTGCTCGTTTCCTTGTACAGATCCTTCGAGCAGTTTCTAAAGCACGCATGTGTATACTGTCAATTTTTTCCTTTTACAAAATTACGAGTTCTCAAATAGATTTATATATATGTATTTTGATAACGGTAGGTATATACATACACATATTGCAAAATCCTGACGAAAGGAAGAGCATCGAGTTCTTTAACACCGAGGCGTCTACGAATGCGAGTGCAAATATATGGTAAAGTGTCATTTTTGAAGGTGTATATAAAAATGGTCGTATTTCACGAATACAAACGGTCTCGTTCCCGTTCGTTCAACATAATATCGCACTGAATGGAATTCTTGAAAAAGTTGGTGATTTTGCTGTCTGATAGCTATGGTTCACCTGTCGGCTAAGCGAAAAATACACGTGGCTATACGTATATATATATATATATATACATATATTCGAAACGAAATAATACACGCCATTTGCGCCCAAGTTTCATTCGTTTCTTCTCTTTCTCTCTCTCTCTCTCTCTCTCTGATTACAAATTTGGTGCACTTTTCACTTAATACTATATATTGAACTCCTAGCTTTATTCACGACGGTTATAAGAGTATTTCATTCGCATGTCGCGTAAGCATCTTTTTTTTTTAATAAATTGTAAAAATATCGTATTTTTTTAAATTGTGCGGTAATTTAAACAATTGATAAGTACACTTACAAAAATGATTTCTTAATGCACGCGGAATTCTTCTTAAATATTTACCAAAATGAAATCTACTTAATGTTAAATGATTCTTCTAAAATTTAAAGGATTATGCTTTTTGTTTCACGAAATAATCCCAAACTTAATAAACGCAAGAGGAAATTAATGTTAATAACAGAAGAATCATTTAACATTAAGTGGATTTCATTTTGGCGGATAGTTGAGAAGAATTCCGCTTGCATTAAGACACCATTTTTGTGAGTGTAACCTGTATATCGCATTTATTTTTTAATAAAATTTATTGTCAGATTATAGAAAAAATGTAGGCTTTTAAATGTACTACGTTGTTACAATAGAATTTGTTTTAAATTAATACAGTTATATTTTATTACATATTTTAAATATATGAAGTATTTTATTTTATTTACATTTACTTATTAATATATAATAACATTTTTTTATCTGAAATTATAAAAAATTAATATTATTCACCAATTTTGCGTTTATTACATAAATTACATGACAATTTTTACTTACATCGAAAATAACATTTTATTCTTTAAGTAATCAAAACAAGTCTATGTGTATTTATCATGCTCATTTTAATTGTATCTTTGTATAGTAACGAAATCAACAAGTAATTCATCACATTTTTTACCAATTATTCAATTTTTTTTCTCAAAATAATAAAAGCAGGTAGTTATACACATATTTTTTTTTTAAACTTCGTGTTACAAGAACGAAATTTGTGTCGATATTAAAAAAATTAAATCGAAATTTCTATTTATACGGGACACGTATATAATTTTCATTTTTAAATAATAAAACGTAATGCATAGTTTACAATGCTATACACATAGAAAACATACTGGAACGAAATAGTTTTTACAGTACATTAAACATTTTGTATAATAATTGGATCTTTTCTCTTTTAAATCGATGTAATTGCCCAAATTAATCGAATACAACATTGGATTAAATAATGTTTCATTACACTTTTATTAAGATTCATGTTTCGAGTGATATCATTGTTGTTTCTTTTTTCATACTTTCTCTCTGTATATATAGTTTATAATAGTATCCCTTCTCTTTCATTTTCGTACACGGGTACGTATACATACCGAAATCAAAAATTTGGAAATTAAAATTCTCCGATTATGCAATATTCTCCGTTTTAATGTAATAAAATTAATTAAAAAAAAAAAGAAAAGGATTGCGTTGACAAAAATCACGACGTTCGATATAATAAACGCGTATATATATACACCTCGCGAAAAAAAAAGAATGTATACACAAATTCTTGGAATAAATTATGCACGGTCACCCGTTAGCCGGTGCGTCCTTCGCAGCAACCCCGTTAATAAACTCCGTTTCTGATTTTTTCACGTTCCCCACCTATATATATACATATACATATATACTGAGCGCATCATTGATCACAATCTTCCCTCGAAAAACTTCCTCTCTGCCATACATGTATATATATTTTAAATATACTTTCTCTTTCGATCGGTATATACGTGTGTGTATACCCTCGTTGATGTTTCTTCTTCGTTCCTCCTTTTTTTTTCCTTCATTCGGCGCCAGCGTAATGGCATCCGGCCTTACACGCACCAAAGTCCAGCTAAACGCCCGCTGATTGCATAATAACAGTTGGCGCACGCGCTCCTTCGTTTTTTTTTTTTTTTCGTTTCGACAAAAAAAAATGTACGTGTGTGTAAGACTGGACTTGATTTCAGCGTGTCAAGGACACCGGGCCAAAAAGTGAGGGCCCGCTCGTTCGTCTCTTTGTGTGCGTGTGAGACCGTGTGTGTCATGTCTTCTTTTTTTTTGGCTGAGCTGCTCTTTTTATTTGGAGGCGCGCACATCCGGCCGTTGACAGTAACATCCGAGACTCTCGATAAGAAGAATCTCGTCGTATACCGTATATCTTCTTCATATACTTACAAATTTTCTTTTTCTTCGCGCTATCTTTCTTTTTTCCAAAGATGTTTGTTAATAATTTTGTAACTCATTTTAACTCATCGTTTCCGCGTGCATTGAAGAGACTACGTGTATAAATGTATGAGAAGTATAAATGAATAGTCATATTTTTTTTAATTTTGTATAAAATTGTTTGTTTTTGAACATGTATGGTAAATTTTACATTGTGTCGATGAAATAGCACCTGAAGGTGATAATACTTTGTATGAATTAATTAAATAAATTGAATTAATTATTTATTGCGTGGATATATAGATATTTTTTATATTCAATAATTCAATTTTTTTATTTTCAAAGAAGTTGAGTATAACAATTATCACGTTGAATTTTAAATTTTATACATTATCCTATTGAGCGAAATTTTAAATGGAATTTGTAGATTATATATTTTTCAATCAGAGAAGAAAAATTAATCTTCTGTTTGACGTCATAATGTTCATTCTTAAAGTGTAATATTTAACTTGATTAGAATTAAATTCTTGCTTGAAATCAATTCCCTTTGAAGTAATTATTTTTGTCGCAAAAAAATTTAGGAAGAAAATTGAATTTTTTATCGATCTATATAGAAACACAGAGAAAAACTTGTAAGTAAAATTGTAGTAGAAATTAATAGACTTTCAGTAAACATTACTAGACTGCAGTATTGTAATTTTTTCAATTTTCAAAGTCTGTCATTTCGTTACTAGACTATTATCATTTTTACTACAATTTTCTTTTCAGTAAAATGAATAAATTTTTTCCTATTTTTATATTTTCATAAAGATAATTTATTAGATTTTTCAAAAATCATAAGGATAATTTACTGATTATTCCAGAAAAATTTTATTAGTTTCGAACAAATACTTTATCAAATATATTTAATACAATAATGTACTGGTTTCATTAAACGTTAACATTAACATAACACTGAAAGAAAAAAAGGATGTTTGCAAGTGTGAAAATGGTCAAAAAAGGAATAAATCATGTGGATATTGGTTTATTTCCAACCGTGACATTAAGTTTCCAAAAAAGAAAAATCAGGGGAAAACCACAATTAGTCATAAAACAATTAATATAAGGATTGAAAGTATAAGTATACATTTCTATATCAACATAAACGCAAACCACTCTTCTTTAACGAAATACAAGTTTAAAAAGATATTAAAAAAAAACATGAAAAATTATCAGTTTCTCACAAATAAAATATTACATCGAATTACCTACAAATATTTCTTATATCAACGTATACAGCGTAAACTATGAATTTTATCTTCGCACACAAGATCCAAAAAAAAAATTGTTAAATCATTCAAATCTCTCTCGATCATCCTTTTTTGCAACTCTCGATATATTTCGCGTGTATAACGTTACGTAACGCGGAGAGAATATATACACATCATATAGACACAGAGAGATATTTTTGTTGTTACCTCGAACACGAGACAATAAAAATATTAAATCCAAACGACAAGAATAATAAATTAATGCACAATTTCGCGAAGTGCGAACGTTTCACCCGTTGAAGGTGTCGATTATACATACACATTGTTTTTCTTTTTTTTGTAAAAGTATATATCGCTTATATCATTTGTATAGATATTCGCGCAGAGAAGAGTAGACGAGTTGTCCTTGACACGCTGGTTATAGAGAAATTTTGTATTCTCTGGGCAATTCGTTAATCGAAAGTGAAACGTCGCGCATAAAAACGTTAGATCGTCTCAGCTCGTTAATTGGATTGTGAAAATATATATATATACATAGACTTGTATGTGATATTTTATATAGAAAAAAAAATATAGAATCGCACGTGTGATATATTTCAATTTATATTTACACATATATAGCTTTCATAACGATATGTATAGGTATATCGCGATGTAACACGATGTATAGATATATAAATTGAATTTTAAAAAAAAATTTTGTTTCCAGAGGTTGTACATCGCTGTTACATAAAACATTCACAAACGATGATACAGTTAATTTGCATTCTCGAATTTTTAATTTTTACGTTACGATGTATTACGAGTGCGCTGTAATTTTTACATATATATATATGATTATACGTTTTACACGCGTAAGTATATAAGAGTTTAGGAAAACGAATTTGAATAAAAGAACACTAAAAAAAGGTTCACGCAGATTTAAAATGAAAATTTCATTTATCTACACAAGGTCGTAGATATATACGGTTTTTTCGAGGCCAAGGAGTCATCGAAGGTATTATATACACGCCCTATTATACGTGATCCAAAAAAGCTCGACAGACCGATTACGATTGAAAACTGTCGTCATCGAGTGGTCCTTACTATCCAATGCCATAATCGTTTCCAAATCAACGTTTCGCAACGTTCTACTCGACACAACATTTACTCGCGAGACGCTTCCTAATACTCACTTTCTTTTATTAACCCATCTGCTGCAAAGTGTCGCATTGTGTAAAAGTCGAAACGTGCTTCTCGTCTCATCTCATCTTTTTTTTTCCATTCCTTCCAATTGAATTTACTGGAATTCTTAGTCGCGCGTGGGAAATTGGGCACGGAATCCTCAAAATTCGCGGTGTGTAGTCCGCAATTTACAATTTCAAATTCGCGGAATTGGTGGAAGAAAATGACAAGTACAGCGAATATATATACATGTACACGTATAAAAATATGAAACGTAACGTGTTCGAAATTTACTTATATGGAAAAAAATGTAACGATATCAGTTTTATCGGTTTACGAAGAAGTTCGTATTATGGAAAAAATGGAATATTATGGAAAGGAACGTATTATATAAAAAATAATAATATAATAATAAACATATCACTTTATCTTAATTAAGTAAAAACTCAGTTATTCGTCAATTATCAAATATTTATTTAATCGTACATCCGAGGAATAAAAGTTGTAATTAATATTTAAATAAAAAGTATTGAAAGCTATTAAATATTATTATAAATTATTATAATTGGATAATTAGTCACTAAAGTTATATGTAAAATTATTAATTATTATAGTTCCTTAAATATTGACAGCTGATCATCTATTCTTATAATTAATTATTTATTTTTCTTATTAAGCATTTGAAATCTTTATTAGATTTATTTAGTTGCAATACAACTTAAGCGGCTATATACTGAATAAATTATTGAAATAGTTATGTTAGTACATTGAACTTTCAGATTACATCGTCACCTCCACATAAAAAAGAGTTACCTCGAGATTCAGTTGATAACTGCGCTAGCTCAGAATCCGATTGAAAACGGCGTTACCTTACAATTCAGTAGAAAATACCTCAAAAACGGCGTTAATTCAAAATTTAATTGAAAACTGCATTACCTGAGAACTTGATTGGAAAATGTATTAATTAAAACATTATTAATTAAATACCAATAAACATTAATAACGCATATTTCGAAAAAATTCCCGCAGTACTGCAAATTTAAAATCTAGTGCATAAAATTTATACCTGAGTTGACGTCTTTTCCAACTGAATTGTGAGGTAATGCAGTTTCCAACTGAGTTCTCAAGTAACGCAGTTTTCAATTAACTATTGAGTTAACGCCGTTTTCAACCGTTTTCTGAGTTATTACCTTTTTCTACTGAATTCTAAGATATCGTCGTTTTCAATCGGATTCCGAGCTATAACGCAGTTTTCAACCGAATCTATGAGGTAACGCTTTTTTATATGGAAACGACGACATTAGTTTAAATATTTAAGAATGAATGCGCACGCATGGTTTGGCTCAGCAATTATCATTTTACACATAGAGGAAGGTATAATTTTATTGTACATAAATCCTTAATTGGGACCACTTTCTTTCATATAGTTCACATTGTCACAATATGTAAAATTGACATCTTAATCTTCTTTACCGTATGGACAATTTGGGCTTTGAATTACTTTTATGCGAGCTAGAAAAGCAGTTAGGGAGTATAGTCATTGGCTATGCATCGATTTATATAAACTATAAGGGTAGAGTATGGTCAGAAAAATATTTTTGTAATTTTTATAAAATATTATGTGAAATGTCATCTTTATCAAATATATTATAAAAAATATTCTTTATTGATGATTACTATCACCCAAATTACGTAAAATATTAAAATATTTAACAAAATAGGCCTAAAACAGTTGCAAATTCAAAAAACTCCTTGCAGGGTAAAAGTTATCAAAAGACTCCGATGAAAAAGTTTCAAACTTATACATATAAGAGCTTAAACTTTACACAGCGAATAAGGTTTATCTAGAAAAATGCACTTTCTGGCTCGATAAACCTAATTAGTTTAAATAATTGCTTAAGAAATGTCAGGTTTTTCATTAAATAAATAGTAATAAAAATGTCACATTTAATTTCAGGAGCCTACGATAAAAATTATCCTGAAAGGAATGTTTTAAAGGTATAAAAAATAGTTTTTGAATTATTTAGCTTTAAAGTTTAAGATACATGACTTATTGCATTAACTGAAGATTATCTAATGCTGAAATTAGGTAGACACATAAGTTTTATAATATTAAACATTATTTACGCACATGCTACGTAACATTTACAACTTGTTTATAAAATAAAAATTAATTGATTTTTTTTTAATTTTCGACCATACTCTATAGTATATTTGCCTTCGAAAACTGAGCACGTGTGAAAACCCGGGAGCAGTAATAGACGATGCTCTTACTTTGTAACTTTTATATCGAAGTAATGCCGTATTTTGATAATCCATCCTCGATTATTGGCGAAGGAATGATTGGTTGATAAAATGAAACTTTTAGTTTTAGAGATTAACGGTCTTATTTCAAGTGTATGCTCCTTAATATTAATTTTAACATTATTGTCGTTTAGTTGGTCAGCCAATAATCTATATACTACTTAGGTATAAACAGACGCGATCTGGTGACATTGTTCAAATATTCGAACACTTATCAGTTTAATTAAATGTCCTGTATGGCTACACAATAATTATACAATAATCCACAGCAACTCTAGTATAATGGCTTGATGTTTATTACGACATTGTACGTTTTGAACGGCATTTGCGTACGTAAAATTAGACACTTTCTTTTGAGACTTTGACGACAATGCTGATAATTTGTTTTTTATTTTCTTTTCGCAAGCGCCTCTTTAAGCACCCGCCGAAGCGAGTCAATAAAAAATTTAATAAATTTAAGATAAGATTTAGTTAACAAAACTTAACACAGTCATCGAAAATATAAAGCACAAAGCGCAGTAAACAGACAAGGTTTCGCGGGACCGTTGGTAAACACGTCGTACCTCTACGACGGCTCGGACAAAACTGATTATTAATTATTAATTAGATAATTTTAAGACAATTAACAATTTTTATATTTGTAATAACTTTGTATATCATTTTCTTAAAAAATTATTTCTTTTTTTATAAATCGTTCTATATTTATATCCCGACGGATTCTATTTAACACTACTATAATTAGTAATTAGATAATTTTTAGTTAATTTTATAAGGCGTACAATAATTGATAATTAATTAAAACTATATTGTAAAACATGCATTTATTGTTATTGTCAATTATTGTAACATCGACATTTTTTTTAATTAGTAAATAAAATTTTTACTACAAATTTAAAAATTCTTGACATGGTTGTATACCTACTGACTATTAATCAACATTATTACTAAGTAGTAATTAGATGAATTAAAATTACTAATTTCAGGCACGTACAATTATCAATTAATTATTAATATAGATATTATGACTACTGTTAATTAATCATTATTTCTAATAATATTTACTGTTTGGACACTTTTCAATTAATACATAAAATTATCTTATATTATTATAATTTACGAAACCATGAAATGTCTTTATTCTTCATAATATTTTTACAAATTGACATGACTACCAATTAATAATTACATCACTTTTATTTTTCTACTATAGGTACACATTGAAATAAAAAAAAATCTGTTTTAAAATAAAAAAAAAACGTCTGATTAAAGCCACGTAATTAAAAAACTGATCGGATCGCAATTTGATTAATCGTGTTCAAATTTAAAGTCACGACTGGAGATGCATTTATGTACAAGAGGAAATAATTTATAGGGTCATATACGCAGGCCTTATGGTCGCAGTGATTGTCGACAATGAACCAAATGCCGTGGACGAGTCTCTCAGTGTGTCTAGGTTAGTAGTAACAACTTTATATCTATATACTTGACATATGGAATGAGGATGTCATGGTTGCATCTCAGTGCTTCTCACTTATCTTCCTTTTGTGTGATATCATCGTTAAGACCTCACTTAATATTTTTTTTTGTTCGAACAATTTATCTTATTTATATTGATTTAATTAATTATTTATTACTGCACATTTATCTATACTTACTTGGTTTATACGATTATACTTTATGTTCATTTATTTACTTAATTATTTTATTTAATTATTACAAAAATAATTTTAAAAATTTAATCATGTTTATATATTTGTAACAAAAGCACGTATAAATAATCCTTTAAAGACGCGTTACCTTTCGGAAAATGAGAACCATTTGTGATAACCTTTATCTCGTCATGATCATCGAGATCGTTGCATATTTATCGAACCTGGCAATGATCCGCATAACTCTATTAACAATTGCATCTTTTTCTTTTTGCCACTAAACATTCCCTTCGCGCACCGCGTTAAAGAAATTAGCCTTCTTTGTGTCTTCAGGGATGCGAGTTGAAATCTAATTTGCGACTATGCAAATACACAAAGCGCCATGAGTTTATTTATAACAATGGAACTGGTACGAATATTTTAACAGTATGGATATATCGTATTAATTTATTTTATTATATAGGTATATATAAACGAGCGTTGGCAATGATTGTTTTTTCTTTAAATCAAAGATATAATTTAATGTGTATATTTTATGTATTTAATTAATACAATTTCATAATTAATTAACGAGGGATGTTTATTAAACTTTTATTTTAATTATGTAATTATTGATATTTTTTATTAAGACGTGTAATTAATTTGTTGTATCGATAATTAATAACAACATTATAGAACGAGTTGAATTGATTTTATTTTATTTTTAAATTATATTATACGATAATGTTTAGAAATACATATAGTTCGATGATATCAATCAATTAAAATTAAAAATTAAAATTTAATTAACAATGTAAATAATTAGTTTTAAGAGTTAATTATTAAAGGCTTACATACTTTTTACTTTTTTAATATTAGCGTAAACCTAGATACAAATAAATGTAATCAATCTTGTCATTCAATTATCACATCGCTCATTTTATTTTTACTCGAGAGTAGAAATAGCAATATTTTTTTTCAAATTATGTATTATATATAGGTATGCCGAATCGTCATGAGTGAGGGAGAGAAATAGAAGTGAGCTCTAAGATATAAATAGATTAAATTCAAGATTTTAAAAACATTTTGTCATTTTTGGATGAAAAAAAGAATCGTGATATAAAAATTTCAAGCGTTAGTTTGAATCAGTGTGTACCATCGAAATAATAAAATGTGAAAAGTTATAGATTACCAATCGCTAATAAGTTCGTTTAAAATCGTAATAACAATTTTATTATTTCAAAATTTGGGATGTTATGAATTTAACACATAAAATATTTAATAAAAAATTAAAAATTGAGTGAATTTCAAAATTTTGTTTACGATTCGTACTTTCCAAATTTAAGCATCTTTTCTTTACGTTAACTTTTCTTTATTTTAAGTAGTTTCGAGATCGAAATTTTGAATATTTAAATGCTAACGTATGCGAGGTAATTTATTTTTTACATAATGTGTATCATAGTATCTGAATTCATGTATTATCAATATATTGAACATTACAATTTTTGTAATGCACAAGGTCAACGTCTTACGGTAATCCCGTTTTTCCAATATTTGGGATTCCTTAATTTAAAAATTTTCTTTTTGTATCAAGGTGTAACATATAAGAATTGCATGCCATTTTAAAAATGCAAGATGCGTTATAAAATAATTTAATAAATTATACAATACATTTTTACACGCAATCTCATCTATTTATTGTACATATATTTTAATTGATGTTCTTACACATTTCGAAGTTAACAAAGTTTTACCCAGGGTTGGGTACGTAGACGTCAACCACCCATTTTCGAGTACATTTTCATTATTTGAGTTTACAGCTTAAAAAAACATATAGACTTGCATAGCAGCAATTGTATATGGTATATATATATATGGGTGGTTCTTTGTGACATCGAAGATGAAAAAAATAAATATTGCTATAACTGTGGGAATATGTTTTAGAGGTATCCAGTAGTTCTCCTGAATTTTTTCAGATTTTTTGTGGGCCATTATTTTAAGTTACAGAGAGTCAAAGTTGACATTTTAGCACTTTTTTGCATTATATGCCCATTTTCATGAATTTTTAGCTCCCAGGGGATGCATTTGTCACTAAAAACATAAGTATGACTTTTTTTGTAAAATTTTCCGAACTTTTCATTAAAAATACTTTTAAAGACATAAATGTATGCTGTCACACTCTTGTAAGCCATTTAAACCTTAAATAGTGAAATTCAGCAATTCTGCTCCGGACTCTGGTAACCTAATACTGTCTAAAAGATGTCTTTTTATAGTCAGAAACTGCCTAAAAATTTCCAGAGTGGGTCTAAATCATTAAGATCACTTATGGTCAAAATATCCGGGAAAAGTGTCCGAAATATTAATAGAAATGTATATTTGTTGCCTTATAACGATGAATCTAGTAGTATGATCATTGCAAAAAAATTTATGCACTTACCTTGGAATGGTAGAAAAGTATCTCCACTTGTTTCAATATCCATCTAATCCCATGTAAGGTGCTAAAAATACAAATATTTTTATACAAATGTAAAAAATTAATTTTTAAACATTTATAATTCTGAATTTTTAGTTTTACATCCCTTACAAGAATTATAATACTAATCTGAAGGATTACTATAAATATATAAACATCATTATTACAATAACTGAATATACGTATTTAATACAAAAGATATATAAATAAATCGGATGTATAATTATAATGAATAATATGATAACGTGACAGTGACAAGTTTGTGAAATCTAAACAATGTATTGCTGAATAATAATAATAATAATGATGATACTTTTATAGTAATCCTTCAGATTAGTATTATAATTCTTGTAAGGGATGTAAAACTAAAAATCCAGCATTATAAATGTTTAAAAAATAATTTTTTATAATTTTATAATAATATTTGTATTTTTAGCAGCTTACAGGGGATTAGATGGATACTGAAACAAGTGGAGATACTTTTCTACCATTCCAAGGTAAGTGCATAAATTTGTTTGCAATGATCATGCTACTAGATTCATCGTTATAAGACAACAAATATACATTTCTATTAATATTTCGGGCACTTTTCCCGGATATTTTGACCATAAGTGATCTTAATGATTTAGACCCACTCTGGAAATTTTTAGGCAGTTTCTGACTATAAAAAGACATCTTTTAGACAGTATTAGGTTACCAGAGTCCGGAGCAGAATTGCTGAATTTCACTATTTAAGGTTTAAATGGCTTACAAGAGTGTGACAGCATACATTTATGTCTTTAAAAGTATTTTTAATGAAAAGTTCGGAAAATTTTACAAAAAAAGTCATACTTATGTTTTTAGTGACAAATGCATCCCCTGGGAGCTAAAAATTCATGAAAATGGGCATATAATGCAAAAAAGTGCTAAAATGTCAACTTTGACTCTCTGTAACTTAAAATAATGGCCCACAAAAAATCTGAAAAAATGCAGGAGAACTACTGGATACCTCTAAAACATATTCCCACAGTTATAGCAATATTTATTTTTTTCATCTTCGATGTCACAGAGAACCACCCATATATATATATACCATTTCATTATCAACTGCAAAGTGATTCTTTAACACTTTATCCATGCAATAATGAAAAGAATATTAAAAAGAAAATTGCATATGATAAATGAAAAAATAGTTCATCAAAAGCAATATTAACTGTTACCAAAATGTTAATGTACTTCCTGTTATCGTCTAACGAAAAATAGTGGCTGGGATCCGTATATCTAAGGAGTGTCATCTACTGGTTACTCTCAATTTCCCGTTTGCAACCATACATTGAGAATAGTGATATGTTAAAAATAACTAGCCTTATTGACACAATTTTTCAGTTTTTGTCCGTCAAATTCGAGCACGGACAACTTTGTTATTTATGCTTGAAATGGTCTGAAAATTTATAGACGGGTATTTTTCGGTTCAGATCAATCCATAATTGAACAATTTTTTGCAAATATGTAATCTTAGGGGTGGTCATACAACCCCTTCAATGATGAAAATTGAATTTTTTATTTTTATAGCTTTATTATTTGGACATTTTGAGCCGGAGTTTTTCTGGTTTTTGGTGGAAAATGCGATTTAAAAACAAAAATTATCTGGAAAAGTCACGTTTTTTTAAAATTGTAAAATAAGGTAGAAGAATTTGTTTTTTCAAAAATTTCGGACTTGATTCTAATAGAGCACACCATAAAATACACGTCTATAAATTTTCAGGCCTATTCAAGCATAAATAACAAAGTTGTCCGTGCTCAAAGTTGACGGACAATAACGGACAAATTGGGTCAATAAGGGTTAAAGATATATTTTGGTTAACATAATTTTTACAATTTATAACAAAATTATACTGTAAACAAGTGAATTTTAACGAGATGTTCGACCCAAATTATAAGAATCTACACTTTTCAACTCAAAAATTCTATTTAAAATATTGAATTACAAATTTGAAAAAATTCACATGGGTAGCTTAAAACATAAGGAAGGACTTGATATTTTGATTATTTAGGAAAAAATCATTTTTTTAATAATAATTTTTGGTCGGTAATTATTAGTCACAAAAAGCATACACTTTCAACCCAAACATCGTAATTAAATTATGGATCTAATAATCTGGAAAAATTTAGGTATATTCAGGGTTCTTTTTAAAAATTTAATTATATGTTTAAAAGAACAATGTAAAAAGTGAACATTTTCTGAATTCGACATCCCCTTAACTACAAATATATATATAATTTTCTTAACAAAGACGTAGTATACCCTCCGTTACTGATTAACACCGACTTGGGCGTTATGAAGTGCAACGCTAAAATAAGAATATAAAAAGTATATATGGGCCATTTCACGTCAACTGGTTATATCAAAATTTTATAATGTACCAAATTTTAGGTACAGACGGGAAGTGTTATCTAGATAACAGAAAAAAATTTTTAGGTGCTAAAAATAATTTGTCTAAAAGTTATTCTAACCTCAAAAATTGAGTTTTATCTAGTTTTTTCGACAATACCTGACTTCACATTTATTTATCTCAAAATCTATCAACTTTTACTATACATATAACATTATATGTCACATTGGTTGCTGGTTTTCTCTAGAATTTATCCTTTTGTGTTAGAATTATTAATCTCAGGTCGAGGACTTATAAAGTGCAAGTCAACATTAATGTTTAAAATAAGGCGACCACGCTACAATCTATTTTTTTATCCAAAAGTCTAAAAAGAAAGCTTGAAGCAATACCTTTCTAATGGTATGTAGCTTGTAATTGGCCTGTAAGCCTATCAAAAGTTATGGTATTTTAAAAAACTACCAAAAATTTGCAGGTTAAATTTTATTCCAAAAGGATAGATTATTGCTTAGTATTTAGTCGTATTCCTTCTGTATGCAATCATAACACAATAGTAATATAAATTTGCAGGTGACAAAATATCGCGAAACTTTTAGTTTATATATACCGTATCAATACCAATACGAAAAAAATAGATTTCTGATTCAAGCAGAATTTTTCTTAGATATATATGACTAAAGAAGAAAATTCGGTTGCTCCAATATGATTTCATATAATGAAACAGATTGTTCTATAATCGAGATAAATTTCTTCTTGTAAAGGAATTGGACCAAGTAGATTTTCTTGTTAAGGTGACAAGCCTGGGTTAAAATTCATAAAGAATTATTTAATATTAACAATTAATAATTTTTTATTGAAAACATTTCTTAATTTTTTAAACAATTCTAGTATTATTAACTTTTATTTAAAATATTTCTTTAGCTTTTTTTCAATTTTAACTCCAGCTTGTACCCTTAAGAAGATGTCGCACTTTTATTTAAAATATACACTTAGCAACAAGTGATTTTTCAAACACATCATTCAATTTGCACATTTGTTCAATTGCATGAGTTAAGTCACATTCTATGATGTGCAACGATTATTCGTGTGGTAAAAAAGTATAAAATTAATTTTTTTCATTGATTTGGTCTCAACTGATGAGAAATTGGTTACGTTACGGTATATACATGTATATACAGATCCGTCAGGTCAATAAACGAGAAAGTCAAATTAGTTGTCCAACACCCCAGTAAATTGTGGTTAACGATATATATATGTATACGAAGGCGCTTCACTTGGAAAGCAACGCGCGCAAAGACGTAAAAGTGCAGAAAGTCTATTCTGACAAGGAGAGGAGGCGGTGAGCTAGCCTTTTCTCCCGTTGTTTTCTCGTTTCTGTTTTCATTTTACGATCAAGTTTGCTTACACCACCTTTACCTAGGCCGCGAGCGGTATATATATAGATACTCTGACACTGGCATTGGCCTACTCTCTCTCTCTCTCTCTCTCTCTCTTTCAATGGCTTCGTTCATTCTCTTCTGGGTATACAGAGTTATCACTCTCTTCGATTATCGATTATTTTAATTTATCCGATATGTAACGTATCGTCTTTAAATTATTTTTTATTCAAGTGCGATTTCTTTAGTTGCTCGGTAGAATATATAAGACGACCAAGTAACAGTTAGGTCATTTTTTTTTGGACAATGGTATTTCTCGACATTTAAAAGTGTATGAATTATAAAAATAATTAAATTGTTTATGATGTATTGGATTGTATAAATATAATTGTGAATAAAAGCTATTGGATCGCAAGACATAGGTTTTCAATAAGAATTGTTTTATGCCAGGGATAAAGGTTGATGTGTAACGTCTATACCACGTCCCATATAAAAATTGAAGATTTAATTTCATCTTTTGTATTTGTTGTATGCTTCGCACATTTAATAATATATTTAGATTATTGATAATTACACTCAACGCAAAATATATTATAAATTATTATTTTATTTAAATTAAATAAACGTATATTGTTCTTCAAATGTATACAAAAAAGATTGAAATAAAATCTTAATCAAAGCTCACATTTCAATATGTATAAAATATGAATAAATATAATAATTATTATATAATAATTACTTTAAAATTATAATAATTTTATCATATATTGGGCAGAGGTTGAGGTTAAATTTTTAGTGGGTAAAAAAAACTGTTTATTAAAATTTGCAGTCTTAGTTAACGGGACAAGCGTGGGTTATACTTAAAAATAATATAACAGTATTATTATTAATTTTTTTTAATCAATTATGAAACTATGTATCATTTTTAGTATATTCATTTATCCCAGCTGCAACTTTCAGTATAGAAATAAAGCGTGACACTTGTATGGACCAGAATTTATTTTAAGCTTATTTTAAGTTACAATTTATTTTGAGTTACAATTATAAAAAAAAATTTTAAAAATTATTGCATAACGTATAACAATTATGTCAGGTACATAATTTATCAAATAAACATTTTCATTTCATTTTTGTAATATTTTTCCATTGAAGTGGATTGAAATCATGTTTTACTGTTATTGCTATTAATTTCAGCCTCTTCGATAAAGTGATTTACAAGACATCTTTCGGTAAGTGCACTGTACACAAAAAAATGTTAGTATACTGAGTGCCATAATTGATTTAAAAAAGTTACGTTATATATATATACTAAAAAAATATTGGATAGTAGTTAATAATGATATAGTTTGTTTATAGAAGATTCAGAAGTATTTTAAGTAATTGCACTATAAATTGTTAATTTTTTTATATTTTAATTCAGGTTTGTTTCTTTAATAAACCATTTTGTTTTTACAAAAAATAAATGAAGTAGATAATTATATCAATTTTATGGTTGCAAAAGTTTTCAAACTTAAATATTTGTTAACATTGAAAAGAATATAGAATTTGATGAAAAATAAAGATGTGGAACTTAAAAAGATTAATATTTTAAGATGCTCCGAATTTCTTTTAATTACAAAATAATCACATAAAGTATTGCTTTTATAGCTTTTTTATTCTTCTTCTAAAAATAGCTTTTCATTTTGACGAGTACACGGAGAAAAATATGTTTTAGTAAAAATTATACTGTGTTATAATTGAGTAAGTGAGATATAGATTTTAGACGAAAATTCCCATGTATCTGTTAAATTTTTCGAAACTTGGAGTACATTTTATTACACAATTTTTTCTCCGTGTACATTTAAGAAGAATCCCACTTAAAACAAAAATCCATTTTTTTAATGAACCGTCACCGGTTATAATGTGACAAAGTTACAGATTATTTTAAGTCAACTCTATTGGTATTAAACCTAAAAATGTGGTCAACCGATGCCTAATTAAATTTTTTACGTATCTACCAGAGATACACTCACAAAAATTGCATCTAATACTTACTATACATTAATTCAATCACACTGTTATCCGAATTCATTAAACGCAAAACAATCTGTAATTCACATAACAATACATAATAAAAATCTTAAAATTTGAATAACCAATGAAAATGAATATACACACATACAAAATCTAGAGTATTGATATAAATTTTTAAGGTCGACCTGACGATTACAGAAGAAAAGAGCACATCTCGTATTATTTCCATGATCGATGTCAACGGTATTATAAAAGTTTTATCATCAGGACGAAAAACAACTGGATGTATCTAGGCTTACCAGTTCTTCATCCGCAGAGGAACAATAGATGCTTCTTTTAAGACCCGCGCACGGATACAAAGTGGATTATCACTCGAGGAAACGGGATCGTTATCGCGCTTTTGTACCACTGTCAATATCGTAATCGAGATCTCTTTAAGGAAGAGAAAGAGCATGAGAGAGAGAAAGAGATAAAATAAATAAAACGATGCAAGGTCAGGATTTCTTTACCGATAGGGGCATATATCGTTGTAACAGTCTGACCCCCTTTTTCTCGAGAGCACAGTATATACGTTTCGCTCTTGAAATTCCGCCGTCTTTTCTTTTTTCTTCGTCCTCGCGAAACCGAACCGTCTAATCTATAGGGCTGTACAATCGATTGTCTTGTCAATTAAACAAACTATATATATATGTATTTTAATCGCGAATTAATTCGGATTCAACAAAATATAGCGCATTGTTATATACACTCGTCTTAGAAAATTCGTGAAGTTTTGCGCAGTGTATATATATAATATTTCTCTTTCCCCTTGGCTCTCGCCTACTTGCGCTTTTTTTCTGGCTATCTTAGGAAAGTGCTACACTGTAATTGGAGCGCGCCGAGGTGTCACTGAACTCGTTTGCGCGAATACAAAAAAAAAAGGAAGGAAGGAAAAAAAAGAACGGCATCCGACGTTCTGTTGAATCGCTCCGCAAGAAAACCCGGGCTTCGGATGAGATAAAGGAAAGTTGCATTTATAATTGACGCGATTTATTTACGGATAAGTAACGTTTACTTATATCCTTATTATATAGACGTTTACTCGGACTTTACGTCGTTTTAACGAATATTTTCTTTGTGAGTAGGGATATGGACACGCGTAAATATTTAGTTTTTTTTTCAATTCGTTAAAATTATCATTTGGTGGTGTGTTTAGTGAATTTCTAAACAAAAATTTTCTTTCGAGGTTTACTACATTTTGGTTGATGTAATTTAAGGACGAGATTAATGTGAGATTAAAAATTACTATAGTAATTGTAGTGTGAAAATCTAAAAAATTTTTCCTCAAATTCTTTAATTTAGATTTTGCCGCTTCGTGTTTTTATCTACCCTAATGATAATTTTCAATAGAATATTTATATATGGGTATAATTGTTATTTATTATTGGTGGAAGCTTGGTGAATGAGCAAGAAAAAAAAATATATTATGTGTGTGTGTGTACAGATAATAATTTCATTTATCTCTAGGGAATTACATCATGTTTGTATAATGTTTTTAATTTTTTTAACTGGTTAAACAAATAAATAAATATAGATCGATCGTGGAAAATTTATTTACTAACGGAGATTTACTGACGCTAATTGACAATAATATCTTCTGATACAATTCTACCATTCTCAGGAATAATTATTACGTAATAGGTAAAAGTTATTTTTAAGGCAAAATCTGTAGTCTTTTTTAAAAAAATTTACAAAATGATTAATTATTGAGTTATTGATTACCTACGAAATATTCCATTTCTACCCTTGAAGCATAAACAAATAGTGAAAAGACTCCTTTCACCAGAAATACATATTGCAAGAAATAAAAACTGATTCAACAATTGTTAAAATGTCGATTTGTTACATTTTTTATTTATTGTAAGTGCAATTTTTTTAAAAACCGGTAAATTAACAAAAGATGATTTATTCTCAGGTTAATAAACTTGTAAATAAATGTAATAAACTTGTTGGTTGATGAATTTTGCCAACAAAGCGTTGCGTGTATTAACGTAAAAAATCCTTTTAAATATTTAAATTAACAGTGGATAATGTAAAACGGACATAACTATTATCTAAATAATGAATGTGTATAAACGGATACTCTATAACCTAATAGTGTAAAATGTGATCGGTACGGTAAAAAGATTTTTAAACGTCTTAAAATTTTTCATAAAAATTATTAATTGAAATTTGCACAGGAGTAGAGCAGATGACTTATCATATACACACGGGCACTCTGCTCTGATTTTCTTTACAAGTTTGAATTTATCAAAACCCAGCGTTTGCTTCTATAAATGTGCAAAAAAATTTATAATAATTCGTTCTGCATCCTAAAATAACATATTTTGTTTTTACATTGACACTTGTTATTTAAAAAATTGTTAACACGTTAAAAAAATATTATTACATAAATCGTTAATTGTAGAAGCTTTCCACACTAATTTGATTTTAAACCAAATGATTAATAAAGAGTTTTCTTAGCATTTTCACTAAAAGCTTGTTACTATATATATACTGACCTAAAAATATATATTCAATTCCTGTCAGGATCACTTTGCGCTCCTACAACGAGAAAAACATCATTTGAAAACAACGATACAAACGATCTATACTCAATAATTCAACCTGCACCCTTACCAAATAAAAAACACTCTATTATATACTTGAATTAAAAATTAAAATCGCATCCCGATAAAGCCACAGTCGAAACACAAAAGAAAAGAAATCAACGGATATAAAAAAAACTCAAAGAAGATAGAGAAGGATGAGGAAGAAAGGAAAAAAAAGGTAAAGTGCGCACGAGCAAAGTAGCGAGAGCATCCGAGAGAGAGTTCGAGCGGCTGTTAAAGAGAAGCGCTTAGAAGAATTGCACTTTCCTTCAACTCTCCCTGCTTATGTCCCGAAACGGTAATGGACGCTATACACGACGGGAACATTCGACTTAGGCACGCAAGCGAAAGAGACATGATCTCCTATATACACACACACACGTATGTATATATAAAGAAACACACCAATAGATAAGATTCTATTGACAGTCAATAGGTCATTGTACGATTTGTCACACTCGTTTACTAGGACGCTCAATTGGAGCAAAATATCATTAACCGTGTCATATTTTTACACGTATACTTTCATCAATTTAATAATTCACTATTATTTTTTTTCATATTCCATATCGACACATATTTATTTTTTGCGAATAGGGATACATAAAATTTGCAAAAAATAAATATATGTTAACCTGAAAATGTAAAAGAAAGGATGAATGCATCGTTCGGTTAATTAAACTGTGTATATTTGCGTGTGCATGTGTGTATATACATTGAAACACCGGTTATAAGGTTAAAATATTAATGACAGGATACGTCCTAGTTTAGCTGTATGTAAAACAAATTAATATCATTGATTATACGTTTAAGGTTGATAATCAAAATACTTTATCTGTCATTTTCTCGGTGTATCGTAATCGATAAAACGATTTAGACGAACGAAAAAGGAATAATTCTGGATTTAATAATGTATTGCGGGTTTAAAATTTTAATATTCTCTATAACGATCACTTTGTGGACGTGTATGGTTTTCAATTAATTCGAGCTAATCGTATTTATTTGGAAGTCACGTAATTTATAATGTGTATTATTAATAATGTAAAAAGAGAAGCGTAGTTTTTCGAAATTTAGTCAAAATAATTAAAGATTATAAGTCTTAAATTTATTTATTTGTTATTTTTTTGTAATTATATGAACGTGTGTTGGATAATCTTTTTTAAAATAAAACTTATACCGTCACATACCCAATTGTTGATCATGAACCAATTTCTGATCAGTGTATTATTTCAATAAAATAATAAGATTTACATAAATCTAAACGTTGCTACGCACAATTTGAAGGTTAAACAATCAATAATTGTTTAGTAGACTTAATAGAAAGTGGTATATGTACCGAAAATTTACTGATCAGAAATTGGTACTTCCCGCTTTTTTTTCTTAGATTGTTGCTTACTTTAAAAATAGCACCTATTTTAATTTTCTGAGATGGCTAAAAGGAAGTTTAATACTTATACTTTCTGTATCCGTCTAAATATATACAATTATTAGCTTTTTTAACATAAAATTATTCTATGAACGTACAGATTTACCTTAATTGATCAACAATTGGGTATGTGACGGTATTACTTTCTTATAAATCTATAAAAGTGTTCTTTATTAAAGAAGATTGTTGAATAGAAAAAATTTAGCAATTTCAAATTATGTATGATTAAATGTACGTAAGAAAACTTTGTCTTTTAAATTAATGTGATAAAATTTACGGGTTATTAAAAAAATATAGTTCGTATTAAAAATTATCTGAAAGTGTTCTTCATTAAAGAATATTAATGACAAGAGGACTCAGTAATTTAAAATTATGATTTTTTAAAAATTGTAGAACGCCACATAAAATGTATGTAAATAAATGTACATAGTAAAACATTTTCCGTTAAATAGTAAATTAAAAAGAATAAAATACAGTGATTCTTAAAAAAACAATTTATAGTTAAATCAAAATAAAATATCTCCTTCATATAAAAAAAATCATCGAAAAATGTTCTCCGTTAAACAAAATTAATAACAAGAAGCTGAATAAAAAAGTGTTAAGAAAAATACTATAAATCGAAATACCGAATTACTTTACAAAGGGAAAAAAGTCGTGCCCACAAAGTATTTAATTAATGAAAAAAAAGGAAAAAAAAATAGCAATTCGAAAGACGGGGTAACGAATCCATCACCAAGAAAGTGCATGTATATACATATATACATAAGCGCAATACTTATATATATATATATATGTATATATCTTAAGCGCAGAGGGCTTCGACCTCGCGTATGTAGGTCGATTGTGGGCGCACGCAATCGTCACGACGAATTTGAAAAATGCCCGACCCAGTTGCCGTGGACGTTACTTTCACGGCCGCTAACCCCGCAACAAGACGGGAGAAAGATAGCTCTCGGTCTCCTCTCTCGCGAGAGGCGGATTTTTTTTCTTTTTTTTTTCTTTTTATTTCCCTCCTACCATTTTTTCCCGTTTTCTTATTCGTACACACACACACGTACACACTGAACGACTAGCCACTTTCTTCTCCAGGGGAAAACTCGAGGTATAAAGGTGGGGGAGGTTTCCAAGAGATGCGCGAGATCGGAAAGTAGTACAGATGTGCGATCTCGATATATAATATATATATATATATATCGACGAATTGCAATATCTTTCGTTGGGTATACATGTTTTTATTCGATTGATCGGTATCGTTTAACATTTTTATTTTGTTATTTGAGTATAACCTACCCTTCCGTTTAGATATATATATACATGTGTATATATATATCTTGGAGAAAAGTTGGAGAGAGTTACGAAGCGAAATTTTGATACCGAGGATGAGGATCAGGAATTATCTAATGCATAAGCTCGTATTTTAAAGTCTAGGAATGATAATTTGTATATATCTTCGTTTTTTTAAAGAGATCAATTGCTGTTTACAATATTTTTTTAATTTACAAAATTAAAAGGATTATTTTTCAATTTATAGAGAGCTACGTAGGTTTTCTTTTGGTTTAGATAAATAAATATAGGTGAAAATACGATTGCATTCATTTAGTATGATCAGATTATTCTCAGATTAATAAGGTAAAGTGTCATTGTGTTGATTTAATTAAAGTTTTGTATTATTCGTTTGGTTATTGGGTTACTTAATAATAAAAATGATTTTGTTTAGCCTGAAGAGGTTAAAAAACGATCCACTTAATGTACAAAAATGGTTTTTTATTTCTCAAGAAATTGAAAAATAATCCTTTTAATTTTTTAAATTAATAATGGAGGGTGAAATACAAGTATTAACGTCATTGATATTTTTTTAGTTGCGATTACAAAGATCCGTGATTATTTAACATTATTAATTTACCTTGTCGAAAAAGCTGATATTTTAATAGTATAAGAATTTTATCTGACATTTAATTTATTTAGAAATAAAAATTTATTTTATCTTATAAAATATAAATATAAATAAGTTTATAAACGTAAATTTAGTATTATCTCCTTTTTTTGCATGAAAACCACTACAATTCAATTATTAATAAATTCGTAAATTTTATTCGATAAATTAGCTTGATGAAGTTCAGTGTACATCAGCTGACGAAACGTCGTTTCAATAATTAAACAGAATTTGAATTTTTCACCTCTCCAAACGCGTGGCCTTCTTTGTACATCAAATAAAAAATATCAATAATTCATAAATCTAATCCACTTGAGTGGATCAGAGTTGCAAAAGTAATTGCAATAAAAGAAAACTATATTTTCCAAAAAGTTTAATGTAATTCCCTTTGCATAGAAAATTCGTACATAAACTACACACTGCAGATCTGTCTATTAATAATAAATAGAACTACGTAATATTGTGTAAATGTATATGGAAGATTCCACGTCACACGACCGGGATGAAAAATAAATATTGTTTCGAATAGTTGCAACTTACAGAAATTACTTGAAGAAAGTAAAAGAATTTTTTTTGGATTTTTATCTCATATTTGTGCATTGTTATAGACAGTCAAAAAATTAAAATTATTCGAAAAATTCGCATTTTCAGTGTTTTCAACAATTTTCAACTAAAAACTAACAACTTTTTGTTGTGTGTTAAATGGAAAAAGTTTTATACATTTAAAGAAGAATCTATTAAAATTTTGTAGTCGTGTTAAATACCAATTTTATTTTTAATGAACCAAAATTTTTCTTGCAGCCAACAATATTATTTTGCTTTTGACCCCCGACAGGTTTATAACCGAGCTTTTTGAGTTATGGCATTTTTAGTAAAACGATGACATGTAGTGCACGCACATTTATATATAACATTTTTTTGAATTTTATACAAAATGCCATAACTCGGTTATAATTTGCAACTACTCTATTAACAATATTTACTTTTCGTTCGGATCACTTGACGTGGAATCTCTCATATACATCGGTATACATGTGACGGTCATAAAATTTAGTTCCCTATATAGTTTCATGGATAAAACTATAACAGATATATTAAACTTAGTTTCATTTAAATAATATACTATTTTACGCTCGATAAAATTTCAATTATATATTACTGTACTTAAATACAATAATCGTAATAAAAACCATACTTTTTGTATTTTTTTGTTTTTCGCCTTTATACGATTTTGATTAGCTATAAGAGTCTAAAAAGACTCCAAATGCTTAACAAATAAAAAAAAACCTATAAAGCATCGTATGATGTAAATATAGTTTTGTGTATATAAATATATCGACACATTGATTATTTTGTTTTATGTAATCAAGTATTATATCGAACGGACCACGTAGTTCCACGTAAATTTTCAAAGAATATTTATATAATTTAATCTACTTTTATGTAGTCATAAAGACCTTGTTAGCCTATCCATGACTCCATGTAACACTTCTACCAGGGTGACATAATAAATAATACACAATATAAAAAATTAATGAATAATATTAATTTATAAATACCCATTTATAATGATTAATTATTAAATAAAGTTTATATTAATTTTTAATAATAATTTATTAATTATTTTAATGTAGTTAATTTTGTAATTATACTTTTAAATTATTTTTTAAAATGTATTACTTCGTGTACTTCATTTATATACCTCTATTAAAATTTCAGTTTATATTCGACGAAGTGGTTAATATCCTTCGATAAATGCATTACGTTACCAAAACATCATAATTAATTGAAAAAGTGTTAAAAAAAAGTTGTAGTTAAAAACCGAGAAAATAAGATACAGCAATATACCTAACATTGAATATTAAATTAATAATCATCTTTAATAAATTATTTAATTTCAACTCACACTGCGAAGAATCATACTTATCATAAATAACGATTAAACCCACTTAAATAACAAAAAAAGGTAAATAAAATATTTGTTCATAACAATTATCTTTTCTGTACACATATACAACTGAAATAAAAAAGGTAGTTATATTCCATCTACACAAAAAACGTCTCGCAATCATTATAAAAAAAATAATTCGCTCGAAATTCACCAAGAGGAAACTATATGCTCATACTTTTCAGAAACTAAGGTAATCATCGTAAAAGTCATAACAAAAGTTAAACCGTCGGTCACGCTAAACCCTCATTTAAACAGCAAGCGCACGAGGCACATCGCCCGCGGAAGAGCCGAATTCAAAAACGTAAAGTTACACACATAGTGCACATAACCAATCAGCTGATTAGTTAACAAGTTTGTTCGGGAGGACACGCGACGGAATTGACGGTACCTGGTGCGGAATCGTGAACGCCTGACCTTGACACTCTTTCTTTTTTTCATCTAAATCTACGTTGTGTTTTAATATATACATATATATCCCTCTTTTTTTTGTTAATATACTTACCGAAAACGAGTCCCTTGATAGAACAAAAAAAAAGTTCCATTAGCTCGAATTACATGCCGGTCGAGAAGGATGCAAAATTGACGCGCAATTATTGTATGTGCGTTCGTTATTTTCCGCAATGTTTAGGTGCGCGTAGTTTTCCTAATGGATGATTAGCTTCATTTAAGGATTGGTGTCGTGATCTCGCTCTGGTGTGAATGGAATATATACGATCGTTTGTAATTTTCCTTACTCGCATACTACGCGCGTTCGGTTTCCTTTATTTTGTATACTATACGGATAATTTGTTTATGATAATTCGTGATTTTTAATATGTTATCGTAACGTTACGTTGTTCATGGAAAAAGAAAAATATTCGATGACGTGTTTTCGTTCAAAAAAAAATATATATATATATATATATATATATATATATATATACGTCGACGATATATATATATATATTATTATGACGTTGATCCACCTGACGTAATAGGAAAATTTATGAAATCTCAATAGTAATTTTAAATTATATATTCAAGCGCAAAACTCCATTTAATTATAATAAACAATTGGGATTCCCCTAAAAAAAAACGTGTCTCCACATTTCAAAACCAAAATAAATAAATAAATTACACTGAAACGTCATCGCTTTCAGCTATATTTTTAGTTATATCAACAATGCAAATGTAAGCAACGAGTAATTTAACGTACGCGACGCGAAATAGATAATAATAATGAAAATTCGAAATTCCATCAGTCGCTCCATTTTACGAAAGATAACGAACCTAAACCGTCTGACTAGATCCAAGACGTTACTACTTGAAAAACGGTCTAGAACGTTAAATATACATTTTTATCCGGGAATAATAGCAAACGATAAAGTTTATACGCCACTCGGGATTGATCGACCTTGTCACAAATATTTTATCCGATAGATATCTTCTATAAATATTATTTAACAAGACAATTACTCGGTGAAAATCAATGTTATTTATAGAAGAATATTATTCACACAGTACAAAACACGAGCGATCTTTCACAAAGTTTTTTTTCCTTCTTTTTTCCTCGTTTTTTTTTTAATTGAGTTTGTTAGAACGGTATAGACAAAATAAAAGAAAAAAAATTACGCTGCAGACGATTATCACTGTGTATAGAAAATATATATATACATAGTAGCGGTAAATGATTTTCGAAACGTATGTATACAATGCCAAAGAAAAAAAAATACACGTCGATTCGATGCAATCTTGGATTTGCACGCGATTTTAGTTTGTATATCTTAAAGGAAATTTTAAATGTGTCCAAGGTATTTTATAACTATAAGATTCTATTGTTGTATTTTTAAATATAATTAAAGAAAACTGTTTATTGTTATAGAAGTTAAAAAATATTTTACGTATACATAAACGTAATGAAATAAAAAGTTATAAAATAAGGAATAAATAAATAGAATATTGGGAATGTATGTTCAGTGTTGATTTTCTAGTAGAAATTGGTTATTCTTTGAGGTTAGGTTAAACCAGTTTTTGATTAGTTATTACGAACATTTATTGGCCACCTTTTCGTGCAACGGATAATTTTTGAAAAAACGTTTTATAAATCCTACGAATGTATCTACTTATTGTTTCTCTATAGTTACACAGAAAATTTTCGGAATAATCAACTGTTAATTAATTTATTATAATCTTTATTTTTTATTGCTCTAATTACAATTAATTCTTCACTATCAATAATCAAAAATTTAATGAATCCGTAATAATTTATTTTATACTCCTGTAGCGAACGATGAAATTCATGATATTAAATAATGATTGAACACTTTTAATCAATATTTTTTCATAGTTTTTTTTAATCATGATGATTTTTTCCTTTATAAGTAATAAATGGTATTTAATTAAATTGAAGCACATTAATTTTAATAAATTTAATAACAAAAAACAAAAAATAAGCATGGACAACATTAAATAATTGCAATTATTATTTTGTTATACTTATGACACAAAATAACTCACCACATTCTTTTTTATTTACTATTTTATTTTATCAACAATTAATTTTATTAACTGTAATAATTCAATGTTATACAGATTTTTTTAATTATTAAAAAATTTTTTTAATTTTTACTAGTGACAATATTTCTAGTAGAAATAAAAAGGATTTTGAAGATAATAAAATAGTAATTTGTTAAAAATCGTTAATAAATGACTATAGTTATAATCTATAAAATATTTATTCCTAACCTGAAAACATTTTAAATTTTTTTACTTTTCTTCATATGCCATATATAAATATATATGATATATATGAATTAATAATTTTTTTTATTTTTAATTTTGTTTTATTTTTACAATTTATTTTCTTTCGTTAAACAATTAAATTAAAAAAAAAATTGTACCGATTACATCATATCTACTAAATAATAGAACCAAAAATCAGGAATATTATAAACACATACAGAGTGAGAATGATTGGTTCTTCATATATATCGAATGATAATTGATGAACATCTTTTTAATTACAAACGATAAATTTGATATACGAATTCATTAACTATTGAAAATAATTAAAATACAGGAATTTTTAATAATTATATAATCACAATTATATCCTTCTGCACATATAATAAAAAAAAATTGTTTGATCTAAGCGGAATTCTTCTTAAATATGACTCAGACAGAAAATCTGGTTGCTTATGCAATTTTTATCGATTTTAGAATATTGGTCTTCTTGAGTCTCACTTTTTACAAAATTAAAGTCGGTTCAATTACAGAACAACCAGATTTTATTTTCGAGGAACATATGTATAAGAATGATTTAGCTTATATGTCAACTAAAACCCAGAAAATAAAATACATCAAGATTATCCATACAGATAAAAATCTGTATATGTACCCAAAATTAAAAAAAAAATAAGAAGTATGATCAATACATCCCATACCCCCATCGTGCGGCTCGGTCAAAGTAAAAGACATTGCACTCTTATAAGAAACTTGTGTGTATACACATATATACATATATACATATATATATACAGGTATAGGAGCGAGAGGCACGCGCGCGAAACAGTTTCCCTGCAACAACACCGGAGGAAAGTGGACGGGCTTCGATGAGAGAAAAGTGCACCTATTTACAAGCCGTAGTGACCTACTGGCACGATTTTCCCTTCGCGCAAAGATTAAAGCCGGCAATGAAAGCCCATAGAAATTTTGTATAGAGAGAACTCGACATAAACCATCTCTCTCTCTCTCTCTCTCTCTCTCTCCTCTCTCTTGAAGGTTCATTGCCCGATACGCCGCGTCACACCGTCTAATATAGTCGGAGTATAATACACACCTCGCGAGAGAGGAAGCCGTGCTTCCTTTTCTCTTCGTCTATGTATGTAAATGTACATGTACATGTATAATCTGTATATATATATCGTCTCTCTTACTGATTTATCGTTCGTGTGGCTTTTGTTTGCGCGATTCACGATTCGCGCGCGGCTATGCTCCGGAGAGAAATCGACCAGTCTCGAGAGCCATGGGTAAATCATTTTGTTTACACTTTTTCCCTCGTTTTTAACCGATGGAAAACACACGGACATTATAAATTGCTCGTTTAATCCTGGGTCATCGTATCCTTTACGCGATATTTTTGTATTTGTATGTGTGTGTGTGTGTGTGTATAGGTATACGGTTTCTTTTTACGTATTTAAATCAATTTTTTTTTATTATATATGCAATAATAAATTAGTAGAAATAAAAAAATAGCCAAAAAAGTGTCATGAAATATCTAATAAATGCTCCAATTAATGGCAAAATGAATTTTATTGACCTTTAAATAGTAAATTAATACTAATATTTAAAAAAAATTTATTCACGATTATATTGATAATTTAAAACGTAGTAAATCGTTGCTGTTACATTTCAACATATAAGTTTTACCGTGTAATTTTTAAAATAAAACATATAGATTTAAAGTTGATTTTTTTTAAATTAGCTCTTGTGTATAGAGAAAGATAAGATTTACATCTAAATGAAGAAAAATTTTATAAAATAACGATCTACACCTATATATGGGTTATGAAAAGTGAAATGTAGAACAATTTTAGGAAATACAATTGTTAAACAAACTTACAAAATCTATAGGAAATGCAGTCAAACTAGCCTCTTCACATTTTTGCAACAATTTTGCAAATTTAATGTTTTTATTACAATTAATTTTTTAAAATTCTGATCTTTACAAGGGAGAGTGAAAATTTAGTTTTATTGTTACTGTTTAAAATTAAATCAAGTGGATTAGATTCACGTTTATTTACCACTGTTAAAATTTCAATATATTCGATGAAGTAGCTAATGATATCCTTCGATAATTGGATCACTCTCTAAAAATTGTGTCATAAATGATTTAAAAATGTTGTGATACAAAAAAATTAAGTAAAAATTGTTGATTGAAAATTAAGTATAATAAAAATTGTTAAAAAATTTTATTTATATTTTTACATAATCAATTATTAACTATTTCGAATAAAATTATTTTTTTTATCATACGTTAACCCAAAAGCTTGACCTTTTATAAAGCAACGAAAAAATTGAATAATCTTAAATATCGGTTAAACCTTTTTAAAAACAAAAAGTTATAAAAAATAATCACGCTGCCATAAATAATTGTATTGTAAACCAATTCTTACAGTTCAACCTATACATCTATTAAGAAAAAAAATGTGCTGCCGTTATTAATTTAACTTATTAATTATATATTTTTTTTAAAGTTTTAATCCACACTGATAAACAGCTAGTCGGACAATTTAAAATTCTTATATTCAAATTCATACGAACAAGTTTTAATAATAAGTATGTATACAATCACCCAATAATTACAAATTTAAAATACACGCAAACGTGTTTGAAATTACTGCGAAATCTAGTTTGAAAAATCGATCTTTGCTCGACCCAAGGTCTCATCGAATGCTGATGAAACGCTTATTAGGCACTTTGTTCAAGAATTTTACCTTTTTACTTAAACTTATATACGTCAATGTTAGACTATTTCAATACTTTTAAGGCAATAATGACATTTCCATCAAATTTTCGTTTTAAAACAATTTTTTCTGAAATTTTTAATATTTAATCAAACCTTGAGAGTACATTTATTTATCAAGGACACGGATGGATAATAATTAATAAACCATTTAAAAACAATTTTAATCGTAATAAATGAACTATATTGGTTGCTAAAACGTAATAAAAAAGGTCAATTTTATTAATAAGTAAAACTCCTTAAATAACTGTTTATCCAAGTGTTTTAAAGCAGTAAAGTTTTTTGAAAGGGCGATCACATTAACCACTCGATTAAATTTTGATAATAGAGCCAATTTCCGATAGACTCAGTTACCATTCAAACGTACATCTATTATCTATTGATGCATTTATCCAGCTTTTTCAAAGTTTTACTACCTTCAAATAAATCTATTCTTTTAACTTTTTTTATTATTTTTTAAATAAAAAACTTATTTAATTAAATATCCGATTAGTATTAATTATTTTAAATAATAATTTTAATTAATAATTTATAATTTTATCAATCTTTTTATTCAAGTATTTTTAGTTTCTTTATTTGTCAATGATAATAATTTAATTATTGATTACTACGCGTATGTTACCTTTTTTATACACGAAGAAAAATATTCTATTAAAAATTATGATGAAGGAAGAGAAAACTAGATAGGAATAAAATAATTAATATAAATTTTTAATTAAATTATATATATTTTTTGTCCACAATTTTCTATAATAGAATCGTATTGAAATTTTTCCTAAACGAGAGCACGTGTTTTCTAGAATTTTTACACACGATGTCACTACAATTTTTAACAAATACTTTTTAAAACGAATTTTCTTTACGTGTACAATTTTGAGTATTATGAAATGACAAACTAAGAGAATGAAAATAATTGCTATATATACGTATAATAACCGCATCAATTTAATAACTACACTATTAAAAAAGACAGTATAATTATAATGATAATATTAAATATAAAACATCGATATTACTCGTATAAATATCGTAAATTATATCCAAAATATTGAACTACATATTTTTTCTCCATACAATCACAATCGCGTGCATACACGGAGAGAGAAATTTCAGTAAATTTTACTAAAGTTTCGCTAATACGGTAACGGACTAACAAAACGCAAAAATTATTGAACTTTTAGTAAAAACTAGTAGACTTTCCTTAAAAATGGCTACTAAATTAGTAACAAATCGACTAAAGTTTCATTATTTTTTTTGGATTTCACCATTCTGTTACCGCGTTAATGAAAGTGTAGTAAAATTTACTAAAACTTTTTATCCCCGTGTAAATAATAAATAAACAAACAAATAAACCAATGCAACGCTCATTAGGAAACAAATGTTTATAGATCCCAGGGTGAATTAGCACGTATAAACGTTAGCAATAAAATTCCTCGATAAAACATTTACCCGCAAGGGAGTTCTAGACATTTAAACGACTAGAACATATATATACCGTGTAATCCTCTCTGCACAAGATATACCTATATACACACAGTTGGCGTGGGCGCCTTGGTGCCGCGAAGTCAACCCAAAAGAGAGAGATGGATGTATAGCACTGCCGGCATGATCATGCGCCACCACTGCGGCGGAAAGGAGGCGAAAACTGTGTTTAAGGGAAGACGAGAATTACATTTATATATCCTTGTTCTTTTTTTTTCTATAAAGTTATAGTATTTTTTTTTAATCGTGATTGATTTATTATACTTTTAAAAGTTTGTATAACACGTCAAAGTTTGAGCGCTGGAAATTTACGTATTCGCGAAATTAAATTTCCTCTAAGTTCAATTTGAAAACGTTCGTTTACGAATTTATACGTGGATGTACATGTGTGCACGAAGTTTGAAATTTACTTCGGTTGGTGTGGATGTATGTGTGTATAGATATTAATCTAAATTTATATGCGATATATATCGACAGTTGTTCTAATCAATAATTCCGTATAAATTGAGTTTGCGCGGGATGTGGATTAATACGGAGTTGAATAAGTGATAAGTTAAATTTTAGTTTGTCGAGTAAATGTTTGTTAAGAAAGAAATTCAGAATAAACGATTTCAGAAATTTGAAGAACAAGGCTCAATTTATCCCTTAAACTGTACTATCGAAATCTTATATAAGAATAATAATAGAGAAATCCAATTATGAGGAAATCAATAATGTGTAATTAAAGCGCATCTATATATTAATGTATAAAATCGATTATCGAGATAATAAGTTTTATAATCGATATTTTGGTGTATCGAGTATAATTTACAACTAGTAAATTTATATAAATAAATTCTTAACCATGAATATTAACTTTGTAAGTAAGAAAAAATCTAATCTGATACTTTAAATCCAAAAGGTGTAAAGACAAATAAAAAAGAGCTAAAACGCTCATTTAACACTTTCTTGATGTATATAAAATTAAGATTTTATGCTTCGTTAAGTGTAAATACAATAAAATAATTAAAAAAATCCAAATTTTAATTTTTGATAATAGCGACACCGATAATATATTTATATGAAAACGTTGCTCTTTAAATTTTTTAAAATAAAAGTAGATTTAATCTTTATTACAAATTTTGATGTATTTAGTCAATTAAAAAATGTTCAAAGATTAAATTATCATAATTATACACTCTGCAAAATTAAAAAGGTTATTTTAATCTTTATAAAAATTACGAAATTAATCTTTGCACTATTCAAAAATAGTAAACTTCCATTTTTATCATTAAAACAATATTTTAAATTAATATAATTTACACTTTACAGTTTTACGTTTATTAACGTTTTAATATTTTTCAGAATGTATCATACAAAATCTCAAATAATCAATCAAATTACCTAATAAAACCAATATTGTATTCCAATACAATTAAGAAAGTACAACAATAATAATTATATTAGATCAGACTCTAAAAGAAGTAATTTTCTTAATTTTTTTACGGATTGAGGATAAATTTAAAAAAAATGACCACTGTCAAATCCTTACACTTTGTTTAAACAATATATATGAATTTTTTTTTAATTTTTAAATTAATAATTTTAATATGATTTTTAGATTGAAAATAAAGTATTCCTTTTTTGATTGGCAATTTCTGACGCAGCATTGCTTAGCTAATCATAATTAAAAAATTATTTTTCCTTAAAAAATTAAATCGTCGGGCCCTTTAAAACGCTCAAAACTTTGTTGATATAATTTGTTTCAAATTTTTAATCATTATTTTGAACACAACCTTTGAGTTAAAAAGGGTATAGTTTCCTGTAATTTTTATTGCTTAGTTTTATTTGTAATTCGTAGATTTCGAGATAAATATACTTAAAAAAGAAAATTTGTACAAAAAATGACAGAATTTTTGTTTATATTTATAGAGGATACAAATACGCATCAGTTCCATTTGTGATTATTCACGTCCGACTAGTGGTTCATAAATTTTTAAACTAATTGGAGAAAATACCCGGAATATGAAAGCTTCAGCTTCATACTTTAAACAATTTGCTCGTACCTTTTTTTGCGATAAGAAACTTTACGCGCTAAAAATTGATTATCGATGTAATATTTTTCACAATGGTACATTAATGTTTCTTTGTCAAATATAGAATATTTAGATTAATTAATTTATTAAGAAGAAATAAAAAAAAACTTCTGAACGATGATCACTATCGAATCAAAAATAAAATTTACCCTTCCACACAAGAGACCTCAATTTCTCCCTTAAATAAAATTAATTTAACTAATAAAATTATACCCTCAATTTAATTTATCAAATAATTTACCCTGAGAAGCATATCGTAATTTTCCACCCCAACGAACAACAACAAAAACACAATACATTTACAGAAATTAAGTTCGTCCCAGTTACAATTAAAGAAAAATCTTTAATAAACCCTCATTCCTCTAAAAGTAAAGAAAAAAAAGAGCAAAGTGTCGTAAACGAGAATCTTCCCCCAAATCCGCATGTATATAAAGGGTGCATGGAATATTGCCTACTCTGTAATTTTGCCTACTCGCATGAAGTTACGTATCGCATGAAACTTATCCGCGACAGTATGCGCGTCAGAGCGCGCCAAATTCAAACGCTTTAGAACATGATATTTTAAATACACATTTTACATTTTAATAATTTACACAACATTTATAATAAAAAATGATTTTATGCAACAAAAATGTTATTCTTAAATTGCATATAATATTCGTCGATACTTGTGCATATTATATATAAATATAATAATTATCTATTTTAAAATTATGTTTATAAATAAAAAGTTATAATAATAGTAATAAAATCTATATACCATTTCTTATACATGTAAAAAACAAGATTATGGAAAAAAACTGCAACCCGCGGGATTCGATCGCGGGTCATAGAAGCCGTGTGCGCGGACGCGCGCCTTAATCCCCACGGCTTTTTTAGCATTCTAATATATATCATATGTTTAAAACTTATATTTAAGTTGCGCCCCCTAGGGGAGCTTAGAAATAAATATTAATTAATCATTATAGCGTTTGAAATAGCAGTATAATAATTAATATATTTTGTCACTTACATTTTATAAAAAAAATAGAAAAAAAAAAAATTGTAAGTAACAAGTAAGCCCGTGGATGCATACGCTGAATACCATACTTGGTCGATATGGCAGGCACCGACTCCACGTTTACTTTCCGCGCGGTATTACCTTGCGTTCGATAATTTCGTCGGTAACCGCACGTCTACTTTACCCATAAAGGTAAATGTGAAAAGTGCCCTAAACGTGTACATATTAAATCAACAAATTGAATTACTTAGTTTTAAAAATATCTTCCAATTTTTAAGATACGTTATTGTATCTGTTCCGTCGAATACCGCCGTCACAGTTCGGTCATCGGCGAGTTGCGTAACAACACCGTCGATATCGCCGTCAGCGTGACTGTACATGCCCAAGCATTTTTTACAACCGCCAATCAGGAAAAAACGCGCAATGATGAAGAGCACTGATTGGCGGTCGAGAAAAAGCGAGGGAATAGCGAGCGAAACTATAGCGTCGGGGGGGAGCGCGAGTTCATACCGATTTGGGACTCGAGAGAGGAAGGATCTGCGATACACAAGGCAAACCAAAATTTACGAAAACTCACAACGACCGCATCGAATCTACCGCCATTCCCGAGAGAACTCGACTTCGGCATATATATCTTTCTTTGTTAACGCCACTGTACGCGAGGCGTGAGCGCATCCAAGGGGAGAACGATTCTCACATTTTTCTTACGATCCGTGAAGCCACTAACAGTGAAAGAGACGCACGCCATCGTCAGCGAAATCAAAAGGTATAAGTCGTTTTCAACATTTCATAGAGAGAGAGAGAAAGAGATAAGAGGTGAAACAATCCTTCGATATTTCGTTTTAACGAGAGGTGAAACAATCCTCCGACATTTTGTTTTACGACGAACGAGACGGGACAAACATACACATTTTCTTTTATTTATTTATTACATCGCGACGAATATTTGCGACGCAACGATACGACGACGGATATAGCAAGACGTGACGAAGAACATTTTACCCCACGACAAATTTCACGACACGACGCCACGAGGACGAACGCTTTATTACGCGACTGTATAAAATACCTTTAGACCGCGACGAACCTTTCGATACAACGGATTGTACGATACGGCGATACACTTACGAACACGAATTTACATAACACGACGATCGTAATCATACGTCGTTACGTACTTTTACATACATGAATTCAAACGATTGAATTCATGTCGTTGGTCATGTTCGCCCAACATGGGACATTGTCGATTGTGTTAGAGACTGACCATTTCGCACAATTCCTGCGCTTACTCGCACGGAGTAAGTAAAATTCATTCATAACACAATATTTTGCTTGTACGAAGCAAGCAAATCTCACGATCGCTTATTCTTTTTATTTCAACTTTACATTAACGCGTTTGCTCTCGTGGAGTAAGTAAAATTTTACCGGGCGTTCATTATTTTTACTTTTGTTTACGCATTTGTCCTTTCCTATCTTTACACCGTTTCGCCTTATTTACGTTCACAAAATGAATAGAACACTTCTTGTATATATATTTTTGTATCGATCACCCGACTATTTTACCCTTTTGTTTTTTATCACGTTTCATTTGTACTTCGTTTTTATTTTAATAAAAGGGGTTTTTATGCCGATCGGCTTTTCCCCTCAAAAAATCCAGTTTTTCATTCATTTAATAATCCCTTTGCTCATTAACATTTTATTAAATTTATTATTGATATTGTAATAATTAAGTGACAAGGTATAGAATTTATTCGCTAATTTAATCTAGTAAAATAGGATAAATATTTAATTATTAATTAATAAATTACAAAAAGATTCTATTTACGAAAATAAGTTTGTATAAAATCAAATTAATATTTTTTTCTTTTGGAACCTTTCATAAAATTCAATTTGGTCAATTTGTATTTAAATTTCATCTTATATATCTAAGAATCTATCTGTGCGAATATTTCCAGATAACTGCCATTGGACTCATCTGGACTACACGGAACAGTATCCACTGTTTTTTATTATCCATATTATTTTACAAATCTTTTTTTCGCATCGCATACATACATCATATAATAGATTTAATGTTGCTGTTGTATTTATAATTATTTATATTATTTATATTTACAGTTATTTTGGATAATTACATATTTAAGTTCTTGTTCATTATATGCTTTTTCTGCATTTGTTAATTATTATTTAATTATTCATTATTGTTAATAGTATTGAACATTATTGTAGTTGCATCTCAATTTTAAGTACCTCATTTATTCTTTTGCACAATACTAATTATTCATTAATTTTATGCGCGTGTTATATTATATATGTATGTGTATAAAAATTTCTTCTAAAGCATAAAATTTATTATTAACAATTTAATATGCATTAAATTCAATCAATTAATGGAATATTAATATACAATTAATTAATTTTTTTATATATTATATAATATAGTAAGTTATTATTGTTTAATTAATTGAATTATTATTTGCAGTATTACGTATTAATTACGCTATACTATTTATCCACGCATATATTTACATTCATTGGACACTTTTAAATTATTTTTATTTATTAATAACAATTAAATATTAGTTATTTAAAATATCATGTTCTAAAGCGTTTGAATTTGGCGCGCTCTGACGTGCATACTGTCGCGGATAAGTTTCATGCGATACGTAACTTCATGCGAGTAGGCAATATTCCATGCACCGTATATAGTACCAGTTACTCGCCGTTGGCGCTGAAGTATCTATACTCTCCTCGTCAGTACGACACCCGCACCACAGAGCGGCAGGCGCAGTCCGCCGCATGTCAGGGTGGCCGGCTGGCTGCGTTTCGATAATCCAACTTCGTTTGCATTTTATTCCAACTCTTCCGTCGTCTTCACCGTCTCTTTCTCGATCGTCCGTCTAAACAATACTTTTAAACATCCGTCAACATGGTGAGTTTTATTCGAGATTTTTATTTCAAGGACGTTAGACACACTTTCAGGGTTATCGATCTTTCTCTCCTTACACTTCGTGGGTGGTGGTTGAGGGTACTTTTTTTGCGGGGGGAGCTCGATTGCGGAAAGTGGTTGGTGGGTTCTGTAAGTGCATGGACTTTTTTTTTATATATATGGATATATATGGGTTTCGAGTTGTGTGTGATCTGATGGATTCGTGTGTGGCAGATGATAATGAGCGAATTGTTTCTAGACGATCCACTAGATTGCAGCACCTTACGGGCATGTACCTTTTTTTTAGATACTTGCGGGAATTACGAATTTTTAGGCGACCTTTTTTTCATTTTCGGGGTGAGACATACACACAAACTAACATTGAAATAAAATTTAATGAATTCGTAACTATTGTACTGAATACTGCTAAAAAATTGTTTGGTTCAGCGGAAACACTTGAAAAAATAAAATTGAAAAAATTAACTATACAATATGGATAATTAATAATTTTTTCATAACAATTGATAACATTTATTTATTTTTTAAACAAATTATATTATTTACATATTGACTCTAATTATTTTATTATTAACTTTTATTTTAAATTTATTTGTAACATAACTATTTTTGTTAATTATGAGATTCCGTACTCTGATTTTTTTCATCTATTTTACCGAACACGCTGCAATTTTTAACAATAACTTCTAAACATGAGTTTAATAACTACTTGAATGAAACAAACTGTGTTAACATTGTAAAAAAAATTATTCTTAAACCAAATTATTTAAAAAGAATTGAAAATATGTGTAAGAAATAGCTAAATAATTCTTTTAAATTAATATATAGACTCTTATTTAAATTACGTTCTGTTCTTTTTGAATTTAACCCAGGCTTGTCCCCTCAACTAAAAACCATTTATTAAGAAATAACAAAATTTTAAATATACATCGAAGAAGAGAAATTTAATGGATTCAATCGTACACCTTTTAATGAATAATTCTAATAAAATAATTGTTTAAAACAAAAAATATGAACAAAATTTTTAATTGAAACTAAAATAAGTTTATTAACAAATAATTTTTCCATTTTACTTATATTTGAATAATTTAACGAATGAACTAAATTACATTTTTTAGTTGTAGATTGACCTTCTTACCTGTAATTTACGATATTTTTCATAAAATTATGTATAACTTTAAATAGGTATTTATCGATCTTTAGCGTTCGATAAAATATATAAAAGATATTGAGTATAATACAAATATTGTACTTATCGAAAATGAAATATTACCACTTACTCGCAGTCGATTATTGCAAGGATTTTTTTTTGTAATTTACTGCAAGGCGTGTTACTTTATTTTCGAGCAATTTTAAACTATCAATTCTTTTTCCTATAGAAGTTTACTTAAACGCAAATAAAATATTTACTGTATTGTACAGTCGCATCTGTTTTACAAATTTTTCATTTATCTCCTAATCGTTTTAAAAAAATTTCAATTTGTTCTTAATCGATGCTAATCATTTTGAAAGAAATTTCAATTTGTTCTCTATCGATCCTTAATAATTTTTAAATAGTTGTTAATTTATTCTCAATCGATGCTAATCGCATTTTAAAATTTTCAATTTATTTTAATCAATCTTAAAAAAATTTCTTTCTTTTCGAAATTGATGCTAATCATTTTTAAAAGATTGACAATTCGTTCTTAATCAATCCTAATCTACGTTTAAAAAAATATTCAATTCTTTCCTAATCGAATTTGTAATTGTTTCTACTCGTTTATTGATTTTTTTAATCAGAACGATAACATAATAAGTAAAAAAGAAAGATGTTCAATTTCATTAAGTGATTTGATCTTCGATACGAAAAAAAGGATGTATCAGTCTTAATTAAAAGGATGTAATTTATACGCTTGGGCAGCTATCTCATTTAATTACTCCAAGTAAAATCCAATTTGGTTACTTTATATTATGAAAAATTCAAGGAAATATTTTTTTTAAATAAAAATTAAAAACTTAAATTTTGTTATTCATGAAATTCAGTGTAAATATTTATATTCTTTTTATATAATATTCAGGTAATCGTGTATCGAAAATAAATTGACACGATATATATATGCGCTTATTAATCAATATTGAACAGTATTAGAGACATCACGTATACACAGTTAAATATTATACAATTTTTCGTTACCTTATTTTCTAGGGAAATTAAGATAAAAACAGTGGGAGTGAAAATTAATTAAAAGTTGCGTAATTTTACTAAAATTAAAATATGCATAATTTAACATATTTTAAACATTAACCCTTTTAATGCTCATAATAATACTTGATGTTTTTAACTAAAACCCTTTGTGACTTTTTCGATTAAAGAAAAATAGTGAGTGGTATTATCAATTGCCAATTCGCAAAGTATAAATACTATAATATCTCAATTAAGCCATTGATAGTTCAAATATCGATTGGAATTTTCTAGTTAGAGTGACACTTGTCACTGAAAACAGTCTGACACAGATTACTAAAATTTAGTATGCTTTAATACATTTTCAATCAAAGTGGAAGTATAAAAATTTTAGAAATATTTTACTAAACGGTCTACACCAAAACTCGCCGTATAACAACATTACTGAAAATTATTAAATTTTAGGAAGGTTTGATTAAATCAAATAGAAAAATTAAGTTAAAATAAAAATATTTTCAATAAAATATTTAAAACGATTATTAAGGAAAAAATATTTTAAAAAATCTGTTATTATCAGGTGTTAGCGGACACATCGTTGACGGACAATCTCCACCTCCACCATCACCGTAGCAACTCGTACCTATCGGGAAACAACAATCAAGAAGGTATATTCGTAAAAAATGTTGTGGAGGGTGAAACGTTATGTTACAGTTTAGCCCTCGTACGTGGCAAAGCACCAATATCGTCAACCTACGTAAGAATCCACGGTAACTACAAAAATCAAAGTGCCGAATGGCCAGTGATCAACGGTGAATTTCGTCTCCTGGTCGAACTTCAACGCGGCACGAACAAACTCGAACTCGAGGCTGGGGGATTCAAACGGAAATTCAGCCTGATTTATGAACCGAGGCCGACGAGACTTCGAGTTACTCCTGTTTATGTCATTTGCGCTGGTCACGATGGTTATTTTCAGGTAATTTTTATTTATGCTGTTTCTTTCTTTCTTTTTTACCTCAACCCCGCGCGTGACGAATGGAATTTCGTTTTTTTTTCTCTTTTGTTATTAAGCTTCTGCGACCTAGTGTGGTAAATGTTTCTATTGATTTCTCAAACTTCAATTTTTGTTTGAGTGTCGAGGGTATGTATTTATGCGTGACTTGGTTTTTTTTTCTTTTTCGCGGCTGTTGAGGTAGTTATTTTAAATCGGTGGATTAATTTATATGGTGATAATTCAATTTTATCTTTTAGGACAGAGTTTTTAAGATTCGAAACATTTACTCGAGTTTAGCGTGTCTTTCTTATAAAGTTATCTTGTAAAATTTGTCTTTAATCGTTACGAATTAACTGAATGACGAAAAATAATTTTAATTAACGGGATGTCGGATCCAAATCACTTAGGAATCTGTACCTTTAAATCCAAAAATTATAATTAAAATATTAAATTAAAAATCTGAAATAATTCATACGTATAGCTTAAAATATAAGGAAAGACCTGGCGTTTTGAATGTTTTAAACAATAATTGAGTAAACAATTTTTGGTCGGTAATTATTAGTAAAAAAAGACATAAACTTTCAACCCAAAGATCCTAATCGTATTATGAATTTAAAAATCTATAAAAATTTGGGTTTATAATTTAAAACATCTCTAAGTGGTTGACGTTCAGGGTTTTTTTTTAATTTATTTATTTATTTATAAGAAACGTAAAAAATGAACATTATCCGAGTTTGACATTCCTTTAAGGGGGTGGTATACCCGGTGGGTTACCGACCGAGCAAAGAAAGATAATTATTACATTTATTTTAAAAAATACGCAATATTATGCAAAATCCAAATAAAACAGCTATAGATAATTAAGTAATAAGTAATTCTATAATGCTCCAGCTCAATACAATAAGAAATCTCTAAAAAATTTAGGAGAGTCGTACATTTTCGGTGCGGAGATTTTTTAGAGTGTCCTTGTCGTATTGCGCTGGAACTTTGTAGAATTACTTATTATTTAATTATCTAGTGCTTTAATATTTGCATAAAATTGCAGTTTTTTTTAAATAAATGCAATTGTTATATTTTTCTGCTCGGCCAAGAACTCACCAAGTATGTCACCCCCTTAGATAAAGTAATTGCTTTTCGCTCGAGTATTATCTATCACTTTATTAAATTTTAAACAAAAATATTAATTTTCTTTCTAACCTATCGAGTCATATATTTAAGAATAAAAATTTCGTCAAACTTTTCAGACCCGAATTATAGGGATTTATACACATTCAACCCACAAATTATATATTTAAACTAGAATTAAATGCGCGCTCCGTGCGTATTTGCGTTTTTTAACAGTCATTATTTGAAATATTACGATGTCTTATTTACATAAAATAACAATTTTTAATAATATATTTATTCATGATTTATTATACTCCGATTTTGTCAAGAAAATTCAAACATTACGTTTTCCCCGCGCTGCCAAATCTAACCTACAATGTTTTAGACGCATGCGCAAAACATAAACCAATCACATAGCCGTTTCACTTGGCTTCAGAACATTCGACAATGATTTTTTTATATAAGTATAAGGAATATTGAATAAAAAAACTGATAATGGCCTGACAATAGGTTTATAAAAAAAAAACTCATTTTCTTAATATTAATTGAATAAACAAATTTTTTACTCGGTAATTTTGAGTAATAAAAGATATATAAACTTTAAACCCTAACATTAAGAAAATATAAGAAAAGCCCATTTTCTGATCTGATCTACGATACCCCCCCTTAAATGAAGTGCAATATAATGTCAAGGTTTTTAATAATTCACTCAAGTCAATCGATCGCTAACAATTAAGTGTGACGTTCCCTTGACGGGATAAATTTCTTTAAAAATTGGAAAATATAGCAAATTTTGGGAAATTTTTCAAAAAAATTAAACAACGTATCAAAATTCGATAAAATGGTATGTATACTACAAGTATTAAATAATATATTTATATATTTCTTGAAAGATTTTTAAAGCAAAATGTAGCTGCCTAAATATATCGATAACTCCTATTATTTTAAAGATAGACTCATAAATAAAACAAATATTAATAATGTGTGATATAGCTTTTACGGTACGTAGAATTTTTTTAATTATTTTTTTTGCAAAAGTAACATGTGTTATAGCTTAAAATAGTATTGTAATTCTCGGCCAGTATCGAAATAAAAATATATATCCACATGATGGTCATACGTATACGAGTTGTTTTTCAACGACCACCTGGGTTACTACGTTATTACAGGTGATTTATACAAATATAAAATTGATAATATATTGCGATACATAACAAAAATTCAAAGTGCCATCGAAGAGAAAATATTATTTCAAATCAATTGAACAAAAGCTCATTGAGATATTGGTTTGACCAATTTAAAATTTGTAGTTTTGAGAAAAATGCTACGATTAAAATTTGAGCATTTATAAAAACTTTTTATTAATATTAACACGAAGTGAACCCCAAAAAATAGAAAAATGATTTATTTTGTATTAAACGAGGAATTCAATTTGTCGAAAAAACGTTCTGTAACGATGTTGTGTTCTCTTTGAAGATATTCCGTGAATTTTTTCAAATAAGTATTTTTATTGATAAGTCAGCGAGATATTTGGGCAGCCTTGAATCATTGTTTTATTAGCTATATGTCGCTGATAAAAAATTCATATATAATTAATTATAATTAATATTATTCATATATAATTAATTTATAATTAGTTATTTCGTAAAAATTTCTCCGTCACGATACTCTATTTGTTTCGAACAGCATCTGTGATTTTTATCAAATTTTTCTTACAATTAGGTTTTAAAATTTTTGGGATTTTCTATGCAGATCTCTGCAATTTGGGTATCACATCCCCTTAAACTAAAATTTTTATATCCTTTTCACGAAAAGTTTAAATACGTTCTGCAATAAAAGAAAAAAATCTTAAAAAACATTTTACGATTTCAATGAATGTTTGACGGTTTCTTAAATCCTAACGACCATACATAACAATTTTCGTATATACATCAAATTATCTCAGTAAAAATTTATCTCTAGTAATATTTTATCGTCTTAAAAAATTTATATAAATATTTACACCAGCCATTTTTTATAATGAATTAGTAAAAAAAAGAGAGCGAGAGATTACGATTAAAGTAACCTGAATTATATAGTGTTTTTAAACTTTAACAAAATGGACCTACTTATATAGCGAAATGGTGAAATAAATGAAGTCACTTGATATTCTCTAGTGGCTTTTGAGATTTATAGTTATTACCTGGTTGGAGACTTTACGTAACAGTGTCTTCATTTTCGTACATACTTTTAAATTTATAATTATTCTTCGTAAAAAAAAACACACACACAAAGTGTTACGTAAATTTTTTTTAATACTGGATAATATTTAGAATATTTGCGTATAAGTGTAAGAAGTTTACGTAAAAAAATGTATTATACGAGTAAATTCTTGACGATAATCCATTTAACAGCATATACGTGGCTTGAGTAATACATCACGAAAACCGATATTCATCAATATTTAATCTTGGCTAGCTTAAAGTAAAGGCATCGCTTCCAATTTTAATTTATAGGTATATATTTATATACGTGTATTTTTTTTTCAATAACTACAAGTGCTTTTTTTTAATCTTTAAATTTTATTTTTATTTTTGACGATGTATACGAAGAAAAATTTTTTTTTCGTGAATACGATATATTTTTTATGTGAATTAAGGAATGTTAAATTTGCATTTTTATTGTTTATCGATACGTTTCGTAAATTGATAATTATAAATATACATGATTTATTTCTGGGATTCTTGATCCTATATACGCAAATAAACAAAACGTACTGATTTTAATAAAATATTCATGGCATGTGTGTAAAAAATATTAAAATTCAAATAATTAAATACGAACACTTTGTAGATTTATTTCACATATAAACATTCATTTAAATATTATCTCTTCAAATATACGTTTCACTGCACTCGGTAAATTTTCTTTCTCGAGTGCGTGTATTAATTTTTAGTCGATGAAAAAATTTCACACACCACGTTATACCATACACAAACAAATTCGAAAGATAAAAGAGAGCGCTGTATAAATAAATAATATATATGTATATAAATATTATTCACCATCGTTTTTTTTTAATTCAAACTGATGTACCGTGTTAAACTTTATAAACAGCTATTTATATAATTAAACCCCATTTCGCTAAGAAAAAAGTTGAATATTTATTTTTACATAATTCACTATTCTTTAACTTGTTACGAGTTCAACACCGACCCACCTACTTATCACGATTGATCAATTTAATTATTTTTAACGGGGCGAGCGGAAAAAGTGGGTTTTCAGTGAAAAATAAAGAAACTGAACCGTGTTTATGAAAATCGTTTCCGACAATTAACGATCCACAAATTACGTAAAGGGATGTTAGATATAAATAATCTTTATCAATTCAAAAATAGCATTGAGAATATGTAAAACGAATTGCTATGATAGTTTAGGACGTGTAAATGAAAATTAAATAGAGATAAATTAAAGAAAAAAAATTTACAATTAACTACACTTTATAATAATTTTTGGTGATCTAAAAATTAATCAACAAATGCTCAGTTAAGAATTTTAAATATAATACAGGTATTTTATAGATATATATTATTAGCGTATATTACACATAGCAAAATAAAATAAATGAATGAGTTTAGGATTCGATATATTCTTGAGAAGGTACGATGTTAAAAAAAATTAATTACGCAATTTATTTTGAATTAACGATGGATTTACTTTTTTAAAAATTTGCCCGTGAACTTCTTCTACTTACCTAATATAAATATATCATCTACATATTTTTTCGAATTATTTCTTTAAACTTCGAAATTTTATCCTTAAATGATGATAATTTTGGGTAATCGTGAATCTATATTCAATACATTATTATTAATTCGTTAAATAAAATTTATTATTAATTATCATTAAACATAAAGAAAAAAAAATGAATAGTAATTTTCGAAATCTGCTGAGTAATATGGCTAATGATCAGAGCTTATTTAAATTTTTATATTAAAACATATAGGTATTTTTTCGCTTTAGCCAACTATTCTAAAAATATTTTAATATATTTTTCAGATTTATTAACGAATAAAATTAATTAAAAACTAATAAAAATTATATAATGTAAATAATTTTACGGAAGAATGAAAATTGTATTAAAACATTTTCCTTCCTCGATAGTAATTTTTGTTCAACAATGACCATACCACATAGCATAAAAATTTTATCCAAAAGATTAAATATTTTACAAAAAAAACGTTCTCACCGTTCCAGTCTATCATCAAAGCACGTTATTCGAATACTTATTTCCTTAATTCCATCACGATTTTCCAATTCTCCACCAATGTGACATACTCAAAATCTCCACCAGGGCCCAAGAACGGAAAATCGTTCACCAGAAAGCGCAGCAACCCGAATTGGCCTGGGCGCTCGTTTGCTTCAAACACTCACGGCGGAAAAATTACGGGAGGCTGGTCACGGTCGGAAAACGTTTCAACTCGAGCGAGATCTGGACGGTCCGGAATGTTTGGTAATGCACAGCGTGTTACACGTCGATCGAGCGCGACAAATGTCGCAGCGTGAATTATGGGAATTGATCGCTCGAGAATTGATGACCGGTCCTTTAGCATCGAAGGATCGAAAATATTTAGCTTTCTTGTCGTGCACGAGATACCGTGGTGCACCTAATCCGAGGACTCACGAGGATACTTTGGCTAGAACTCAAGGACACGCAGCTTTAGGTGGTGGTGGTTTGGCACTTTTTGGATCGGCTTGCTTACACACATGGCCCACTTGTATGCCGGAGGTATGTACACGTTATTCCGATTTTATTTATTTATTTCTGGGATTCTTGATCCTATATACGCAAATAAACAAAACGTACTGATTTTAATAAAATATTCATGGCATGTGTGTAAAAAATATTAAAATTCAAATAATTAAATACGAACACTTTGTAGATTTATTTCACATATAAACATTCATTTAAATATTATCTCTTCAAATATACGTTTCACTGCACTCGGTAAATTTTCTTTCTCGAGTGCGTGTATTAATTTTTAGTCGATGAAAAAATTTCACACACCACGTTATACCATACACAAACAAATTCGAAAGATAAAAGAGAGCGCTGTATAAATAAATAATATATATGTATATAAATATTATTCACCATCGTTTTTTTTTAATTCAAACTGATGTACCGTGTTAAACTTTATAAACAGCTATTTATATAATTAAACCCCATTTCGCTAAGAAAAAAGTTGAATATTTATTTTTACATAATTCACTATTCTTTAACTTGTTACGAGTTCAACACCGACCCACCTACTTATCACGATTGATCAATTTAATTATTTTTAACGGGGCGAGCGGAAAAAGTGGGTTTTCAGTGAAAAATAAAGAAACTGAACCGTGTTTATGAAAATCGTTTCCGACAATTAACGATCCACAAATTACGTAAAGGGATGTTAGATATAAATAATCTTTATCAATTCAAAAATAGCATTGAGAATATGTAAAACGAATTGCTATGATAGTTTAGGACGTGTAAATGAAATTAAATAGAGATAAATTAAAGAAAAAAATTTACAATTAACTACACTTTATAATAATTTTTGGTGATCTAAAAATTAATCAACAAATGCTCAGTTAAGAATTTTAAATATAATACAGGTATTTTATAGATATATATTATTAGCGTATATTACACATAGCAAAATAAAATAAATGAATGAGTTTAGGATTCGATATATTCTTGAGAAGGTACGATGTTAAAAAAATTAATTACGCAATTTATTTTGAATTAACGATGGATTTACTTTTTTAAAAATTTGCCCGTGAACTTCTTCTACTTACCTAATATAAATATATCATCTACATATTTTTTCGAATTATTTCTTTAAACTTCGAAATTTTATCCTTAAATGATGATAATTTTGGGTAATCGTGAATCTATATTCAATACATTATTATTAATTCGTTAAATAAAATTTATTATTAATTATCATTAAACATAAAGAAAAAAAAATGAATAGTAATTTTCGAAATCTGCTGAGTAATATGGCTAATGATCAGAGCTTATTTAAATTTTTATATTAAAACATATAGGTATTTTTTCGCTTTAGCCAACTATTCTAAAAATATTTTAATATATTTTTCAGATTTATTAACGAATAAAATTAATTAAAAACTAATAAAAATTATATAATGTAAATAATTTTACGGAAGAATGAAAATTGTATTAAAACATTTTCCTTCCTCGATAGTAATTTTTGTTCAACAATGACCATACCACATAGCATAAAAATTTTTATCCAAAAGATTAAATATTTTACAAAAAAAACGTTCTCACCGTTCCAGTCTATCATCAAAGCACGTTATTCGAATACTTATTTCCTTAATTCCATCACGATTTTCCAATTCTCCACCAATGTGACATACTCAAAATCTCCACCAGGGCCCAAGAACGGAAAATCGTTCACCAGAAAGCGCAGCAACCCGAATTGGCCTGGGCGCTCGTTTGCTTCAAACACTCACGGCGGAAAAATTACGGGAGGCTGGTCACGGTCGGAAAACGTTTCAACTCGAGCGAGATCTGGACGGTCCGGAATGTTTGGTAATGCACAGCGTGTTACACGTCGATCGAGCGCGACAAATGTCGCAGCGTGAATTATGGGAATTGATCGCTCGAGAATTGATGACCGGTCCTTTAGCATCGAAGGATCGAAAATATTTAGCTTTCTTGTCGTGCACGAGATACCGTGGTGCACCTAATCCGAGGACTCACGAGGATACTTTGGCTAGAACTCAAGGACACGCAGCTTTAGGTGGTGGTGGTTTGGCACTTTTTGGATCGGCTTGCTTACACACATGGCCCACTTGTATGCCGGAGGTATGTACACGTTATTCCGATTTTATTTATTTATTTATTTATTCATTCAGCCAGTATACATCACAATATTACATTGAAACTATATTACTATAGCTATAGATTTTTTTGTAGTATAATTTCCAACTGTATAGAATTGAATTAAAGCCTGTTTGAACATTACGGGCCCATAATAATTTATCTGAATAATTAATAAAAAAAAATAAAACTAAATCGGTATGTGAAAAAATAAGGAAAGAGGTGCTTTCTTTTATCGATAATCTATGTGCTGAATTTCAGACTAAAATATAAATTATTGGGTTTTTTAGAACTATCCCGTACCAACAAATGTCGAGTCTGTGCATCCTATTGAGGTTCACATTTTTCCTAAGACGCACAGTTAGATTATTGATAAGCAACTTCTTTTATTTTTACTCACACTATTTTATCTACTATTTTATTGCCAATTATCGCGTTTGTCGGTAAATTAGGAAGGATAAATATTGAAATTATTGTAATAACAAAATTGCCAACAAGTTTATCTTTATCTTAATAAATATAATTTTAGCACATTGAGAGCAGAGAATGTTTGCGACAAATTAATATTTCTTAACTATTAACTCGCACCATATATGTATCTATATGCATATAAAAACTAAGAATTGTATGTATATCTCGTAAAAAACCAAAAAGTGCATGAATTTTTTGCGTATAGCAGATTGTTGGTTGTGCGACTGCGAAGTGCATACGAAAAATACGTTGTTTAGGAAATTGTCTAATCGCATCAGATATTCGTATCTTATCGTTACCAAAACAGTGACACCGACTCGATGAAATTAGCTTCAAAATCATGCATCTTATTCCAACCAAATTAGACTTTTCTTCAAAAAACTATTTTAAGAGGGTATTTTATATTATTGGAATTTAAAATCTATATATATCGATCAAAAGTTTGGGTTCACAAATAAAAATATCGCGTCAACTTTGAAGTATAAAATCTTTGGGCAAAATGATGCTACAAAAACCTTTTATAAGGTAATTATAAAACAGTTTTTAATTAGTTTCTAATTACAGTTTCAATACGAATTTTTAATTCACTTACCAGGAAAGGCTTAATAACATTTTACGGGTAAGATATTTTTATTAACAAATACACGAAAAACACGTGTAAATTTTTTCAGAATTTTCTGAATGGTTTTTTGATTTTTCGAAAAATGGCCAAAATGCAAAAATGAAAAAATCATCAAAAAATTATGAAAAAATTCGTACATATTCTTTGACTAATTCTAAACACTTTTTATTGTATAAAATTTTTTCGCAAAATGTAAACTTATCAAGAAAAAAAATCCTAAACCTTTTTATTACAACTGTGCATAAAAATAGGCGTTTCAGTGGCAGCCATTTTAAATTTTGATTTTCTACCTATCTTATCTTTTAGTACAGGCCTGTATTCCACCCAAATTAAAATTTTAACGTCCTCCAATAACAGCTTCTGGGTCAAATTCATGATTATTTGGAAAAAAATGTCAAATTTTTTGTGTTTTTTCAGCTTTAAATTATCATATTTTAAAAATTGCGATAGATACCGTCATTCTAAGATCGGGTTCGAAAAGAGCGGGAAAAAATGAAAAAATACATGTATTTTCATCAAGATTGAATCACTTTTACTTAAAAAAAGTACCGGTTGAAAAATTAAAACATTTTATGCCAGTTTGGGCGCAAACGGGTTAAAGAGCTTTCGATTTGTTTCGTTTAAATTTTATCAAGCATTATTTTTAACGAAGTCACGAAAATTGTTACACAAGCATTTATACATATACGTTACAGTAAAAAAAAGTTAATTTATCGTACGTTTTATAACGTTGTACATTACTTAATACACATTTATCTTTCACGTGTACATAATATGCAGAGTGAAGATTCATGCAAGAAGACACGACATTGCAGTCCTCGTTACAATAGTCTTCTGAAAATATAAATACATGCATTTATATATATAGTTATTCATTCAATTAATCAATAGCATATTGCTATTCAATTCTAATCATTTAAATCTTACTGTTTTATCATTTACGTATAACCTCATAATAATATTAAAAATATAAAGTCGAACGAAAATACATTTTCTTTTATATATACATATACAGTAACTCGCGTAAAAGTGAATTTGCTACTTTGGATTTTCGGTCTCGAGACATTAACCCTGTAACACTTATGATATATGAATTGCAAGGGTATGTAGAGCACTGGAAAATCTCATCCAACAATTGGCGCTCTAGATTATTCTGCCATACACGTATATAGTAAGAAGATATTGATTTACAACTCAACTGAAAGTCAAACTTTAAACTCTTCTCATTATGAACGAAAAAGGCTTTAAAAAAAAATTATTTTTTTTTCTATTTAATGAACATTTTTATTGATTTGCAATCCTAAGTGCACACGTCGAAAATTAGTTTTTTTTCTATTATAAGAGATATTGAATACAGGGTACAGTTGTGAAATATATTTCTATTTATATGTTTGTATTTTTAAATTATTTATTATTGATTATCGATTATCATTTCTTTGCTTAGATAAAAAAATAGATATATATATATATATTTGACATTGATTAATATATAGTGCGATGTTTGATTTTTTACACCCTAATGGTGAAAATTGTACTGAAATTAAACAAATAATAATTAATAAATGTGTCAAATCGTTGTTAGAGAGTTAACGTTTCGTCAAAGTATTATATTTATGATACAATTATTATCCGATCAGCGATATATTTAACAATTTTTGTCATGACCCTGAGATGTCGTTGTTTTTGTTTTATTAACGGCCAAAATGTTGGCAATTTTTATATTAATAAAATACTCGGTGAGATCAAAACGCAAAATGTTTTTTATGTACTAATTTTCATGAGTGAAATTAAAGTACTTTTATAACATTCTCATGATTCTATATCATATCGTTAATCAATACGTATTTAATTAACAACATTTCATACAACTCTTAAAACGACACTAGCTAAAAATAATTCATTATTTAAATACACAGTTGTAAACAATACAAATTTAAAAACTAGTTGTAAATATTCTTAGATTTTTAATAATTACTTATTGTATAACATGTTAGTAATTTAAAAATAAATCTTTCAATTATGTACATCACATTTGGTTATGGAAGTCAATCGGAATCAATCAATCATAATTAATTCCTTGAATACAAATAAGTCGACAGATGAGTAGTACTAATTACAGTTTCAATACGAATTTTTAATTCACTTACCAGGAAAGGCTTAATAACATTTTACGGGTAAGATATTTTTATTAACAAATACACGAAAAACACGTGTAAATTTTTTCAGAATTTTCTGAATGGTTTTTTGATTTTTCGAAAAATGGCCAAAATGCAAAAATGAAAAATCATCAAAAAATTATGAAAAAATTCGTACATATTCTTTGACTAATTCTAAACACTTTTTTGTATAAAATTTTTTCGCAAAATGTAAACTTATCAAGAAAAAAATCCTAAACCTTTTTATTACAACTGTGCATAAAAATAGGCGTTTCAGTGGCAGCCATTTTAAATTTTGATTTTCTACCTATCTTATCTTTTAGTACAGGCCTGTATTCCACCCAAATTAAAATTTTAACGTCCTCCAATAACAGCTTCTGGGTCAAATTCATGATTATTTGGAAAAAAATGTCAAATTTTTTGTTTTTTCAGCTTTAAATTATCATATTTTAAAAATTGCGATAGATACCGTCATTCTAAGATCGGGTTCGAAAAGAGCGGGAAAAAATGAAAAATACATGTATTTTCATCAAGATTGAATCACTTTTACTTAAAAAAAGTACCGGTTTGAAAAATTAAACATTTTATGCCAGTTTGGGCGCAACGGGTTAAAGAGCTTTCGATTTGTTTCGTTTTAAATTTTATCAAGCATTATTTTAACGAAGTCACGAAAATTGTTACACAAGCATTTATACATATACGTACAGTAAAAAAAAGTTAATTTATCGTACGTTTTTATAACGTTGTACATTACTTAATACACATTTATCTTTCACGTGTACATAATATGCAGAGTGAAGATTCATGCAAGAAGACACGACATTGCAGTCCTCGTTACAATAGTCTTCTGAAAATATAAATACATGCATTTATATATATAGTTATTCATTCAATTAATCATAGCATATTGCTATTCAATTCTAATCATTTAAATCTTACTGTTTTATCATTTACGTATAACCTCATAATAATATTAAAAATATAAAGTCGAACGAAAATACATTTTCTTTTATATATACATATACAGTAACTCGCGTAAAAGTGAATTTGCTACTTTGGATTTTCGGTCTCGAGACATTAACCCTGTAACACTTATGATATATGAATTGCAAGGGTATGTAGAGCACTGGAAAATCTCATCCAACAATTGGCGCTCTAGATTATTCTGCCATACACGTATATAGTAAGAAGATATTGATTTACAACTCAACTGAAAGTCAAACTTTAAACTCTTCTCATTATGAACGAAAAAGGCTTTAAAAAAAAATTATTTTTTTTTCTATTTAATGAACATTTTTATTGATTTGCAATCCTAAGTGCACACGTCGAAAATTAGTTTTTTTTCTATTATAAGAGATATTGAATACAGGGTACAGTTGTGAAATATATTTCTATTTATATGTTTGTATTTTTAAATTATTTATTATTGATTATCGATTATCATTTCTTTGCTTAGATAAAAAAATAGATATATATATATATATATTTGACATTGATTAATATATAGTGCGATGTTTGATTTTTTACACCCTAATGGTGAAAATTGTACTGAAATTAAACAAATAAATAATTAATAAATGTGTCAAATCGTTGTTAGAGAGTTAACGTTTCGTCAAAGTATTATATTTATGATACAATTATTATCCGATCAGCGATATATTTAACAATTTTTGTCATGACCCTGAAGATGGTCGTTGTTTTTGTTTTATTAACGGCCAAAATGTTGGCAATTTTTATATTAATAAAATACTCGGTGAGATCAAAACGCAAAATGTTTTTTATGTACTAATTTTCATGAGTGAAATTAAAGTACTTTTATAACATTCTCATGATTCTATATCATATCGTTAATCAATACGTATTTAATTAACAACATTTCATACAACTCTTAAAACGACACTAGCTAAAAATAATTCATTATTTAAATACACAGTTGTAAACAATACAAATTTAAAAACTATTTTAAATATTTCTTAGATTTTTATAATTACTTATTGTATAACATGTTAGTAATTTAAAAAATAATCTTTCAAATTATGTACATCACATTTTTGGTTAATGGAATGTCAATCCTAATCAATCAATCATAAATTAAATTTCCTGTGAATACAAATATAGTCGACAGATGAGTAGTACTACTTTTATAAAAATTATTATTTTATTTAAATAACGCTACAAAATAATAGAGAAAAATCTAGGATAGTGCAAAATTTAGTGCAGTAGTTTATAAAATACAATTTTTTTATAAAGATTAGTATCGTCATTATATTGGTGTGATTAAAATATTTAAAATAATTAATCTCGTAAACTATTGCATCGATCATCTTGACATCTCGCACACGTGTTGAGTTTAATAATAAAATAAGGTTCATAGTTTTCCTTAAATTTTAATATAAAATATTAATTTATCTAAAAACAGTACTCGTTTGATAATTTTTAAACGCGGAGAATTATTGAAAGGAGATGTAACTCGGTCTGTTACTATTCGAGTCATTTACCGACAAAGAAATAGTGTTGTAACAAAAATAATTACTTTCTATTAAAGTTTAAGTAAAATCATGAGAACATTGTCTTTTGTTTCGATACAATCGTTTGTGAGATTAAATGTATTAAAAATTTTTAGGCATTAGTAGAGATCGACCAAAATATTTTAAAAACTTAGACTTTCCACATACAATCATAGATTGCATCGTAATAAAGGAAAATATTATCGTGGTTCTATTTAAGGGGTTAAAATTGAAAAAGAACTGTTCAATATTAACAATTAATAATTTTTTCATAATGATACACTTTATGGATTAAGCTGAAATTGTAATACTAATAGTAAAACATGATTTAAATCCACTTAAATGAAACAGAATTGCATTAAAAGTCATTTTTTTAAATGTTTATTTAAAAAATAATTAGCTGTATTTTACACAATTTTTCAATTTTTTTAAATAATTTGGCAAGCATAATTTTGTTTTACAATGATAATACAGTCTGATGCATTCAAGCGGGTTAAACTCATATTTAAAAGTTATTGTTAAAATTTCAGCCTATTCCTATGAAATGGTTGGAAAAAATCGGAGTACAGAGCCTCATAATTAACAAAAATAGTTTTGTTACATATAAATTGGCCAAAAAATTTTAAATAAAAGTTAATAATAATATAATTGTATAAAAAATTAAGATTAATGTTTTCAATTGTTATGAAAAAAATTATTAATTGTTAATATTGAATAATTTTTTTTCAATTTTAACCCAGGCTTGTCCCTTCAAGGAAATGTGAAACTAAAAAAATTGAATCCCTATTTATTTTTTATATTGTAATGGGTTGACTTATTTAAAAAAGTCTCATTGTAACGCTATTATACTTGCTTTGAATAGTATATATGACGGTTTCAAAGTTTTTTATCGATAAATGATCGAGATTTTTGTGCAGCCGCAAGAATCCATTTTTCACCTATAGTCATTACCGACGAAAAGTAGTTATTAATTTTTAAATAATTTAAAATTAATTATTTTAAAAAATCTCTCTATCAGCTTCTTATATATTACACAAATGACACGTATAAATTTTTCCATATTTTTAGTTCGATGATTGCAGAAAATTTTTGAGTTTTTAAAAGTAGATCCCTATAATGTGACTATCACATCTTAACAGCTTAGATGGTAAAGTTAGATGGTAACAACGAGTTTGACATCCCCTCAATGTAAATTGGGTGAAACAAGTTTAAATGTACCATAGCATCTAAGAATAAGAGATAAAAAGAAATAAACTACCAACAGATCCTGCCCCGTTTCCTCGACACAACGATAATTGACACCGAACAGCTGATGGACGACAGCAACTACCGCGGCACCCACGGAGGTTGTTTGGCAACAACATTAGGCTCGGTTCTTCACGAGCTTGGTCACACATTCGATTTGGGACACACACGAGATGGCATAATGGGTCGAGGTTTCGATTACGTAGACCGAGTGTTCGTCGGTGCTGCAGGTATCGATTCAAATCGTAATCCAGTACGTCGGGAACCACAACACACGACCGTAGCATTGAGTCGACCACTCAGTATTACCGTAACGGTACAACAACCCGTTGTAGCGAGTCCAAGACGTGGACGTTTGCTATCCGAGTCTTCGAGAACAACGTCAATGAATTTCAATCCACCGAATCCACCAGGTCGATTATCAGCACCAGCCAGTCCCGAGTTGAACAGATCATTCGCTAAATCTATCGCTTCGGAGACACCGTCACAGTTGGATCGAACTTTTTGGGGCAGCTCGTGCTCTGCTTTACTAGCGAATCATCGATGGTTCAACTTGGAGATGGACAACGCGCGTTGTCAGAATTTCAACGATCTCAAATACGATGGCAAAAGGTTCGTATATATATTGATTCTTTTCGTTTTATTATCCGACAAAAATTTTTGACGTATTTGGATCTAAAATATAAATATTTCTTTCAGAAACGTGGTAAGATCGCGATACGGTGTACGTATAATAGAGCTTCGAGAATCGACAGGTGGTCTGGTTGTAGCATCCCGACAATTTCCTGGTAATCATCTGACTTTGGAGGCAATGGTACCGGCGTCGCCACCACATTGTGCTACTGCTCTTACTCTCGTGGCTGAAGATTCGGTTGGATCTATACTTAAACATCCTTTGCCAACTGCGTTCTAAGCTCTCAGAAACACGATTCATCATCGATTTTCGCTTGACATCTAATCCTGTGATTTGAGGTCGTTCACGCCTTCTTAATCCTTCATAATCATTATAAGCAATTTGTATATCGGTGGGCAGATACAATTTGATTTTCACGTGAAATGTGATTCTAGTAACTACTGTCTCATAAAGTTTGAGAATAACTTTTTTTATAATTTTTATTTATCAGGGTTACTAAATTTGCACACGTGTAAAGATTTATTTAAAAAAATATTTGGATACTACTTAATATAGCAGATCAAAGGTATATTTTGTAAAGATAATCTGACAGCTACCACTGATGACTTATTTATCATATTCTAAGAAAAAAAAAGTTGTAATTACTATATATGTTTAGCATTTTTATTTGACTGGCAATGAAACACCTACACTTAAAAATCGAGTGAAAATTACACGTTTAATGCCAACATCTGTTTAAAGAAAACAATAAATACGAAATAACTCTAGTAAGAGCTACATTGAAATTTTCATCGCAAATATGGGACTTTTTATAAATATAAAAAAGACGCGCAAGTGCTCTGACGCTGTGTGTCCTGATGAAATATAAAATTAAGTTGATCTGTTATCTTAACGGTGTATTCGAATAAAAATTATTTAACATCTCCGTATTAGTAGATCTAATGAAACTAACTGTAAGATTTCTTGCGGTATCATTTATTCTACTTTCAATTTTCTCCAAAAAATTTTTAATTAAATCTTTCTATGATTTTACATGTAGGAAAACTTGGTTTAATTCAATCTTTCGGTCACAAATAAGTAAAAAAAATTTTTATCATACTCAATAGCACTGACACTGTATAGAGCACTAAATAAAAAGATATAACTTTTTTTTAAATCGTTAGAAAAAAAAATTTATAAATAATAGCTGTTGACGATCAGTGAAATAAAGTCCAGTGTATCTAGCGTTTACTCTTTGTTTATTTGCTTAAAATGAGTGAATATCAAAAATGTAAAAAAAAGCGAAATAATATTGATTGTAATATAAAAACATGTACTAAGAGGTTCGATTGGGATGTTTGAAGTGTATTTCGACTTATAAAATAGTTGAATAAGTTTGAGCCGAGTCATTAGTGCATGGGTAATGTGAATTATCAGCGGTAGGTGTATATCTCGCACTTAACTAAACATTAGAAATTAAACTAAACCCAAACATTAAATTGGGTATATGACGCAAACATAAAGTAACGCAACTAAAGATAACACAGCTATAATTTATTTATTTTTACGAACCAAAGTTATTAATTTTCTTGTCGGGCGGTCTACTTCTCCTAATGCAGTTTTTACTCGGGCTACTCTAACTTGACCATCCTTGGCAGGATAAATCTTAATGACCGTGCCCCGTCTCCATATATTTCGTGGAGCTTGGTTATCCGCAATAAGGACGTCATCGCCAATTTCTAGTAATTTTGTTGGTTCAGTCCATTTTCCACCAGACATAATCGTGGGCAGATACTCTTGTAACCAGCGTGTCCAGAATTCGTCAGCTAGTTTTTGTACTATAACTCGAAATCGGGATCTCAATGTACAGATCCGTAGTAAGCTATAAGGATGGTTGGGAAATTTATTGAAACCATTCCAAACCAGATGTTGTAGTTGGATACGGTATTTTTTGATCTTCGTCTTCATCAATCTCTATTCCGATTGAGTTTCCATCTTTGGTGAAGGCATTCTTAAGATCAAAGGTATTACCAAATGCAAAGGCCATAATTTTCGCTATTTGTATGTTGTTAATAATATTAGTATCAGATAACATCCTGGCATTCTTCGACCTAGTAGAGAGCAACAATGCGCCTACTTCATGAATCACAAAGTATATCTGAGGATTTTTAGAAGCAGAATAATTGGTCTTGTTTACTAGCTTGAATTCCGCTTGGTAAGGAAAGTACGAGTTAGCCTTTGTCACTTCTTCACCAGTACGGATCATCCTAATCATCTATGTTGCCAATTTTTCAGTCCAAATCCAATTTAGGAATGCGGTATCAGACGACATGTCTAATAAATTGGTGAGATATCCTACTGATAGGAAACTAGCACAGTCTCGAAATCGGGATCTCAATGTACAGTTCCGTAGTAAGCTATAAGGATGGTTGGGGAATTTATTTGAAACATGTCTATGGCACTGACCATTTTGCAATAACTGTCATCTAGTGTCGCATGTTTCGTAGAAAATTGAACTGGGAATACGTTTGTATGTTGTTAATAATATTAGTATCAGATAACATCCTGGCATTCTTCGACCTAGTAGAGAGCAACAATGCGCCTACTTCATGAATCACAAAGTATATCTGAGGATTTTTAGAAATATAAAAAAGACGCGCAAGTGCTCTGACGCTGTGTGTCCTGATGAAATATAAAATTAAGTTGATCTGTTATCTTAACGGTGTATTCGAATAAAAATTATTTAACATCTCCGTATTAGTAGATCTAATGAAACTAACTGTAAGATTTCTTGCGGTATCATTTATTCTACTTTCAATTTTCTCCAAAAAATTTTTAATTAAATCTTTCTATGATTTTACATGTAGGAAAACTTGGTTTAATTCAATCTTTCGGTCACAAATAAGTAAAAAAATTTTTATCATACTCAATAGCACTGACACTGTATAGAGCACTAAATAAAAAGATATAACTTTTTTTTAAATCGTTAGAAAAAAAAATTTATAAATAATAGCTGTTGACGATCAGTGAAATAAAGTCCAGTGTATCTAGCGTTTACTCTTTGTTTATTTGCTTAAAATGAGTGAATATCAAAAATGTAAAAAAAAGCGAAATAATATTGATTGTAATATAAAAACATGTACTAAGAGGTTCGATTGGGATGTTTGAAGTGTATTTCGACTTATAAAATAGTTGAATAAGTTTGAGCCGAGTCATTAGTGCATGGGTAATGTGAATTATCAGCGGTAGGTGTATATCTCGCACTTAACTAAACATTAGAAATTAAACTAAACCCAAACATTAAATTGGGTATATGACGCAAACATAAAGTAACGCAACTAAAGATAACACAGCTATAATTTATTTATTTTTACGAACCAAAGTTATTAATTTTCTTGTCGGGCGGTCTACTTCTCCTAATGCAGTTTTTACTCGGGCTACTCTAACTTGACCATCCTTGGCAGGATAAATCTTAATGACCGTGCCCCGTCTCCATATATTTCGTGGAGCTTGGTTATCCGCAATAAGGTTGTAACCAGCGTGGTCGCAGAATTCGTCAGCTAGTTTTGTACTATAACTCGAATCGGGATCTCAATGTACAGATCCGTAGTAAGCTATAAGGATGGTTGGGAAATTTATTGAAACCATTCCAAACCAGATGTTGTAGTTGGATACGGTATTTTTTGATCTTCGTCTTCATCAATCTCTATTCCGAGTGAGTTTCCATCTTTGGTGAAGGCATTCTTAAGATCAAAGGTATTACCAAATGCAAAGGCCATAATTTTCGCTATTTGTATTTGTTAATATATTAGTATCAGATAACATCCTGGCATTCTTCGACCTAGTAGAGAGCAACAATGCGCCTACTTCATGAATCACAAAGTATATCTGAGGATTTTTAGAAGCAGAATAATTGGTCTTGTTTACTAGCTTTAATTCCGCTTGGTAAGGAAAGTACGAGTTAGCCTTTGTCACTTCTTCACCAGTACGGATCATCCTAATCATCTATGTTGCCAATTTTTCAGTCCAAATCCAATTTAGGAATGCGGTATCAGACGACATGTCTAATAAATTGGTGAGATATCCTACTGATAGGAAACTAGCACAGTCTCGAAATCGGGATCTCAATGTACAGTTCCGTAGTAAGCTATAAGGATGGTTGGGGAATTTATTGAAGAACATGTCTATGGCACTGACCATTTTGCAATAACTGTCATCTAGTGTCCATGTTTCGTATAAACTTTGAACTGGGAATACGTTTAGGGGGCATCCAGCTAATGCCATTTAAGCCCTAATTCTTTTCTTTAATATTTCACAGTAGTCAGAATCAAAAATGTTTTCTGATGTGTCTGATGGTATATTCATTTTCTCATTGTCCGAACTGGTTGAATATTTCCTTTTTTTCGTTTTCAATGATTTTCTTTTCAAAAGTACATCGATCTCAATAACTGGTTTCGCTTTCTTGCGCGGCAATGTGTTTGATAAGTCGACAGCGTCATTGTGAAATTTGTGTATTGGACAGTCGTGATACGTGGATACTCTTGTAAACCAGCGTGTCCAGAATTCGTCAGCTAGTTTTTGTACTATAACTCGAAATCGGGATCTCAATGTACAGATCCGTAGTAAGCTATAAGGATGGTTGGGAAATTTATTGAAACCATTCCAAACCAGATGTTGTAGTTGGATACGGTATTTTTTGATCTTCGTCTTCATCAAGTCTCTATTCCGATTGAGTTTCCATCTTTGGTGAAGGCCTTCTTAAGATCAAAGGTATTACCAAATGCAAAGGCCATAATTTTTGCGATTTGAATATGTTTATTATATTAGTATCAGATAACATCCTTGCATTCTTCGACCTAGTAGAGAGCAACAATGCGCCTACTTCATGAATCACAAGTATATCTGAGGATTTTTAGAAGCAGAGTAATTGGTCTTGTTTACTAGCTTTAATTCCGCTTGGTAAGGAAAGTACGAGTTAGCCTTTGTCACTTCTTCACCAGTACGGATCATCCTAATCATCTATGTTGCCAATTTTCAGTCCAAATCCAATTTAGGAATGCGGTATCAGACGACATGTCTAATAAATTGGTGAGATATCCTACTGATAGGAAACTAGCACAGTCTCGAAATCGGGATCTCAATGTACAGTTCCGTAGTAAGCTATAAGGATGGTTGGGGAATTTATTGAAGAACATGTCTATGGCACTGACATTTTGCAATAACTGTCATCTAGTGTCCATGTTTCGTATAGGACTTTGAACTGGGAATACGTTTAGGGGGCATCCAGCTAATGCCATTTAAGCCATAATTCTTTTCTTAATATTTCACAGTAGTCAGAATCAAAAATGTTTCTGATGTATCTCATGGTATATTCATTTTCTCATTGTCCGAACTGGTTGAATATTTCCTTTTTTTCGTTTTCAATGATTTCTTTTCAAAAGTACATCGATCTCAATAACTGGTTTCGCTTTCTTGCGCGGCAATGTGTTTGATAATTCGACATCGTCATTGTGAATTTGTGTATTGGCAGTCGTGGATAACGTGGATACTCTTGTAACCAGCGTGTCCAGAATTCGTCAGCTAGTTTTTGTACTATAACTCGAAATCGGGATCTCAATGTACAGATCCGTAGTAAGATATAAGGATGGTGTGAAATTTATTGAAACCATTCCAAACCAGATGTTGTAGTTGGATACGGTATTTTTTGATCTTCGTCTTCATCAGTCTCTATTCTGATTGAGACTCCATCTTTGGTGAAGGCCTTCTTAAGATCAAAGGTATTACCAAATGCAAAGGCCATAATTTTTGCGATTTGAATATTGTTTATTATATTAGTATCAGATACATCCTGGCATTCTTCGACCTAGTAGAGAGCAACAATGCGCCTACTTCATGAATCACAAAGTATATCTGAGGATTTTTAGAAGCAGAGTAATTGGTCTTGTTTACTAGCTTTAATTCCGCTTGGTAAGGAAAGTACGAGTTAGCCTTTGTCACTTCTTCACCAGTACGGATCATCCTAATCATCTATGTTGCCATTTTTCAGTCCAACATCCAATTTAGGAATGCGGTATCAGGACGACATGTCTAATAAATTGTGAGATATCCTACTGATAGGAAACTAGCACAGTCTCGAAATCGGGATCTCAATGTACAGTTCCGTTAGTAAGCTATAAGGATGGTTGGGGAATTTATTGAAGAACATGTCTATGGCCTGACCATTTGCAATAACTGTCATCTAGTGTCCATGTTTCGTATAGACTTTGAACTGGGAATACGTTTAGGGGGCATCAGCTAATGCCATTTAAGCCATAATCTCTTTCTTTAATATTCACAGTAGTCAGAATCAAAAATGTTTTCTGATGTGTCTGATGGTATATCATTTTCTCATTGTCCGAACTGGTTGAATATTCCTTTTTTTCGTTTTCAATGATTTTCTTTTCAAAAGTACATCGATCTCAATAACTGGTTTCGCTTTCTTGCGCGGCAATGTATTTGATAATTCGACATCGTCATTGTGAATTTGTGTATTGGCAGTCGTGGATAACGTGGATACTCTTGTAACCAGCGTGTCCAGAATTCGTCAGCTAGTTTTTGTACTATAACTCGAAATCGGGATCCGTAGTAAGCTATAAGGATGGTTGGGAAATTTATTGAAACAATTCCAAACCAGATGTTGTAGTTGGATACGGTATTTTTTGATCTTCGTCTTCATCAGTCTCTATTCCGATTGAGTTTCCATCTTTGGTGAAGGCCTTCTTAAGATCAAAGGTATTACCAAATGCAAAGGCCATAATTTTTGCGATTTGAATATTGTTTATTATATTAGTATCAGATAACATCCTGGCATTCTTCGACCTAGTAGAGAGCAACAATGCGCCTACTTCATGAATCACAAAGTATATCTGAGGATTTTTAGAAGCAGAGTAATTGGTCTTGTTTACTAGCTTTAATTCCGCTTGGTAAGGAAAGTACGAGTTAGCCTTTGTCACTTCTTCACCAGTACGGATCATCCTAATCATCTATGTTGCCAATTTTTCAGTCCAAATCCAATTTAGGAATGCGGTATCAGACGACATGTCTAATAAATTGGTGAGATATCCTACTGATAGGAAACTAGCACAGTCTCGAAATCGGGATCTCAATGTACAGTTCCGTAGTAAGCTATAAGGATGGTTGGGGAATTTATTGAAGAACATGTCTATGGCACTGACCATTTTGCAATAACTGTCATCTAGTGTCCATGTTTCGTATAGACTTTGAATTGGAAATACGTTTAGGGGGCATCCAGCTAATGCCATTTAAGCCATAATTCTTTTCTTTAATATTTCACAGTAGTCAGAATCAAAAATGTTTTCTGATGTATCTCATGGTATATTCATTTTCTCATTGTCCGAACTGGTTGAATATTTCCTTTTTTTCGTTTTCAATGATTTTCTTTTCAAAAGTACATCGATCTCAATAACTGGTTTCGCTTTCTTGCGCGGCAATGTATTTGATAATTCGACATCGTCATTGTGAATTTGTGTATTGGCAGTCGTGGATAACGTGGATACTCTTGTAACCAGCGTGTCCAGAATTCGTCAGCTAGTTTTTGTACTATAACTCGAAATCGGGATCTCAATGTACAGATCCGTAGTAAGCTATAAGGATGGTTGGGGAATTTATTGAATCCATTCCAAACCAGATGTTGTAGTTGGATACGGTATTTTTTGATCTTCGTCTTCATCAGTCTCTATTCTGATTGAGACTCCATCTTTGGTGAAGGCCTTCTTAAGATCAAAGGTATTACCAAATGCAAATGCCATAATTTTCGCTATTTGTATGTTGTTAATAATATTAGTATCAGATAACATCCTGGCATTCTTCGACCTAGTAGAGAGCAACAATGCGCCTACTTCATGAATCACAAAGTATATCTGAGGATTTTTAGAAGCAGAGTAATTGGTCTTGTTTACTAGCTGTAATTCCGCTTGGTAAGGAATGTACGAGTTAGCCTTTGTCACTTCTTCACCAGTACGGATCATCCTAATCATCTACGTTGCCAATTTTTCAGTCCAAATCCAATTTAGGAATGCGGTATCAGACGACATGTCTAATAAATTGGTGAGATATCCTACTGATAGGAAACTAGCACAGTCTCGAAATCGGGATCTCAATGTACAGATCCGTAGTAAGCTATAAGGATGGTTGGGAAATTTATTGAATCCATTCCAAACCAGATGTTGTAGTTGGATACGGTATTTTTTGATCTTCGTCTTCATCAGTCTCTATTCTGATTGAGACTCCATCTTTGGTGAAGGCCTTCTTAAGATCAAAGGTATTACCAAATGCAAAGGCCATAATTTTTGCGATTTGAATATTGTTTATTATATTAGTATCAGATAACATCCTGGCATTCTTCGACCTAGTAGAGAGCAACAATGCGCCTACTTCATGAATCACAAAGTATATCTGAGGATTTTTAGAAGCAGAATAATTGGTCTTGTTTACTAGCTTTAATTCCGCTTGGTAAGGAAAGTACGAGTCAGCCTTTGTCACTTCTTCACCAGTACGGATCATCCTAATCATCTATGTTGCCAATTTTTCAGTTCAAACCCAATTTAGGAATGCGGTATCAGACGACATGTCTAATAAATTGGTGAGACATCCTACTGATAGGAAACTAGCACAGTCTCGAAATCGGGATCTCAATGTACAGATCCGTAGTAAGCTATAAGGATGGTTGGGAAATTTATTGAATCCATTCCAAACCAGATGTTGTAGTTGGATACGGTATTTTTTGATCTTCGTCTTCATCAGTCTCTATTCTGATTGAGACTCCATCTTTGGTGAAGGCCTTCTTAAGATCAAAGGTATTACCAAATGCAAAGGCCATAATTTTCGCTATTTGTATGTTGTTAATAATATTAGTATCAGATAACATCCTGGCATTCTTCGACCTAGTAGAGAGCAACAATGCGCCTACTTCATGAATCACAAAGTATATCTGAGGATTTTTAGAAGCAAATAATTGGTCTTATTTACTAGCTTTAATTCCGCTTGGTAAGGAAAGTACGAGTTAGCCTTTGTCACTTCTCACCAGTACGGATCATCCTAATCATCTATGTTGCCAATTTTTCAGTCCAAATCCAATTTAGGAATGCGGTATCAGACGACATGTCTAATAAATTGGTGAGATATCCTACTGATAGGAAACTAGCACAGTCTCGAAATCGGGATCTCAATGTACAGTTCCGTAGTAAGCTATAAGGATGGTTGGGGAATTTATTGAAGAACATTTTGCAATAACTGTCATCTAGTGTCCATGTTTCGTATAGACTTTGAATTGGAAATACGTTTAGGGGGCATCCAGCTAATGCCATTTAAGCCATAATTCTTTTCTTTAATATGTCACAGTAGTCAGAATCGGTTATGGTTGATAATCTCTCAGCAGATAAAGAAGGTTAATCATCCACTTATGATCCTTTTCATCAGCTTGTGATTCCGTTAATCCTGGTATGGTGGTGTCTGTGATATTTACATCAATAAGTTTCCAAGGACTTACTGTAGCCTTTGCATCTCCAATCAGGGTATCAAAACTCTCCCATTTTACATCTAAATCTTCAGAAAATGTTTTATATATTTCGTGAATGAAGTATTTTACAAGTTCCACTGATAACTTATTTTTATCTATACCTGCTTTTATAACTCTAACCAATTGTTCTGGGGTGATTTTTCCTTTATTAAATGTAGCAGTGGGTTTTTGTTTGGATGGACTGTGAACCACTCTGAAGGGTATTGAGATGGTATTGTGATTTCAGGAACTGCTATTTGGTAAGCTACTCTGGATTACACGTGAATTAAGGACTTAGGATTAGCCATGATTTCAGTTTTATCTCTGTTAAAAATAAATATATTAAATTATATTTTATATCAATTTTGAACTAAAACATTATTTTAAATTTTAATATAACAAATATTTTCTAATCATAATTCAATAAATATTATTTTAAGTTGTAATTTAACAACATTTCTCAAAATTTCAATCTAATAAATATTATTTTCAAGTTCTTGAGCTCTGCCTCAGCCTATCGGCCACGGTAGTGATCTTATGATCCGTCCGTGCTCGAGGTGACCTTCATTACATTGGGGTCTATTTCGTCCTCGGGTCGACATTAGTCGTCCCGAGCACGAGGGCTTGTAGACCATGGATAATTCACATTACCCATGCACTTATGACTTGGCTCAAACTTATTCAACTATTTTATAAGTCGAAATACACTTCAAACATCCCAATCGAACCTCCTAGTACATGTTTTTATATTACAATCAATATTATTTCGCTTTATTTTTACATTTTTGATATTCACTCATTTTAACCGAATAAACAAAGAGTAAAGTAGTAAAGTAGATACGCTGGACTTAATTTTACTGATCGTCAATAATAGCTATATACTTAAAATAATTTGTTGAAAAAATTTTGATCTAAATATTTCTTATTTGTATTTTTACACCACTACTTCACAATTCCAAATTAAATGCCCACCGATTCTATCTAATCCGAGCGACCTCTTTATATTTATATATTTATTACCCCGAGCGAAAAAATCGTAACAGAATATAATTCTCGAAAATTATCTTTTCTATTACATTCCGATACGATTTTTTCGAGCGTACACAATATTACATATATACCGTACGCGTATCTATATTTACCAAAGTGCTTTAAGCCAAACATTTCACGTTCTTCAAAACAAAAAAAAATCGATCATCGCATATAATATATAATAAGTATCTCGCTCATGATTGAAAAATAATCTAGTATTGATTTGATAGACGATTCAGAGGAGTTGACATGGGCCTTTCAGTTGAAAAGAGAATAAAGAAACAAAAAAGGAAAACGTTGCCTTTAGATACTTTTCTATATTATCGAAAGAAAAAAAATAGTAAATAAAATATTTCCTATAATATACACATGGAATATGTAGGATACACAAATCTATATATATACAGATTATATAAGTATAAATAAATATAATAATAGAAAAATCAGTGCTATTGAATTTTTCAATCGGTATATGAGCGAGAATCGATTTTTTTAGATTTTAATATAACAAATATTTTCTAATCATAATTCAATAAATATTATTTTAAGTTATAATTTAACAACATTTCTCAAAATTTCAATCTAATAAATATTATTTTCAAGTTCTTGAGCTCTGCCTCAGCCTATCGGCCACGGTAGTGATCTTATGATCCGTCCGTGCTCGAGGTGACCTTCATTACATTGGGGTCTATTTCGTCCTCGGGTCGACATTAGTCGTCCCGAGCACGAGGGCTTGTAGACCATGGATAATTCACATTACCCATGCACTTATGACTTGGCTCAAACTTATTCAACTATTTTATAAGTCGAAATACACTTCAAACATCCCAATCGAACCTCCTAGTACATGTTTTTATATTACAATCAATATTATTTCGCTTTATTTTACATTTTGATATCCATTTTACAAAAAACAAGTAAACGCTAGATACGTGACTTAATTTACTGATCGTCAACAATAGTATTACTTAATAATTGTTAAACAATTTGATCTCAATATTTCTATATTGTGTTCCCACTATTCACAATTCCATTAAAACGCCCACCGATTCTATCTAACTCCGAGCGACCTCTTTATATGTATATATTTATTACCCCGAGCGAAAAAATCGTAACAGAATATAATTCTCGAAAATTATCTTTTCTATTACATTCCGATACGATTTTTTCGAGCGTACACAATATTACATATATACCGTACGCGTATCTATATTTACCAAAGTGCTTTAAGCCAAACATTTCACGTTCTTCAAAACAAAAAAAAATCGATCATCGCATATAATATATAATAAGTATCTCGCTCATGATTGAAAAATAATCTAGTATTGATTTGATAGACGATTCAGAGGAGTTGACATGGGCCTTTCAGTTGAAAAGAGAATAAAGAAACAAAAAAGGAAAACGTTGCCTTTAGATACTTTTCTATATTATCGAAAGAAAAAAAAATAGTAAATAAAATATTTCCTATAATATACACATGGAATATGTAGGATACACAAATCTATATATATATACAGATTATATAAGTATAAATAAATATAATAATAGAAAAATCAGTGCTATTGAATTTTTCAATCGGTATATGAGCGAGAATCGATTTTTTTTAGATTATATAAAGTATTACGCTTTTTCCGCCCTTTTACGCACTATGATTATATATAATTAATATATCATATATATACCCGCAAAAAAGCATTTATTGTGATGAACTGAAGTATATGATATATATATATATATATATATAGCAAGTTATTCCATTTTATGTGGTAGAAGTTCCTAGATGAGTTCGGTTATCAATCGAGGAGGCTTACCCCGTAAAGACGAGCCAGAATCAAATAATTTTTATGATCATAAATGTTATACTTATTTCTTAATTACTCGAGGAAAAAAAAAATATAATATGTTAGTCGTCTGGGAAGATTCTAGGAATATAAGTTTGGATGAATTTTTGGAGAAGAATGGCATTGAAGACTGTACTAGATTTTTGGATTTTTTTTAAATTTTATAGGCTTAGACTCAGAAAAGTTGCAGTAAATTTGATTAACACAAAGAGATAAATCAAATAAATAAAAAGAAAATAAGAAATTAATAGATGTTTTAAAAATTGAGAAAAAAATTCGATAATTCTTTGAGTTTCGACAGTTTGTTACCACCGTAGGGAAAGTTTTGCTGAAGTGCTGAAAATTTTCTTTTCGCATGCCTCAAATAGATTTTCAAACCGTAAAATGTAACTACGTTGTTTAAAATTCGTTTGTTAAAAATCTGTAAAGTAACAAAAAATTAAAGACAATTTAAAATAAATAACTTTAGGATAATTGACGAAAATAGTATATAAATAAAAAGGTATAAATACACATGCAGTATGGTTTATCCTTGGATATAGACAAAAAAATTTTTATAATAATAAAATAAAAAATTGATTCAATGTAATTGAAAGCCTCCTGAGTCCTTGCGTTCGACGAAAGCCAAAAGCTCTAGCTAGGATGATTTACGTAGTTAACTTTATATTTCGTCTATCTTTTACTAGCTGTCAGCTAGTACACTAGACTAAGTCGAGCTGATCTGCGGTCGAGGACCGCTGTATAGCGAGCGAATTCCCAAGCTCTCTAGCAAGACCGTTTCGAGTTAAAATCAAAGTCGAAAAAAAAGAGTTTACGGGCCGCTTTTCCGAGAATTGCATTCATATACATACACTTTGCAATCTAGTGTAGCTTGCCAACAACATTATCATCACTACAAACTTCTACCAGGATGATACTATAGATGTTTTCCAAGACTTGTAAAATTTAAATAATTATGTTAAATTAAAATTTAATGTGCCGAGCTATTTGTTACAGAAGAATATAGCTGAGTGACAAGGAAACCTCCAAACCGAAAATAAATAAAAGATTTCAGTTTTACAAATATAAAAAACTTTAAAAAAATTATGCCATATTCTTCTCCAAAAATTCATTAACACTGTACTTCAAACTATTCTTTAATTTTCCTAAATTTCCTTGTAAATGTACTCAAAATCCATATAGTACAGCCTCCTCGTATAAACCTTGTGTTCGTTTTATAATATTCCTTCCACCCGTCTGTATATCGAAAGTCGAGACAGCGCAACACTCCGTCAAAAAATGAAATTGCACCGCGTTGAAAAGTTCTTCCTCTGCACCGACGAGAAACCAAATAAAAAAAAACCAACAACCGATCATTTACACTTGTTCAACGACACACGCGGATCCATAATCAAAAGTTACATTTAGTCCAACTCACGCATATATGCACAAAATCTATAATAAATTGTACCAATAAATAACAACAACAATAACTAAAAGAAAAAAAGGAAAATATATATACAAAGCCTGAAACGGGTGAGTGATAAAATACCATACCAAAAACAAAGTTAAATAAAGTTGCAATATAGAATATATAGCGATATAATGATGAAAGCCTAAAAATAGAGGATGCGATGGATATTGCCTATATATAAATAGTAAAACAAAAAATGTGAACCCTCTGTGTGGGTGTTGATAATTTTTTCTTAAATCGTTTAGAGAAAAGACCCGCATGTACAGTATTATTATTGTTTAGTAATTTATTCTCGTATAAATAATAAATACGACATCTTTTTAGTATGAGTACTCGAAATGCAAGAAAAAAGAAAACATTGCATATATACACATATATAACACACGTACGAAGACAATATGTATACAACATTCGATGTAACGATTATGATCTCTCCAACCGACGAAAAAATTTATGTAATAAATAAAGATATTTAAAATATATGTATATGTATGTAAACGAGAACCCATATTTCGTTTCCAGCTATAAAAATTTTGTTCTCATATATTTAAACTAAATAAATGAGAATTTTTTTTCATTACACATTCTGCATTTGTAGTCGTTTATTTTAGTTATATAAGTATACTCTATTTTTATTATCACCACGAAATTAAGAACTAAGATATATAAGTAGAGTGCGGAAAGATAAATGTTACAATCTAAATTTTTCTTTTCTGCATTTTTGAAATTTATAAAATATTGATTAAATAAGGTTGTTTCATCATATACCCCAGTATATATTCTGCACTTTGAGGTAAGTTTATTTATTAGATTATTTATTAAAAACCTACCTACAAAGTTCTTAAATTCAAAACTATATCGAAACATAGAATTTACAGAACTTATTTATTTATAAAATATAGTGATTATAACTAAGAAGGGAATGCTATATGATTTTAATCATTTTTGTATACATTTTACATAACCTAAATAACTAATTTCTTTAATTACGGTGTTAAAAAATTGACTAATTTACTCGTCAATTATTAAGTAATATTTAGGTAAATTTCATCGAAATTTATTTAAGATTCAATAGTTAAATATCGGGTTTCGTTCTTATAATATTTGTTTAAAATCATCAGCGCTGGAAATGTGAAGCTAAAAACTAGGAATTAAAAGTAGTCAGTTAATAGGTTAAATGAAACGCTTTTCCCCACTGCGTTCGTCCATTTAATAGATTGCCGTAACCTCCAAATATTTTCACTTCACCTTCTGGCCATACATGTACTTAAAACTCCAAATTTTTAATCAAATTGGATCGTTTACTCGAATACTAATACTAATTTACTCTTAATTCTGCATTTAAACCAGTCATTTTAAAGTATCATTCAGATTTACAATATTTCCAATTTATTTTCCAAATCTATTTATAGTGTCATTTAAATAGCTAGGAGATGGGTATAGTTTCGGTGTCCATTTTATCAAATAATCCGATCATTTATGGGTTGAAACAAGGACTTAAATGAACATATTGTAATGATTAGCTGTTTTGAATCTAAGAAATGGGCGAATTAAAGACAAAAAAGCGTTTCACTTAACAGTGGTTACAAGCTAGCAGAAGTAGCTATAAAATACGTTAATTTAGTTAGTAACCTATTATTTGCCGATTTTTAATTTTCTGATTTCTATAAGCCTGGGTTAAAAGGGAAAAAAAGATATTCAATTTTAATAATTAATAATTTTTGTTATAACAATTGAAAACACTTCCTAATTTTATAAACAAATTATATTATTATTAACTTTTATTTTAAATTTATTGGCCAATTTATGTGTCACATAACTATTTTAATTAATTATGAGACTCCGTACTCTGATTTTTTTTCCATAATGGACTTACCGCAGGATATCTCAGGAATCACTTCATCCAGTAGGTTAAAAGTTACTGTTACTAAGTTTAAATATGATTTTAATTCACTTGAGAGGAGCAGTGAATTAAAATCATATTTAAAAGTTACTGTTAAAATTTGATCCTATTCGATGAAGTGATTCCTCAGATATCCTGCGAATCAGAGTATGTATATAGTCTCATAATTAATTAAAATAGTTATGAGACATATAAATTGGCCAAAAAATTTTGAATAAAAGTTAACAATAATATGATTTGTTCAAAACATTAAGAAATGTTTTCCATTGTTATAAAAAAAATTATTAATTGTTGAAATTGAATATTGTTTTTTCAATTTTAACCCAGGCTTGGCCCCTTAATAAAAATGTTAGTAGAAATTTAAACAATTTTTTTGTATAAAATTGACACTGTTTATTAAATGGATAGTTATTAAATACAAAATACACTTAGGAATAGATATATTTTTGGTAAAATTTCAGTATTAACAAAAATGATTTATGATACAAATAGAAAAATAATTATTATTAAAAAAAAAGTTTTTAAATTTCTTCTTTTCGATATGCACATGAAATTATCCTTATTCGATAACATTTTATTATTAAACTTTAAAATTGGATAGAGTAAATGATATTATCCAATTTTTCATACAACTAAGTAAATACATAATCATTTTAGCCGAAATTAATTTAATTCGTTTAGCTATTTAATTTCTATAAAAAATATATATCCGCCTTATACGAAAATTTTAATACTTACAATAAATTGTACATTTACAAAAAAGAATAAACCTTAATTATTAAATATCACATTTTACAATTACGAAAAGCAAAGTACGCATCAATTCCATAAAGAACTCCAACTACGCCACTTAAAAACTGAAACATTAAGTCAATAAATTAATCATCGTTTAATAGTAAAAAAAATTATCTGTGTAAAAATTTGACAACTCACATATGCTGCTGTCATAGCTGGATAAACGTCAAAACCAGGTGTGATGGCATAAAGTGGCCAAAGGAACCATTTCGTAGCGAAGGCCAAACAAGAAGCCGAGCTCGTGCAAAAAAAGCAGGCGATACAATTAAACATGAGTTCCTATCGATAAAACAATAATTTGATCAATTACTACTCGAACAAACCAATTTCCCAATACTATTAATATTCACTCACGAAATACGAGGATCTGATGTATTTGTAAGATTTTTCAGAAAATATGTAACAGACCAGTAGTACCGACGTGTTTAAAAAACACGCCGAAGATGTAGTGAGCGCACCTTCGAAAGCTGTCCCGATTTGGGCGTGATATTTCAAACCGTATTTTATTAACAAACCTTGTATCATAAAATTGATAACCTGCGGGATAAGTGATATATTTAAAATTAGATTTTTTTTTTATTATTTCAACGTTGCTCTTTTTTTTGAACTTAACATATTTTAATTGAATACAATAATTCATTAATTATCAAAATAGATTACCACACAAAAATGTGACTTACCGCCTGTAACGCTTTTATAACTCCTGGAAATGTTTTAAGAAATTCAATATGGATGCATGTGCAACACCTTAAACAACAACAACACGAGACACCTCCAGCTGAGTGGGTCTCTTCCACAGCATTTTTAACTTTAGCTTTCCCCTTTTTCACCATTTTTTAAACATTGAATTATTTATTTATTACAAACTTTTTTATCGATATTTTAACAATATTTAATCACTATTTTGATAAATATATAGATAGATGATTTTTTATCAAGAGGCACATACGCAAATATACATAAATTTATTGAATTACTCGAAACAAATATAACTATCCAACTTTTCGAGGTAAACTTTAAAAAATTCAAGATAGCAGAAGTGCTTTCTTAAAACCTTCATGAAATACTGAGAGGTAAGGAAAGATCGTAAAAATCCATTCGTGTACTTACAACCCCCTGGATCGTTTGGAACATCTTGCGCGCAACTATTTTCGGATGCACTCGGTGTAAAGATACGTATAGGTTTTCGTTTCTAATAAAATAAAAATACGGCAATCTTATTATTTGTTAATATACGAATATATAATAATTAATAAATATATTTTTTTTACTATAAATTTCAAGAAAATCGATTATTTTTGATAAATATTTATTATGATGTAATAAATATTAAATTTAACAAATCATAATAATATTTATCAAAAATAATCGATGTTCTTGATATTTAAAGTAAAATGTATATTTTTTTAATAAATTTAATAATAAAAAACAATTTTTACAACTTAAAAAAGGCAGATCAAAAATATAGTCCTTATAAGGGTTTACCATGCTTAACGGGATGTCGGACCTAAATTACAGAAATCTGCATCTTTCAACTCAAAAATTATATCTAAAATATTGCACTAAAAATCTGAAAAAATTCATACGAACAGCTGAAAACATAAGAAAGGGCTTGACCTTTTGATTTTTTAACGAAAAAGCATTTTTTAAATAATAATTGAGTAAACAATGTTTTGTCGGTAATTATTAAACAAAAAAAGCATAATATTTCAACCCAAACATCGTGATCAAATTATGGATTTAAAAATCTGGAAAAATTTGGGTATATTATTTAAAACATACCTAAGGGCTTGACGTTCAGCGTTTTTTAAAAACTTTATTTATTTATTTATAAAAAAAAGTACAAAATGACCATTTTGTGGGTCTGACATCCCCTTCAATATACATATTACAGATTTCTGTAATTGATTTTTCAATATAGTTTCTAATTTTCATTTTTTTCTAATTTTCTTTATCACATGCACAATTGCTGTACATTCGTAGAATGTGTTCATACATTAGAAAACATATGGTAAGTACAGTGTATTTTAAATGAAGTTAGGATATCCTCTTAAAAGGATTAAATAAAAAATACAACTTATTGTAGAAACTAGAAATATTGTGGTTTATTAGCTTAAAAAAAACTTTAATTTATTGGAAATTATATTTTTTAAAAACATATGTCTTCATATTCAATAAATTATTAGTTAATTTAATAATTTTCTAACTGTTTTCCAATACATTGTATATCAAAACGTTCTTTTATTTTTTCTTCTGTTTATGTTTTGTCTTTCAAATCTTTTCATTGAAATTACAAAATGTTTTTTGACATTTTTTTTCTGTTGTTATAAAACACATTAGAAAGTTTCACGAAAAGGTATGAATGTTTACAAAAATGCAAAAATGACTCTGCTTCGGAGGTATATCAACTAAAGCTATACTTATTTGAAAATTAATTGTAATATCCATTATTAAAAATTCGAAAAAATTAGAACATAAAACATAATTAATACACATAATATTTTATTAATATTCCAAAAAATTGATTATCAAACAAATATTATCGAAACAGATGAATATATAATTATATCCCTTATAGTTTATAAATAAATTACATATTCATTTTTCGCATATATTTACTACATAAAATTTACTTGATAAACTAAACGTTCAAGTCCAAGAGCACGTAAAAGCATAATAAGTATATCATTATAAACGTCGTGAACATTACGAAATATTGATGAACATAATATACATATATATATACACGAAAACCGCGTGATTAGATTACATGCACTGTCTTGGTAGTTTAGTTTGAAACAGTGTCACTTGTTTTTTTTTTCTTCTTCTTCTTCTTCAACGACGAACATGTCAAACTCAAAGAAACCATCAAATTACAATCGAAAGAACAGTATGTACCTACCGATGTTTCCCGAGCCAAGCAGCAACAATGATATATCGACCGAAGATTTTTTGGCTGCTGCGCATCGATTTCTCAAAACTCTCGGTACGCATTATAAGCGGATTATTATTATTTACCGACAAAATTTTCGTGTTAACCTCAATTTTCTTTTATTTAACATTTTTTTTTATATTTACTTGGTATACTGTATAAAAAATTTTATCGTTTCTATTATATGCACTTTGGATTTTTTTTCATTTCGTTCTAAAAATAGAATACTCGATACGTCTTAAAATTACACACTTAAAATTAGTACGTTAAAGTTTCAATTTTACTTTTAAATGTAAAGCAAATGAATATATGTATAGATTGCTGATTGCAAAAATATTTGCCTGTATCATAATATTAATAAAAAAAATTCATTGTGAACAGACGTGTTTGGAAAAATTTTCATGCCTGTGAAGTACGATATGCAAGGAAACATCGACGTAAGCAACACTTGATATGCATATATAAATCAACGAGTATGTGGAGTGGGTTTTAATTTTTTTTTCTGTGTTTACAGAAATTAAATAAAATATTTAAGACGGACAAAGGTAATTATTCGACTTTACAAAAAATTCTTATCGATGGTAAAGATCCAGTTGAGTCCTCAATTGCGAGTGATGCGCTACTGTGGTTGACGAGGTAAGTAATTAATAAAGAAAATTTTTTATATTGAAAAATAATTATTGATAACCCAAATATGTCTCCGTCGCTACGTATAAAAATATTATTTTTGAAAATTATTTCTCTTTGTAATGCAATTAAATAATAGGTTGTCAAAGTAAATGTTTGTTAAACACATATTGATTTATGATTAATTAATTCACCTCTGTCGATAATATATTAGATCTGAATAAAAGGAATGATTAAAAATTAATAGTTTTTTAAGATATATTTAAAAAATCGTCACTGTTGTTTTGTTGCTGAAAATGGGTTTTTAAAATTTATATGGGTTTTTAAGTGTTTTTGTAAATAATTTAGAATGATCATTTTTATCAATAAAATCTGCTATATTCAACCGATATTTATAATAACTTCGAAATAATTTCTATTGCTTTTATTAAGAATGATGTAATAATTATTAATACATTCTAATATATATTTAGACATTTTAAATATTTTAAATAAGGAATTTTGCTTACACAAAGTGTCTTTACAATTCGTTAAATTTCATTAAAGGATCGATAAATTTTAATAAAAAAATTTAATTTAAAAAAAAGTATGATATTCTTCGTAAAATAATAAAAGTACAATTTGCTTACAGAGGATTACACATGATTCAGATATTTTTTCAATTGATAGTCCAAGATTTCGAAGCAGGACATAATTACGAAGACCTCGTACCGTGCCTCAATATGTCGTACAGATTAACATTAGAACCGCATCACGGATTTATAGCTCAACACCTATTTAGAGTAAGTCAACAAAAAATAATTTGATAATAAAAAAATATATGTTACTACACGTTTGTTATTTTTGTCTGTATAGATACTATCACGTAAAATGCCAAAGAGGAAGCAAATTTTAAAAGCGATGGCCTGCGGTATCGAGTGCAAAGACGAGGTTATAATAAGAAACATGGACAGATTTTCGAAAAGGCTGAAAACGAACGTGACGGTTATAAAAAAATTTTACGACGACAACAACTTGGAACCTAATGATAGAGTTTAATAATAATTTGATTAACGCTATAAGTTTAATTTATAATTACACTAAGACTGTACCAAATATATAAATTTACAAATTTTAAATATATTATAATATATAATTTTAAATATTTTTGTTATTAAAACGTACAGTAGAGATTTGTATAATTATTTGTTTTTATTATTTATTTACTTAATCGTATCGTCAATGCCGTACAATTGCGCCATGTAAAAACGTTTTGCGTGGTGATCAGCTGATTTTTTCAAAACGATCGTTCCAGTGACAATTTCAACGATCAAGAGTATCAACGCGATACTGTTAAATATTCTCTCGGTTAATATGTGAACCGAATTACGATCGAATACTAAGAACAATTCTAATGGAAATTGAAGAAGCGTCGATATCAGCCAGAAACTAGCCAACTCTGGTATCTGAAACAAACGATCAAATAATTAATAAATAAAAAACTAAATTTACATATCTATACAATTAATAACATAAATTAAAAAATTTATAAAACTTTTTCATTTCAAATTAAACCCCAAGAATTTCAATATCGCGCCACCTGTCACCTGCACTAACCAACCAACATCGCTAAGCACAGCAGTGAACGACGTTACCGACTGAGAAAAATCCTCCGAATATATAATTAGGTATAGAAAGTGTAAAAGATAAACAATAAATTCCAATTATTTTCTTTTACATATACAGTTCACACGTACCTTACGCGCGTGATGTGACGAATCAGTTTCTTTCTTTTTTTATTCAGTAACACGACGCGCTCGGAATCGACGTGTATACGGTGTACATGAAATTTTATACAAACAAAAATTATTTCACTCACTTTTTCACCAAGGTTTCCAAGATAACCTAAGTAAAGTCTCGTAAACTCCAAACCGACAACTGCGATAAATACGGCGACAGAGACAAATTTGTACACCTCCGACAAGTCGTAGTACTGCAACGAAATATAATCAGGTAATTTTTAATATCGAATATTAAGGAAATATATGTATATATTTTTTTAAAATGAAATTAATCGTAGAAAGATTTACAATATAAATTTATACGTCACCTTTGCGTCCAAGTAATAGATAAGAACGAGTATCCAAATAGGGAAGTAACGAACGTTTAAGTAAAGTGCGATTTGCAGTGGCAAATTCGATTTTATTCGATTACCTGAAATAAAAAATTTTTAATTAAACAAAAATCTCTCAAGAAACTACTAATCTATCATATTTCCCAAAAAAAAAGTATCGGTTCTATATATATATTTTTTCTAAAACAATACAAAAAAACAACACCAATTAATACTTAGAAAACAAAGGAATTATTCATATATCTTACGCAATACGTCATAAATTGATAAATACCTATGTCGTAAAATTCTTTTTTCCTATCGTGACAGGCCAGCCCAGGGAATATACGGTCCGAGGCTGTAATAACCGACTTCCACATATTTTTTACTTTCCATCTAAAAATAATTCATATCTATAAATATATACACGTTAACAAAAATAAAAATAAAAATACGAGAAGTTAAAACAATTTCCGTTTTACGTTATCTACTGCTTTGTTTACATATTACGGTTACCGGGTAGCCACAATAAACCGGAGGTGCTGCCACCTTATATACACCGCAAGGATATATATATCGCGCGGTATTTCAAATGGTATATATATGAAGTGTAACTTGGAAGTTGAACGTGAACATAAAAAAAAAATTTGCTAATGGAAATTAAGTTTGTGACAGGAAATTGAATATTGTTAAATTTAATTTTTGTCGCAAAATAGTGTGAGATATTAGTGTGAGTTACAAATTATTTGTGATTGTGATTTTTTAACGTTCTTGTGGAAAATCATCTATGTCGACGGGATATTGATTAAAAATTTGTAAATATACTTTTTTTTAACATTTATAAATATTCACTTTTTTTTAAAATACACTGTAAAAAAATTTTAGTTTATTAAAAATAATATTTAAGTACACGTCATTATTTAGTATTTAATAAAAAGCTATTAATTTTAAAGGAATTGTACTTAACTTAATAACAGTGTATTATGTAAACGCCCCGCTAACTTTATTTTTGCATATTTTACTTTTCCCCCGCAAATACGTTGCAGGAACTATATGCTAGTTTTCTCCTGGTTTTCAGGGTCGAAAAGTGCCCATATTTTAGTCGTGCGTATAGAATAAAATATTTCATTGAATTCGAAATCTTTCTTCAGTGTGATTCATTGTAAGTTTTTTAAGAAATTTTATATTCTCTTCTGAATTTATTGAAAAAATCACATTATCGTGAATACATGTTAAAATATTAATTTTATTCGTTCTTCCCATAAGAAAATTTTAATGCCAATACATATTCCAAACAGAGACAGTTGTACACAATGGAAATACTTATAAGTATGTTTAAAAAAAATTTCGAAGTAAATTAAATAATTTTTAATTATTTTAAAAAGCAAAAATGATAAGCTGTAGGGGCAAACACTATGTACTATATGAAAAAATATTTAATGAATTCAATACAATATTTTGTCTAATATTATTAAAACATATTTAATCAATTAAAGTTACTTTTAAAAATTTATCATTGTTTTAAAAAATACTTTTTTTGGATTCGATAAAATATTTTATTGAGTTCATCAAAATATCTTTCAGTCTGAAGGTTCTATCGGGAACCACATTGATTAATCAATTTAATTAATGATGTTCCTAGTAGAAAACAAAAGATTAAATCTATAATTAATGTACAAAAAATGGTTTCGATTACCTTAAAAGCCTTAATTTTTATTATGACATAAACTATCAATTATTGAAAGAAAGTACAAATACAGAAAAAAATTTGTACACCTCCGACAAGTCGTAGTACTGCAACGAAATATAATCAGGTAATTTTTAATATCGAATATTAAGGAAATATGTATATATTTTTAAATGAAATTAATCGTATAGAGATTTACAATATAAATTTATACGTCACCTTTGCGTCCAAGTAATAGATAAGAACGAGTATCCAAATAGGGAAGTAACGAACGTTTAAGTAAAGTGCGATTTGCAGTGGCAAATTCGATTTTATTCGATTACCTGAAATAAAAAATTTTTAATTAAACAAAAATCTCTCAAAACTACTAATCTATCATATTTCCCAAAAAAAAAAGTATCGGTTCTATATATATATTTTTTCTAAAACAATACAAAAAAACAACACCAATTAATACTTAGAAAACAAAGGAATTATTCATATATCTTACGCAATACGTCATAAATTGATAAATACCTATGTCGTAAAATTCTTTTTTCCTATCGTGACAGGCCAGCCCAGGGAATATACGGTCCGAGGCTGTAATAACCGACTTCCACATATTTTTTACTTTCCATCTAAAATAATTCATATCTATAAATATATACACGTTAACAAAAATAAAAATAAAAATACGAGAAGTTAAAACAATTTCCGTTTTACGTTATCTACTGCTTTGTTTACATATTACGGTTACCGGGTAGCCACAATAAACCGGAGGTGCTGCCACCTTATATACACCGCAAGGATATATATCGCGCGGTATTTCAAATGGTATATATATGAAGTGTAACTTGGAAGTTGAACGTGAACATAAAAAAAAATTTGCTAATGGAAATTAAGTTTGTGACAGGAAATTGAATATTGTTAAATTTAATTTTTGTCGCAAAATAGTGTGAGATATTAGTGTGAGTTACAAATTATTTGTGATTGTGATTTTTTAACGTTCTTGTGGAAAATCATCTATGTCGACGGGATATTGATTAAAAATTTGTAAATATACTTTTTTTTAACATTTATAAATATTCACTTTTTTTTAAAATACACTGTAAAAAATTTTAGTTTATTAAAAATAATATTTAAGTACACGTCATTATTTAGTATTTAATAAAAAGCTATTAATTTTAAAGGAATTGTACTTAACTTAATAACAGTGTATTATGTAAACGCCCCGCTAACTTTATTTTTGCATATTTTACTTTTCCCCCGCAAATACGTTGCAGGAACTATATGCTAGTTTTCTCCTGGTTTTCAGGGTCGAAAAGTGCCCATATTTTAGTCGTGCGTATAGAATAAAATATTTCATTGAATTCGAAATCTTTCTTCAGTGTGATTCATTGTAAGTTTTTTAAGAAATTTTATATTCTCTTCTGAATTTATTGAAAAAATCACATTATCGTGAATACATGTTAAAATATTAATTTTATTCGTTCTTCCCATAAGAAAATTTTAATGCCAATACATATTCCAAACAGAGACAGTTGTACATAATGTAAATACTTATAAGTATGTTTAAAAAAAATTTCGAAGTAAATTAAATAATTTTTAATTATTTTAAAAAGCAAAAATGATAAGCTGTAGGGGCAAACACTATGTACTATATGAAAAATATTTAATGAATTCAATACAATATTTTGTCTAATATTATTAAAACATATTTAATCAATTAAAGTTACTTTTAAAAATTTATCATTGTTTTAAAAATACTTTTTTTGGATTCGATAAAATATTTTATTGAGTTCATCAAAATATCTTTCAGTCTGAAGGTTCTATCGGGAACCACATTGATTAATCAATTTAATTAATGATGTTCCTAGTAGAAAACAAAAGATTAAATCTATAATTAATGTACAAAAAATGGTTTCGATTACCTTAAAAGCCTTAATTTTTATTATGACATAAACTATCAATTATTGAAAGAAAGTACAAATACAGAAAAAAATAATGTAAGAATAAATTGTCTATATTTTCTAAACCAAAATGTGAATTTTGCTTGAACTTTGTAGAAAGATTATACGGAACAGAATTTTGTAGTAAAAATTACTATATTTTTAGGAATGCGGGTAGATAAGTGTATTAATATTGAATTAAATTGTTGTAATTTATGTCACATTTCACAGTTGAGATATAAATACATTTAAGTATAAAAATATAAATAAATTTATTAATATCTACATCAGATAGTATATCTAAATTTATTTATATAAATAAAAGTATAAATCAATTTAGATGGTGCGACCACCAAAGAATTGATATTTAATAATTGATATTTGTTGTGCCTCGGTTAAGAAGTTGCCAAACTGAGATAAGCTGAAACAATTTGAATAACAAGGGAAGCTCAATCAGTTATCAACTTCTCCCTCAAGAAATCTAGATACATTTAATAATTGTATTATTTCTCATGATCTAACAAGTACATATGGTACTAATGCTTAGACAGTTGACATACATGCACTGCGAACGATTTCTTTTCATTGACTTCACGTGAAATAGGATCCCCGAATCGGTTTGCACGCTCTATACTCCATTTCTATTTTCAAAGGCTATAAATATTCAAAATAAATACTTTTCGCGAATGAAAGCTTTCAAATAATATTTTTCTTAACATTATTGGGTTTTACCAATAATGTCTATTTACAATAACCAATAAAATAAATTTAATAATATCTATTTACAATAACCAAATGAAAATTTTAAATGCAAAAAGGGTATTAACAGATTCAATTGAATAAAAAGCCTTACTATTTCATAATAAAATCTTTGATGGCCATTCACTTTTCCAAATGTGACTTGCTGGTAAAGGGACAATTCTGGATTAAAAATAGATTGGTAACAATTAATAATTTTTTTCATAATGATTATAAACTATTTTAATTTTTTAAACAAATTATATTATTATTATTTTTTATTTAAACTTTTTTCACCCATTTATATGTAACAAAATTATTTTTATTAAATATCAGACTCCGTACTCTGATTTTTTTTTCACTATGGACTTACCGCAGGATATTTCAGGAATCACTTCATCGAGTAGACTGAAATTTTAACAGTAACATTTCAATATGATTTTAATCCACTTGAGAGGAACAGACTGTGTTAAAATTGTTAAAAAAATTATTCTTACCAAATTATTTAAAAAATTAAAAAATTGTGTAAAACACAGCTAAATCATTTTTTAAAATAAATATTTAGACTTTCATTCAAATTCTGTTCCATTTAAGTGGATTTAAATCATGTTTTACTATTACTATTAAAATTTTAGCCTATTTGATGAAGTGGTTCCTGAGATATCCTGCGGTAAGTCCATTATGGAAAAAAATCAGAGTGCGGAGTCTGATAATTAATTAAAATAGTTATGTGACATATAAATTGGCCAAAAAAATTTAAATAATAGTTAATAATAATATAATCTGTTTAAAAAATTAAGAAATATTTTCAATTGTTATGAAAAAATTAATAGTTTTTCTATCAAAAGTGAAATAACATTTTTCAACATACTGTTTAATTGTTCTGCCTCACATCTACTAACATTATTATGCAACAGCAAGTCATTGTATAAAATTCTATAATTATTTTTAGAAACGAACCTGATTTTTTGTTTCAACAGTATCGCGTAAACTTTAGAAGTGGGCAATAAAAGGCTATTTGTGCATGCTTTACTCTAACAAGTAAATCTTTTATATGGAAAGTAACCTCTGCGATTAAAAGATACTGTCAATTTATTCATATTTATTTTGTAATTAGTTTAATATTAATTTGAAATAATTTTAATATTAGTTTGTTTGATCTCTGCAAAAATAGTGTTAGCCGTAACAAATTACAAATCAATTGCGCTTCAGATATAGTATTCATCTTATATATATAATATATACAGTATATAATGAGTTGTGTACTCTAAAATTCAGATCGTGATACCAAAAAATTGAGTTATTGTAATTTTAAGCGCTGTACACGAAAAATGTTTAAATATTTCAATTACTGTTCATAATGTTTTTGCACGGTGCACAGTAATAACCTTCAATTTTTTGGTGTATAAATCAAATGTATTTTCGGGTGCATAGTCCATCTTATTCCTTTTTGTTTTAAAACTTTAAAATTTAGACATAAATAGCTGGACTGGTACTTGTGAACCAATTCAATCGTTAAACATACGCAACGGTAAATTAATCTTGCAACACGGGAAAATTCTAAGTTGCAGGCACCATGTTTTTTCTTTTAATCAGAATGGATAAGAAAAGCTTCGTATGAAATATACGACTAGTAACTTTTGCAATGGTGAGTATATTACTTTTATTTATTTATTTATCCAGAGTTGCGTGATTGCAACTATTACGTACAATGAGTTATTATTTTACATATAAATACCACTGATCGCAGTAACCCTGTACAGGAAAAAGTTTTTTCCTGTTGCAGGCCTAGATTAACAAAAACGTTTAACACACTCGCTCATTCATACTAACAATTCCATACATTCACACTTAATTTCTGGAAACTTAGTCATTACATCAGGATTCCAAAATTGTTATTTTTTACATAATACTATTATAAATTTAACAGTATTATCGAAAACTGTAATATATAATAAATACAATTAACTGATTATTTGTAAATCAATTTTTTTGTATTGGTACACATTTTTTTGGTAGATTTTTCTTGAAAATACATGAAAATTAGTGATTTTATGAGGTTATGGCGTATAACTTACACCAGCAGTCTTGGCCAATAATCTAACCACAGCCATTCGAAGCTCTCAAAAAATGTGATCTTTTGAGCGGTGTTAGATCAAAATCGATTGTGGCGTGGTCGCCTTTTTTTGATATTCAATATTCCGGGCGTTCTATCTCTTCGAGATTTTAAAATTAAGAATTGTAACCCAAGTAGATAAGTTCTAAAGATTATTTTGAACAAAAGTTGTTCATAATGTATTTTAAAAAAAATCACTAGATTTTGAGATAAATGGCTTTAAAAATAGTAATTTCTCTAAAAAATTGAAAATTTCCATTTTTCATGGTGGAATAACTCTTAGGGCAAATTATTTTAACACCTAAATTTTTTTTTCTATCTTCTGGAAGATATTTCCAGTCTGGTTCACAAAATTTGGAGTGATTTAAATTTTCATCGTACCACTTGACGTGAAATAAGCCCATATATATATCTTAAACTTTCAAATTTAAAACACTTATTTTATATTTAATGTATATTTATCGCAAATGTGTTTTTGTTAATTATTTTTAAAATTCATGTTTGTAAGTTTTGTAATAGATTTAATTAATTTTGATAAACTCCATTACCTTTTTCAATATTAAAATATCCGAGTTTTGCGGTGGAACTTCGAAAATCTCATCGTTTTTTTCAAAAATAAATTGTTATAACTTTTTGTTTCGCGAAATCGTAGGCTACTCTAATCAAAAATAGAGGTTTTACGCTCTCAATCTAAAGTAGCAGTCCAGCAATTTTTGTGTCGAAATTTTGAAACAAAAAGGGTTACATCAGGGGTAAATAAAAGGAAAACCCTAAATTAATTAGGATAATATTCATTTTAATATTGACAGTATCAATATTGTTACGTGGGTTGGCCTAATTCCCTCTTCCTAGGTAAGGAAAGGTGAGAGATTTAGTAACAAAGACTCAAATTGAAGAGTGATCTATTTATTAACTGACAATTATACATGGATCTCTGACTCTAAACTACTATTAACTACGTCTGAATCAATCGCGCCCTTCGCAAGGATCGGGATTATATACTCGTTGATGCGTCAACGTTATCTAAGATAACTGCGGATCATCTCGTACGTTGCATACACTCATGTGTGTACGTGACAATATACATGTTTTCATTTACATGTATCTGAATTGTATCAATATGTTATATGGACGTTCTCCATTTTTCTATAGAATGTTCGCATTGACACGCGCATAAAAATTTTGTTTAATTAGTAATAATACAAAAAACTATTCTAATTTAACAAATCAACCACTCGATTTTAATTTTTTAATCGATCATATGAATTGTTCTTTGCTATACAGAGTCACGTAATTAAATATTAGCGATTGACCATTTTTCGTATCATCAACAAAGCACATAAGAAAAAAAAACGAAATTCGACCACTCCTAACGTTGTGAAATATATCAATGTCAAACTACAGTATATTTTTACACTCACAATTCGATCGTTGCTTGATCACGAGTCGATCTTGACCCGATCTAACTAATACTAATATAAACGAATATCGACTGTTTTTTCAAACTTCTCCAAGATGTCAATATCTCTAATTTTTATCATATTTTTAAAATGCATTTAAACAAAAATTTACGGACCAAATATGTAAAATTATATAATTTTAGACATTAGAAACCATTGGTAATCCAATATTTTAATCAATACTAATTGAAAATTCACCATTTCGAAATGTCGTCAATATAGAATATCTGGTTATTACTTGTAAAATTGTAAATGATATCGCTACCCACCGTACCGAAATATTAATACATCCAACAATTGCCAATATTACACACATTATTATACAATTGTATATATACTAAAAATTGATTTCAAACGGTGTTTATCAGTTATTAATAACATGCTTAAAAATGAAAGAGTCATCCAACGCCAAATGACAAAGATATTATTACACTACACAAATTTTCTTTTCACTATGGACTTACCGCAGGATATTTCAGGAATCACTTCATCGAGTAGACTGAAATTTTAACAGTAACATTTCAATATGATTTTAATCCACTTGAGAGGAACAGACTGGTTAAAATTGTTAAAAAAATTATTCTTACCAAATTATTTAAAAAATTAAAAAATTGTGTAAAACACAGCTAAATCATTTTTAAAATAATATTTAGACTTTCATTCAAATTCTGTTCCATTTAAGTGGATTTAAATCATGTTTACTATTACTATTAAAATTTTAGCCTATTTGATGAAGTGGTTCCTGAGATATCCTGCGGTAAGTCCATTATGGAAAAAAATCAGAGTGCGGAGTCTGATAATTAATTAAAATAGTTATGTGACATATAAATTGGCCAAAAAATTTAAATAATAGTTAATAATAATATAATCTGTTTAAAAAATTAAGAAATATTTTCAATTGTTATGAAAAAATTAATAGTTTTTCTATCAAAAGTGAAATAACATTTGTCAACATACTGTTTAATTGTTCTGCTGCCTCACCTCTACTAACATTATTATGCAACAGCAAGTCATTGTATAAAATTCTATAATATTTTTAGAAACGAACCTGATTTTTTGTTTCAACAGTATCGCGGTAAACTTTAGAAGTGGCAATAAAAGGCTATTTGTGCATGCTTTACTCTAACAAGTAAATCTTTTATATGGAAAGTAACCTCTGCGATTAAAAGATACTGTCAATTTATTCATATTTATTTTGTAATTAGTTTAATATTAATTTGAAATAATTTAATATTAGTTTGTTTGATCTCTGCAAAAATAGTGTTAGCCGTAACAAATTACAAATCAATTGCGCTTCAGATATAGTATTCATCTTATATATATAATATATACAGTATATAATGAGTTGTGTACTCTAAAATTCAGATCGTGATACCAAAAAATTGAGTTATTGTAATTTAAGCGCTGTACACGAAAAATGTTTAAATATTTCAATTACTGTTCATAATGTTTTTGCACGGTGCACAGTAATAACCTTCAATTTTTTGGTGTATAAATCAAATGTATTTTCGGGTGCATAGTCCATCTTATTCCTTTTTGTTTTAAAACTTTAAAATTTAGACATAAATAGCTGGACTGGTACTTGTGAACCAATTCAATCGTTAAACATACGCAACGGTAAATTAATCTTGCAACACGGGAAAATTCTAAGTTGCAGGCACCATGTTTTTTCTTTTAATCAGAATGGATAAGAAAAGCTTCGTATGAAATATACGACTAGTAACTTTTGCAATGGTGAGTATATTACTTTTATTTATTTATTTATCCAGAGTTGCGTGATTGCAACTATTACGTACAATGAGTTATTATTTTACATATAAATACCACTGATCGCAGTAACCCTGTACAGGAAAAAGTTTTTTCCTGTTGCAGGCCTAGATTAACAAAAACGTTTAACACACTCGCTCATTCATACTAACAATTCCATACATTCACACTTAATTTCTGGAAACTTAGTCATTACATCAGGATTCCAAAAATTGTTATTTTTTACATAATTCTATTATAAATTTAACAGTATTATCGAAAACTGTAATATATAATAAATAAGATTTAACTAATTAATTATTTGTAAATCAATTTTTTTGGTATTGGTACACATTTTTTTGTCATAGTTGCCCCTTTTTTATATCTAAATCTCCGTAATTTATTAAATATTTTTGTCGCTACAATATAACTATTTTTGTTGCTAACAGATCTACAAGTTAAAGGTGATAATATTTCTATTTGTTGTTTTACTGATTGAATTTTTATACAATATTTTGAGATCATTAAAATTATATATGGGTGGTTCTCTGTGACATCGAAGATGAAAAAAATAAATATTGCTATAACTGTGGGAATATGTTTTAGAGGTATCCAGTAGTTCTCCTGAATTTTTTCAGATTTTTTCTGGGCCATTATTTTAAGTTACAGAGAGTCAAAGTTGACATTTTAGCACTTTTTTGCATTATATGCCCATTTTCATGAATTTTTAGCTCCCAGGGGATGCATTTTTCACTAAAAACATAAGTATGACTTTTTTTGTAAAATTTTCCGAGCTTTTCATTAAAAATACTTTTAAAGACATAAATGTATGCTGTCACACTCTTGTAAGCCATTTAAACCTAAAATAGTGAAAATCAGCAATTCTGCTCCGGACTCTGGTAACCTAATACTGTCTAAAAGATGTCTTTTTATAGTCAGAAACTGCCTAAAAATTTCCAGAGTGGGTCTAAATCATTAAGATCACTTATGGTCAAAATATCCGGGAAAAGTGCCCGAAATATTAATAGAAATGTATATTTGTTGCCTTATAACGATGAATCTAGTAGCATGATCATTGCAAAAAGACTAGTAACTTTTGCAATGGTGAGTATATTACTTTTATTTATTTATTTATCCAGAGTTGCGTGATTGCAACTATTACGTACAATGAGTTATTATTTTACATATAAATACCACTGATCGCAGTAACCCTGTACAGGAAAAAGTTTTTTCCTGTTGCAGGCCTAGATTAAAAAAAAGGTTTAACACACTCGCTCATTCATACTAACAATTCCATACATTCACACTTAATTTCTGGAAACTTAGTCTTACATCAGGATTCCAAAAATTGTTATTTTTTACATAATTCTATTATAAATTTAACAGTATTATCGAAAACTGTAATATATAATAAATAAATTTAACTATTATTTGTAAATCAATTTTTTTGGTATTGGTACACATTTTTTTGGTATATTTTTCTTGAAAATACATGAAAATTAGTGATTTTATGAGGTTTATGGCGTATAACTTACACCAGCAGTCTTGGCCAATAATCTAACCACAGCCATTCGAAGCTCTCAACATAAGTGATCTTAGATGTAGACCCACTCTTGGAAATTTTAGGCAGTTTCTGACTATAAAAAGACATCTTTTAGACAGTATTAGGTTACCAGAGTCCGGAGCAGAATTGCTGATTTTCACTATTTTAGGTTTAAATGGCTTACAAGAGTGTGACAGCATACATTTATGTCCTTTAAAAGTATTTTTTAATGAAAAGCTCGGAAAATTTTACAAAAAAAGTCATACTTATGTTTTAGTGAAAAATGCATCCCCTGGGAGCTAAAAATTCATGAAAATGGGCATATAATGCAAAAAAGTGCTAAAATGTCAACTTTGCCTCTCTGTAACTTAAAATAATGGCCCAGAAAAAATCTGAAAAAATTCAGGAGAGAACTACTGGATACCTCTAAAACATATTCCCACAGTTATAGCAATATTTATTTTTTTTCATCTTCGATGTCACAGAGAACCACCCATATATATCTTAAACTTTCAATTTTAAACAATTATTTTATATTTAATGTATTGTTTATCGAAAATGTGTTTTTGTTAATTATTTTTAAAATTCATGTTTGTAAGTCTTGTAATAGATTTAATTAATTTTGATAAACTCCATTGCCTTTTTCAATATTAAAATATCCGAGTTTTGCGGTAGAACTACGAAAATGTCATCTTTTTTTCCAAAAATAAATTGTTATAACTTTTTGTTTCGCGAAATCGTAGGCTAATCCTAATCAAAAATAGAGGTTTTACGCTCTCAATCTAAAGTAGCACTCCAGCAATTTCTGTCGAAATTTTGAAACAAAAAGGGTTACATCAGGGGTAAATAAAAGGAAAACCTTAAATTAATTATGATAATATTCATTTTAATATTGACAGTATCAATATTGTTACGTGGGTTGGCCTAATTCCCTCTTCCTAGGTAAGGAAAGGTGAGAGATTTAGTAACAAAGACTCAAATGAAGAGTGATCTATTTATTAACTGACAATTATACATGGATCTCTGACTCTAAACTACTATTAACTACGTCTGAATCAATCGCGCCCTTCGCAAGGATCGGGATTATATACTCGTTGATGCGTCAACGTTATCTAAGATAACTGCGGATCATCTCGTACGTTGCGTACATTCATGTGTGTACGTGACAATATACATGTTTTTCATTTACATGTATCTGAATTGTATCAATATGTTATATGGACGTTCTCCATTTTTCTATAGAATGTCGCATTGACACGCGCATAAAAATTTTGTTTAATTAGTAATAATACAAAAAACTATTCTAATTTAACAAATCAACCACTCGATTTTAATTTTTTAATCGATCATATGAATTGTTCTTTGCTATACAGAGTCACGTAATTAAATATTAGCGATTGACCATTTTTCGTATCATCAACAAAGCACATAAGAAAAAAAAAACGAAATTCGACCACTCCTAACGTTGTGAAATATATCAATGTCAAACTACAGTATATTTTTACACTCACAATTCGATCGTTGCTTGATCACGAGTCGATCTTGACCCGATCTAACTAATACTAATATAAACGAATATCGACTGTTTTTTCAAACTTCTCCAAGATGTCAATATCTCTAATTTTTATCATATTTTTAAAATGCATTTAAACAAAAATTTACGGACCAAATATGTAAAAATTATATAATTTTAGACATTAGAAACCATTGGTAATCCAATATTTTAATCAATACTAATTGAAAATTCACCATTTCGAAATGTCGTCAATATCTGGTTATTACTTGTAAAATTGTAAATGATATCGCTACCCACCGTACCGAAATATTAATACATCCAACAATTGACCAATATTACACACATTATTATACAATTGTATATATACTAAAAATTGATTTCAAACGGTGTTTATCAGTTATTAATAACATGCTTAAAAATGAAAGAGTCATCCAACGCCAAATGACAAAGATATTATTACACTACACAAATTTTCTTACGATTACCCTCGAATTCCACGCTTATCACCTTTGTCGTAAAAGAAAAAAATATTGAAAAAAATACTTTTCATTACTATTCCAATTAACCGTGGAAATGTCACGGAGCTTTAAAAAAAAGGAAAAAAAATGTATTCCTCGCTCGAAATGTCACATGCCCGGCGAATTTTGCGCGTTGAGCGTAGCTGCCAAACTCTCCACCGACGAAGGAAGTATGTCACCTATCTAATCGACTTTGTGTGCGCACCGATCACCGTTCGATCTTTATAGAATCCAAAGGGTTTCTAACGATCAGTCGTCCGCGATTAACTTGCGGCGACTGATTGATTTACCCTCTTAAAAAATTTATTCCGTTTCCTACATTGTTTTAAACCCCCTTTCCACTTGTTTATAGATATATATAGTTTGTGTGTACAGTGTTGCTAAATTAATGGTTACGTAAGTTTTTTTTTAGTTTTTTTTTTCGTTTTGATTGTTCTCAATTGCTTCTACGTTGCGTAAGGTAAGTCTTGACGAAATTTCTTTTTTATTAGTAATTTCATTCAATTTGTTGCAATTACTTTTATGATCGAAACCATTTTAGTGAATTCAATCTAACATTTTGTTGAATACGTTCTAGAAAGAATATTAGTTTTAAACTAAGAGATATATATTAAATTAAAAAAAAATTTAATTAACTACAAAAAAAAATTTTAACTTTCGAACAAATATTTTCGAACGTATATGCGCAACAAAACATTTTATTGGATTAACTAACAGTTTTCTTCTCGTGACCTACCTAAATTTTCTAATTATTCTTTGTCATTTAATACAAAGCAAGAAATTTATCAGTCATGGACACCGAACCTAAAGAAGATCCCAACGTAAGTTATTTACTCTTTTTACTAATAATTATTTTTTTAAACGTAATATAACCGAGGATGAATTCTCGTGCAGCTCGAAAAAGTTTTGGATCTGTACAAACATTTGAGTCAATATCCGAGTCTCGTGTCTGCTAAAATAATATCAATCGCGAGGAACGGTATTTTAATCCAAAGTGTATGGGCTCAAAGAAATTTGGAAAGGAACATTAAACAAAAATTTACTCAAGATTTTAGTTTAGACGCTGATTTGCAACCTTTAGCGGAAAGTTTTCCAGTCGACGTGTCTTCTGAGTATGTAAAAATAAAATAACGTTAAATTTAGTTTAAAGATATGTATATATATGGTTAATTTTAATCGTTCATAATTGTATTTTTATTAAAGATTGTTATCGACGTCGTCGGAGAACGAATGTTTCAAAGCGATTCTTAGAGAAGTTATAATCAATGGGAAACCGAGACAATTTATTGAAATATGGGATAGACAACATCGCGTCAAAAATTACGATTTAGCTGCATACGATGCTCATGGAGAAATTTATACGGATAGTATGAAAATTGTTTATATATATATATATATGTGTGTGTGTGTGTGTGTTTGTGTGAATAATCACTTCTTTAAATACGATACGAGATTCATTTTGAATAATCGTTAATATTTGAAAATTTAATCTTACATTCGTGTGATTTCATGAAACTTTTCGATAATTAGTGCAGAGAAAAAAGATTAAAAAACAGCGTTGAAAAGTATTTGAGTTAAAATTTTAAAGAAGCATTAAAAACAATTATTAATTTTTTAAACATATTTTTATTAATTATTACACAACGTACCAAGATTTTTTAGAATATCTCAATAAACTACCTCATCAAAAAGACTGAAATTGTAACTATAACTAGAAAATTTTCTGATAAATTTTACCCTGGTGTTGTAGTAAAAGTGGGACGAAGGACACATCAGGTTAAAAAAATACACAGTTTTCAAATACATTTTAACTTAGCAGCAGGGTAAAATTTATTTAAAAACTGGAAATTTTTACCTTGCTATTATTTAAAAATTTTTTAATTTTAACCTACACTTGTTAGACTCTCAAGGGAATGTCAGATTCTAAAAAGGTTAATGTGTTATTTTTTTAAAAAATCTAACATCAGGCTAATTTATTTTTTTAAACAAAATGGGTGAATTTTTTAGATTTTAAATTGTTAATATCAATATAATTTTGGTGTTGGAAATAGTACTTATTAAATTACCAAATAACTCTTGTTTGCTTTAATTAATTAAAAAAAATTATTCTTTCGAAACATTCGCAATGTCAAACTTGTTTTTATGTTTTATAATATCTTAATGATTTTTTTCAGTTTTTTAATGTAATATTTTATTGAGTTGGTTAACCCATTAAGTCCCAACCAACCATTTCACAGTCGATTTGTTTTTCGCTTAGAAAAAATAGAGAATAGACTAGAATAAAAAAGGAAATGACTGTTTCTTATGTAAAATTACCTGCTCTATCTGAATTCAGCATCAGATTTTCATTTTTTCAAATGGTCGTTTTACTATGTGCATTTGATTTTGTCGTCAAAATTAGAAAATAAAGGCCCACAGTCGATTTTCAAAAAATGGAATTTTTTTTACTTTGAGCGGCTATATTGAATTTTCCGTGGAAAATATCAAAATCTGATGCTGAATTCAGATAGAGCAGGTAATTTTACATAAGAAACAGTCATTTACTTTTTTATTCTAGTCTATTCTCTATTTTTCTAAGCGAAAAACAAATCGACTGTGAAATGGTCGGTTGGGACTTAATGGGTTAAGGTAGATTCCTGTAATCTGGGTCCGCCATGTCCTTAAAATGAGCTTTTTTTTATCATCTTTGAGTATATTGCCATTTGAATTCTTGTTTGTATTTAAAAAATGATATCTTGCGACTTTAAAAGTGATCATTCGGATAATTTAATTCCTATACTTCTAGACATGTTTAGCTCATTTCAATTTTCCCCGGACAACAAAAAATTGATGTATATAGCTGAAAAAAAATTACGAAATAAGGAACCATTTTACAACAGAAACCAAAGTACAAACCACAATTACCAGAAAACGAAGAGGAAGCAGAACGCGTAAGTTTCAAATACACTGAAATTGGAAACATCGTTTAAATAAAAATAAAAATTTTTACTATTATTTGTAAATCAATTTTTTTGGTATTGGTACACATTTTTTGTATATTTTTCTTGAAAATACATGAAAATTAGTGATTTTATGAGGTTTATGGCGTATAACTTACACCAGCAGTCTTGGCCAATAATCTAACCACAGCCATTCGAAGCTCTCAAAAAATGTGATCTTTTGAGCGGTGTTAGATCAAAATCGATTGTGGCGTGGTCGCCTTTTTTTGATATTCAATATTTCCGGGCGTTCTATCTCTTCGAGATTTTAAAATTAAGAATTGTAACCCAAGTAGATAAGTTCTAAAGATTATTTTGAACAAAAGTTGTTCAATGTATTTTAAAAAAAATCACTAGATTTTGAGATAAATGGCTTTAAAAATAGTAATTTCTCTAAAAATTGAAAATTTCCATTTTTCATGGTGGAATAACTCTTAGGCAAATTATTTTTAACACCTAAATTTTTTTTTCTATCTTCTGGAAGATATTTCCAGTCTGTTCACAAAATTTGGAGTGATTTAAATTTTCATCGTACCACTTGACGTGAAATAGCCCATATATATCTTAAACTTTCAATTTTAAACAATTATTTTATATTTAATGTATTGTTTATCGAAAATGTGTTTTTGTTAATTATTTTTAAAATTCATGTTTGTAAGTCTTGTAATAGATTTAATTAATTTTGATAAACTCCATTGCCTTTTTCAATATTAAAATATCCGAGTTTTGCGGTAGAACTACGAAAATGTCATCTTTTTTTCCAAAAATAAATTGTTATAACTTTTTGTTTCGCGAAATCGTAGGCTAATCCTAATCAAAAATAGAGGTTTTACGCTCTCAATCTAAAGTAGCACTCCAGCAATTTCTGTCGAAATTTTGAAACAAAAAGGGTTACATCAGGGGTAAATAAAAGGAAAACCTTAAATTAATTATGATAATATTCATTTTAATATTGACAGTATCAATATTGTTACGTGGGTTGGCCTAATTCCCTCTTCCTAGGTAAGGAAAGGTGAGAGATTTAGTAACAAAGACTCAAATGAAGAGTGATCTATTTATTAACTGACAATTATACATGGATCTCTGACTCTAAACTACTATTAACTACGTCTGAATCAATCGCGCCCTTCGCAAGGATCGGGATTATATACTCGTTGATGCGTCAACGTTATCTAAGATAACTGCGGATCATCTCGTACGTTGCGTACATTCATGTGTGTACGTGACAATATACATGTTTTTCATTTACATGTATCTGAATTGTATCAATATGTTATATGGACGTTCTCCATTTTTCTATAGAATGTCGCATTGACACGCGCATAAAAATTTTGTTAATTAGTAATAATACAAAAAACTATTCTAATTTAACAAATCAACCACTCGATTTTAATTTTTTAATCGATCATATGAATTGTTCTTTGCTATACAGAGTCACGTAATTAAATATTAGCGATTGACCATTTTTCGTATCATCAACAAAGCACATAAGAAAAAAAAACGAAATTCGACCACTCCTAACGTTGTGAAATATATCAATGTCAAACTACAGTATATTTTTACACTCACAATTCGATCGTTGCTTGATCACGAGTCGATCTTGACCCGATCTAACTAATACTAATATAAACGAATATCGACTGTTTTTTCAAACTTCTCCAAGATGTCAATATCTCTAATTTTTATCATATTTTTAAAATGCATTTAAACAAAAATTTACGGACCAAATATGTAAAAATTATATAATTTTAGACATTAGAAACCATTGGTAATCCAATATTTTTAATCAATACTAATTGAAAATTCACCATTTCGAAATGTCGTCAATATCTGGTTATTACTTGTAAAATTGTAAATGATATCGCTACCCACCGTACCGAAATATTAATACATCCAACAATTGACCAATATTACACACATTATTATACAATTGTATATATACTAAAAATTGATTTCAAACGGTGTTTATCAGTTATTAATAACATGCTTAAAAATGAAAGAGTCATCCAACGCCAAATGACAAAGATATTATTACACTACACAAATTTTCTTACGATTACCCTCGAATTCCACGCTTATCACCTTTGTCGTAAAAGAAAAAAATATTGAAAAAATACTTTTCATTACTATTCCAATTAACCGTGGAAATGTCACGGAGCTTTAAAAAAAAGGAAAAAAATGTATTCCTCGCTCGAAATGTCACATGCCCGGCGAATTTTGCGCGTTGAGCGTAGCTGCCAAACTCTCCACCGACGAAGGAAGTATGTCACCTATCTAATCGACTTTGTGTGCGCACCGATCACCGTTCGATCTTTATAGAATCCAAAGGGTTTCTAACGATCAGTCGTCCGCGATTAACTTGCGGCGACTGATTGATTTACCCTCTTAAAAAATTTATTCCGTTTCCTACATTGTTTTAAACCCCCTTTCCACTTGTTTATAGATATATATAGTTTGTGTGTACAGTGTTGCTAAATTAATGGTTACGTAAGTTTTTTTTAGTTTTTTTTTCGTTTTGATTGTTCTCAATTGCTTCTACGTTGCGTAAGGTAAGTCTTGACGAAATTTCTTTTTTATTAGTAATTTCATTCAATTTGTTGCAATTACTTTTATGATCGAAACATTTTAGTGAATTCAATCTAACATTTTGTTGAATACGTTCTAGAAAGAATATTAGTTTTAAACTAAGAGATATATTAAATTAAAAAAAATTTAATTAACTACAAAAAAAAATTTTAACTTTCGAACAAATATTTTCGAACGTATATGCGCAACAAAACATTTTATTGGATTAACTAACAGTTTTCTTCTCGTGACCTACCTAAATTTTCTAATTATTCTTTGTCATTTAATACAAAGCAAGAAATTTATCAGTCATGGACACCGAACCTAAAGAAGATCCCAACGTAAGTTATTTACTCTTTTTACTAATAATTATTTTTTTAAACGTAATATAACCGAGGATGAATTCTCGTGCAGCTCGAAAAAGTTTTGGATCTGTACAAACATTTGAGTCAATATCCGAGTCTCGTGTCTGCTAAAATAATATCAATCGCGAGGAACGGTATTTTAATCCAAAGTGTATGGGCTCAAAGAAATTTGGAAAGGAACATTAAACAAAAATTTACGGACCAAATATGTAAAAATTATATAATTTTAGACATTAGAAACCATTGGTAATCCAATATTTTTAATCAATACTAATTGAAAATTCACCATTTCGAAATGTCGTCAATATCTGGTTATTACTTGTAAAATTGTAAATGATATCGCTACCCACCGTACCGAAATATTAATACATCCAACAATTGACCAATATTACACACATTATTATACAATTGTATATATACTAAAATTGATTTCAAACGGTGTTTATCAGTTATTAATAACATGCTTAAAAATGAAAGAGTCATCCAACGCCAAATGACAAAGATATTATTACACTACACAAATTTTCTTACGATTACCCTCGAATTCCACGCTTATCACCTTTGTCGTAAAAGAAAAAAATATTGAAAAAAATACTTTTCATTACTATTCCAATTAACCGTGGAAATGTCACGGAGCTTTAAAAAAAGGAAAAAAAATGTATTCCTCGCTCGAAATGTCACATGCCCGGCGAATTTTGCGCGTTGAGCGTAGCTGCCAAACTCTCCACCGACGAAGGAAGTATGTCACCTATCTAATCGACTTTGTGTGCGCACCGATCACCGTTCGATCTTTATAGAATCCAAAGGGTTTCTAACGATCAGTCGTCCGCGATTAACTTGCGGCGACTGATTGATTTACCCTCTTAAAAAATTTATTCCGTTTCCTACATTGTTTTAAACCCCCTTTCCACTTGTTTATAGATATATATAGTTTGTGTGTACAGTGTTGCTAAATTAATGGTTACGTAAGTTTTTTTTTAGTTTTTTTTTTCGTTTTGATTGTTCTCAATTGCTTCTACGTTGCGTAAGGTAAGTCTTGACGAAATTTCTTTTTTATTAGTAATTTCATTCAATTTGTTGCAATTACTTTTATGATCGAAACATTTTAGTGAATTCAATCTAACATTTTGTTGAATACGTTCTAGAAAGAATATTAGTTTTAAACTAAGAGATATATATTAAATTAAAAAAAATTTAATTAACTACAAAAAAAAATTTTAACTTTCGAACAAATATTTTCGAACGTATATGCGCAACAAAACATTTTATTGGATTAACTAACAGTTTTCTTCTCGTGACCTACCTAAATTTTCTAATTATTCTTTGTCATTTAATACAAAGCAAGAAATTTATCAGTCATGGACACCGAACCTAAAGAAGATCCCAACGTAAGTTATTTACTCTTTTTACTAATAATTATTTTTTTTAAACGTAATATAACCGAGGATGAATTCTCGTGCAGCTCGAAAAAGTTTTGGATCTGTACAAACATTTGAGTCAATATCCGAGTCTCGTGTCTGCTAAAATAATATCAATCGCGAGGAACGGTATTTTAATCCAAAGTGTATGGGCTCAAAGAAATTTGGAAAGGAACATTAAACAAAAATTTACTCAAGATTTTAGTTTAGACGCTGATTTGCAACCTTTAGCGGAAAGTTTTCCAGTCGACGTGTCTTCTGAGTATGTAAAAATAAAATAACGTTAAATTTAGTTTAAAGATATGTATATATATGGTTAATTTTAATCGTTCATAATTGTATTTTTATTAAAGATTGTTATCGACGTCGTCGGAGAACGAATGTTTCAAAGCGATTCTTAGAGAAGTTATAATCAATGGGAAACCGAGACAATTTATTGAAATATGGGATAGACAACATCGCGTCAAAAATTACGATTTAGCTGCATACGATGCTCATGGAGAAATTTATACGGATAGTATGAAAATTGTTTATATATATATATATATGTGTGTGTGTGTGTGTGTTTGTGTGAATAATCACTTCTTTAAATACGATACGAGATTCATTTTGAATAATCGTTAATATTTGAAAATTTAATCTTACATTCGTGTGATTTCATGAAACTTTTCGATAATTAGTGCAGAGAAAAAAGATTAAAAAACAGCGTTGAAAAGTATTTGAGTTAAAATTTTAAAGAAGCATTAAAAACAATTATTAATTTTTTTAAACATATTTTTATTAATTATTACACAACGTACCAAGATTTTTTAGAATATCTCAATAAACTACCTCATCAAAAAGACTGAAATTGTAACTATAACTAGAAAATTTTCTGATAAATTTTACCCTGGTGTTGTAGTAAAAGTGGGACGAAGGACACATCAGGTTAAAAAAATACACAGTTTTCAAATACATTTTAACTTAGCAGCAGGGTAAAATTTATTTAAAAACTGGAAATTTTTACCTTGCTATTATTTAAAAATTTTTTAATTTTAACCTACACTTGTTAGACTCTCAAGGGAATGTCAGATTCTAAAAAGGTTAATGTGTTATTTTTTTAAAAAATCTAACATCAGGCTAATTTATTTTTTTTAAACAAAATGGGTGAATTTTTTTAGATTTTAAATTGTTAATATCAATATAATTTTGGTGTTGGAAATAGTACTTATTAAATTACCAAATAACTCTTGTTTGCTTTAATTAATTAAAAAAAATTATTCTTTCGAAACATTCGCAATGTCAAACTTGTTTTTATGTTTTATAATATCTTAATGATTTTTTTCAGTTTTTTAATGTAATATTTTATTGAGTTGGTTAACCCATTAAGTCCCAACCAACCATTTCACAGTCGATTTGTTTTTCGCTTAGAAAAAATAGAGAATAGACTAGAATAAAAAAGGAAATGACTGTTTCTTATGTAAAATTACCTGCTCTATCTGAATTCAGCATCAGATTTTCATTTTTTTCAAATGGTCGTTTTACTATGTGCATTTGATTTTGTCGTCAAAATTAGAAAATAAAGGCCCACAGTCGATTTTCAAAAAATGGAATTTTTTTTTACTTTGAGCGGCTATATTGAATTTTCCGTGGAAAATATCAAAAATCTGATGCTGAATTCAGATAGAGCAGGTAATTTTACATAAGAAACAGTCATTTACTTTTTTATTCTAGTCTATTCTCTATTTTTTCTAAGCGAAAAACAAATCGACTGTGAAATGGTCGGTTGGGACTTAATGGGTTAAGGTAGATTCCTGTAATCTGGGTCCGCCATGTCCTTAAAATGAGCTTTTTTTTATCATCTTTGAGTATATTGCCATTTGAATTCTTGTTTGTATTTAAAAAATGATATCTTGCGACTTTAAAAGTGATCATTCGGATAATTTAATTCCTATACTTCTAGACATGTTTAGCTCATTTCAATTTTCCCCGGACAACAAAAAATTGATGTATATAGCTGAAAAAAAATTACGAAATAAGGAACCATTTTACAAACAGAAACCAAAGTACAAACCACAATTACCAGAAAACGAAGAGGAAGCAGAACGCGTAAGTTTCAAATACACTGAAATTGGAAACATCGTTTAAATAAAAATAAAAATTTTTACTATTTCCCAGTCAATCAATCTTGCTATAAAAAATTTTTTTCTTTCTTTTAAATCAATAGAAAATAACAAGTTTTAGTTTATAAAATATCTAGAAAATGTAAAAACCATAATTGTATGTATATAGGGTACAGAATACGTTTACAAACCAGATTGGGGTGAACAATTAGAAGGAAAGCATAGATCCGTTATTGTATTATTAAACATCGAAGAAGATACTTTCTTTCCATTACCTTTTGTCCCTGACGAATATTTCCCAGCTGAGACAATTTGGACACACAACGGAGAATGCATCGTTGGAGTCGCGTACAAATTGTACAAAAGATATCTTGGTCGCTACGGATGTAGCAATCGTGAATCTTATATATTTATTTTGAAAGGAACTGAATTTCGTAAGTGTTATTTTTTTTCATATAATAATGATATTATTATTTAAAAAAAAATTTATTTATTTAAGGTTTATTAACTGGAGCTAATCAAGCTTGTAAAACACCACAATTCAGTCCGGATGGTAAACATTTGATATGGTTGGAACGTGATATCGGTAAACCACATCATAATGTTCAAAGGCTTATGCGTATCAAGTGGGATGTTGTTGAAACGGTAAAAATATATTTTTATTTATTTATAAAGTTGTATTGCCATTCGAATTATTCACCAATAGAGAAGTAGTTATTAATGTTTCAGTTTTACATTTAAGGAGGTGGCATACCCGGTAGATTACCGACCGAGTAAAAAAAGATAATTACTATATTTATTTTTAAAAATACGCAATTTTGTGTAAAATCCGAATACAGAAGCACTAGGTAATTAAATAATAAGTCATTCTACAAAGTTCCAGGTGGATTCGACAAAGACGCCATAAAAAATTTCTGCACGGAAAATGTATGATGTTCCGTGATTTTTCGGTGCAGAAATTTTTTAGAGAGTCCTTATTATATTTACGTGGAACTTTGTAGAATGACTTATTATTTAATTATCTAGTGCTTCTGTATTTGGGATTTGCATAAAATTGCATATTTTTTTAAATAAATGCAATAATTAATCTTCATTGCTCGGTCAGTAACTCGTCAGGTATGCCACCCCCTTAAGAAGATGGATTACTCGATATTTACCGACCGAGTCAATAGAGATGAACAAATTATTCTGGTTAAATAAATAAAGGAAACTGTGCAAAATACAGACATCATTGCCCTTTCTTTGACTATTATCTATCACTGTGTGAAATTTCAAACAAAAAGAATGTTGCGTTGAAAAATGGCATTGGAAGGAAATTTAATAGAATTGCAACATAGGGGTAGATAAAGAATGAAATTTCCTTCCAATGCCATTCTCTAACGTAACATTATTTTTGTTTGAAATTTCACACAGTGATAGATAATAGTTAAAGGAAGGGCAATGATATTTTCCACAATTTCCTTTATTTATTCAACCAGAATAATTTTTTTCATCTGTATTAACTCGGTCGGTAAATATTGAGTATCATATCCCGTTATCGGGGGTCTTGCTAAACTCTTAATCTTCCTACCTTATCGAGTTAAAAATCCTCTTAAAATTTAATGAATATATCTTCCTAAGTTTTAATACACAGGTCGGTTATTGATAAAGAAAGTGTTATGAACTCTTAGAATTACATTAATTAATGTCATCTTTTATTAAATCAATTTCATGTGATATTTCATATTGATATAAGGTAGAAAGGTTAAAAATTGAAAAAAACACTTTTTTGTAAACCTTTTAGGGGGTGGCCTACTCGGTGAGTTACCGACCGAGCAAAAAAAGAGAATTATTCTAAAAAATATAACTATAAATAAACTTTTTAAGGTAACTTTGTCGTATTGACCTGTAACTTTGTAGAATGACTTATTATTTAATTTCTAGTGCTTCTGTACTGGAGTTTTGCATAAAATTCTATATTTTTTTAAATAAATGTAATAATTATCATTGTTTGCTCGGTCGGTAACTCACCGGATATACCACCTCCTTAAGGAGTTGTCAAACTCTTTATTTTGCCATCCGAGTTATTACTGACCGAGCACCACTGTTTTTATATAAATTAGTGATTTATGAAAAACCAAGAAAACATTCTTTTATATCAAGGTGCAATATATGGTTGTGCTAAAATTCAAGGTGAGTGTTACATTAATTAACGAGATTAATTGTTTTAAAATTTTTTTTAGATATTAATATAGGACAATTTACACTTTAAAAACAGTTAATCTTATGAATGCTGCGTCAATCGCCTTGAAAGTTTTCAGAATCATATAATTAACATGTTAATAGATAAGGACCTTCTAGTTTTCCTTAAATTTTAGTATAAATTTCTAATTTATGTAAAAACAGTACATCTGAACCCGTAAATGACTCGGATGGTAACATAACAAGTTTAAAATTACCAGCAAAAACACGAGAAATTGCTCTTTGTTTCGATGAAACCTGTGATTGTGCATGTAACAAGCTTATTGTTAAAAATTTTAAAATCTAGTTAAAAAGCGATTTTAATTACATCGTAAAGGGAAGCAATATTCTCGTCCTACTTAAATTTCTATATAAAGTATCAATTTTTGTAAAAATAATACTTCTGAGTCAGTAAACTGGATAGAAACCTTGGAAATCGATATATTATTTTTCAAGTACGTCACTACAATATATTACACAAAAATTTATAATTTCCAGCCTGACATGGTTGTCGACTTGGTGAAAACTAACATATCCATCTCGAACGATAAAAAATTTTACGGTTTCTATGGACAAACAATTCCCAAACGTTGTTGGAGTAACGATTCACAGTACTTGTTCTTGAGTACACCGCAAAGATCGAATATAAAATCTTACGTCGTCAACTTAGGTTTGTCGATATATACGACCATAACGTTAAAATCGTAAACAATATTAAATAAAATTTGACAATATCCTATATACTTTGATTGCAGAAACGAAAGTGGTTACAGAAATCGAAAATCCCGATGGCAGCAGTTTGACTATATTAGACGTGCGAAGAAACCGCGTGGTGTTCACGAGATTTTCGATAATTCAACCACCTCAATTGGTCGTTGGTAAATTCGATCCCGCCTCCGAGAATATTGGGAATTTGAATTTGTACAATTGTACCAAACCGCTCGAAGTGCCGAACGGCGAGAATCTCATATACGAGCACACTGAATTCGTCTACAAAACAAATGAGCCTGTCAGTAAGTATTTTTTTTAACATTTTCTTGATTACATACATTTTATTAAGGGGCTGGCATACCCGGTTAGTTACCGTTCGAGCAAGGAAAGATAAATATTACAATTACGCAATTTTTTGAAAAAAAAAATTAAATAATATGTCATTCTACAAAGTTGCAAGAGAAAACACAACAAGGCATACCCTAAATATTTCTGCACCGACATTGTACGATTTTTTATGAGTTTTTGGTACAGAAATTTTTCAGGGTATCTATGTCGTATTGACCTAAAACTTTGTAGAACGACTTATTATTTAATTATCTGGTGCTTCTGTATTCGGGTATTCCATAAAATTGGGTATTTTTTAAACAAATATAATACTTATCTTTTTTTTGCTCATTCGGTAACCTACCGAGTATGCCACCTCCTTAACTTAACAAAATAGATTTCGAATAAAACAAAAAATTTATTTCTTTTATAGAGGAATTCAACTTTACGTACTTTGGTGAAAAAAAAGCACCGGAAAAATCTATGCCTTTACTTGTTGTGCCACACGGTGGACCACATTATTCGTTTTGCAATCAATTCAACATGGATCACGCAGTGTTTGCTCTTTTAGGTAAGAAAAAAAGAAAGTTTCTCGCCATTTATTAATATACGGATTATTTAATACACTGAGAGACAATATTTTTCTAAATGTTTTGGATAAAAATTTTACTGACAATTTTGATCCAAATTCTGAAACAAATCGCGTTTTCAAAGTGAACATAAAACTATTTTTATAAAAATTTCATATAAAAAAAGTAAAAATTGAATCTACTTTTTCTACTTACTAATATTTTTTTAAGCTATATACTGATTATAAAACCATTATTCAGATTTTCGAACAAAAATAATTGAACGTTCACTTACTTATTTAAGGTTTCGGAATTCTACAAATAAACTTCCGCGGCTCCACCGGTATGGGTGGTGATAACATTGAATTTTTAAGTGGAAGAATCGGTGAAATCGACGTACTCGATTGCGTAACAGCGATCAAATTGGCTCTTACAAAATATCCACACATTGATCCAAACAAAGTCACTTTGTACGGTTTATGTCACGGTGCTTTCCTCTGCGCTCATCTGAGTGGACAACACGCTGTAAGAAAAAAATTTTTTTTTTTCACCCTGATTACCTGAAAAGTCCTTTTTAATGATATCTATTTTATTCCATCTTAGAAACTATACAATTATTTTATCCTGATTATATGAACGTGAAATAAAATTAGTAATAAAACAAACTTGTAATTTCCGTAATAAAATTATGGAAAGTATATATACGAATCATTATCGAATAAAATGACCTTTAAAATAATCAGGATAAAAAGTTTTATTTTCACTCGTCGAATAAACGTCTATTTTGTTCTTTTGGTGCATAAATAACAATTTTTCCCGTCGATCATCCATTTGTAACAATGAAAGTATATTTTTTGGTATCAAAGTCGTAAAATTCGATTTCAATGTTTGCACTCTAAACCCTGTAAAATGTAAAAATTAAAATGTATAAATTAGTAACTTACGATTTAATAAAAAAAATTATAAGAATTTTACTTTTGAAAAAATGCAAGTTATACACTTTTAAAAAGTACAAACTTCGCCTTCTAAAAAGTGCAATTTTCATAGTTTACACTTTTCGAACGACTGTAACCTAAAATTAAACAATTTGTTAAGTCATTACTTATGTTACTATTTTTCTGTTATTTATATTCCACGCATATAAATAAGTATTTATTTATAATTATTTCCTCTTCTTATTGCATCTTACATTTATATTTTGAATACGAATTTCGAATACGATGTATACCAAATAATATACGTCGCGAATAACAATATAATTTTTATATGCATATTATTATTTAAGGATCTATTCCGAGCTGTCGTAATGAGAACCCCAGTTATCGATATCCCATCGATGTTCACACAAACGGATATTCCAGATTGGTAAATGAGGAAACAGAAATATTATTATTCGTACTAAATAAGTTTTTTTAAATATTCAATATAAATTTTCCAGGTGTCCAGCGAACACAGGGTGTCAATTCCTCGAAGCCCTACCACCAGCAACATCGAATACAAAATATACAGAAATAGTACTCAAAATGTTCGATCGTTCACCTGTACGTCACGCTGATAAAGTTAAGGCACCTACGATGATCGCGGTCGGTACTAAAGATTTACGAAGTCCTGCATCACAGGGTAAACTTTGGTACAATCGGTTATTAGCAAACGACATCCCATCAAAGTACGTAACATGTTTTTCTTTTCTGTATATAAGAAGAGAATTTTCTATATAATAAAATTTACTGTGATATCCCGGTAAAATTATGACCTATAACAGCTGTTCGACGAAAATTAACCTAAAATCCTTAAAGTTTCTAAGGAAATATATAGTTAAGAATTGCAACTATGCTGTCACGGTAATTTATAAATTACCAATCAAATCTCCACAAGAATTTTATCTCCGCATAATTAAATGTCACAAAAAAATCATAAAAAAGCGAAGTTAAATAAAAAAAAATGTCATAAAAAAGAGAAAATATAATATAATCACTTTATGTTTACAGGCTATACGTGTACAATGATAACCATATGCTTGCTGACGATGTGGTAGAAATTGATTTTGTTATCAACGCAGCACTTTGGCTGTTAGAGCATATTAGCGATACGCCGAGGAAAAATCCTAAACCTGCTTTGTTAGTTGAGGAAGTACCGAAGGAAGGTGCAAAACCAGCCGAGGAATAAATAATTCAACAGAGAAACATGCATATTTTTTTTTAATTACTGTACTGAGAAATTTTAATTCTAATTAGGAACCATTAAATATTGTGAATAAATGTACCAACACACGGAGAATGTACGCATGGCTTCATTGATTTTGCACTGCTTTTTCTGGAAGTACGATAATAAATTCATTTACTAAACTGATATTTCCTTGTTTCCTGTTTAGGAAAATTTATCATATTTCAACGATTTTACCTGTTTTTCATTGTATGACTCATCGATCATGATGTGAATAGGGAGAGAATTTTTTTTATGAAAATTTCCGTAATAGTGTGGTAAAATTTTCAACTTCCTAGGGTAACAATACTGATACGATTTTAGTTAAAATCGTTTCTCAGTAGTTCGGTGCCCCTAGTCTGACAAAAAATTTGTTTAAAATATTTAGATTATTTATCGAATTTAGAGGTGGGAGTATCGACGATACTGTATTGGAACTCGACACTCTGTTCCAAAATATTTTGATCGAAGTATCGTCGATACTTTTCAAAATTCAATACTGTATCGATAAAAGTATCGGATCGGTCGTTACTTTCTATCCTGAAAATATCGGCGATACTGTACCGGTTGATGCTTTAGTTTCTTCGTTACAATATCGACGATACTTTTAAATTGAAAAGTATCGATCAATCCGATACAAAATTTAATGTTTGTAATATTAAATCTGCATAATTGATCAGTATTAGTAAAGGATCGCACTACTGTCAATGTAGTACTTACAAAAATTTATGAAATGTTCGATAATAAATATAAATCGCAACTTCATTTATGTAAGTCTGTAAACCTTTCTGTTATGGCTTTTGTTTTTCACCCTTTCTAGAAGCAACGGTGGCTAGACAAAAGTCGAAAGATTTAATTAGAAATATAATTTTAGAAGTTGTTTTTAGCATCCAAAATAATGAAAATTATCCAAAATGTAGAAACACAAATAATACATCTGAAGACGACTTTATTATTCTGCGAAAAAAGGAAACCTTGAACAAAAAGAACTGTTTACGCATCGAGGTTTTATTATACTTGCAAGAAAAGAAGACTATAGGGCGCTGTCACGCTGAAGTACAGTCTCAAACGAATTTTTTAATTTAATACAAATCCCAAGTGTATCGTATTACCGCGATAATTTTTATAATAAATTTCCATGTGTAGAAAAATAATAATAATATATCTACAGTATAATCTCTACTTGGTTCGAAATTTTCTAAAATATTTAAAGGTTGTTACATTTGATTGACCGATCGTGGTGAAAAGACAAGTGTGTAGTGGAGAAAGATAGGTGGAGAAGATGAAATAATACAAAAACCAAAGAATGGTTATATTAAATGAATTTTATTGGATGTGTGGTTGAGAAATGGTAGAAGGAGGAGAATAGTCTGAACTCTCAATTGTTGTTGCAACTATATAATAATATGAGGAGATATATGTATCCATCACCGAACGATAAATTTATCTCTTTTATTTATTATTTTGTTCATTTATTAACCAGGTATAATTCATAATAGTAAATCCCACAGAGGTATATGTTATTGCCCATACGTAGGTTATAACATGTACTTAACCTAAATTCTCGCGAAGAAACGCTGACTCTGAGCGTCAGCATCCGCGAAAAATCATATATCTACACATTCACACAATTCACATAGACACTAGGTGCAACACGTGGGAATTGAGCTCCCACCAATAATTATCGAAAGAGGGGATGTCACACAACGAGGCCATAAAAAGAGTTGATTCGTCCACGGACTCTTCTTGCCACTTTCAATTAGACGACCAACGAAGGAACGATTCCTTTCTAGTTTTGGGACAGAGTCCCACTTCCATTTACACGTAGGCTCTAGCGTGACCGGCGATCCTCAATAATCGTCATCCAACCATTTGATCATTTTCAACCGTTAATCTGCGAATCAGCCAACCAACTAGCCAATACGTCAATCAACCCATCAAGAACCGACACACTCGTCGTTGCACCTAGTAACCTAGCATCTCTCTTTCGTGCCTAAAGTACCGAATAAACCTAGCATTCAAATTACATCCGAATCCTACAGTTTATTCATCCCAATCCTCCTTCGCCTAAGCTCACTAGGTTACATCCGAGTGGGACAACGGTTACCCACTAGAATTTGGAAATAGCAACCCCTCATTCGTAACAATACGTATGAAGTATTTTTGAAAACTTTTAAGTATACATATATTTTAGGAATAAAACATTTCCCTTAATTTTCCTCCACATTTATTTTTAAAGGGGTGTCATACTCAATAAAAAATTCAAATTTCGCTCCACAAAATAGAAGACGAAAAAACAACTAATTTATTTGTAACAATGAATAAAAACAAATTTACGCAAAACCAGGAGTTTCAAGTTTTTATAACAATATGTCCCTGAGAAAACCTTGAAAAATGCAATTGTCTTATATTTTTCAAGGTTTTCTCGGCAACATATTGTTATAATAACATGAAACTTTGTAAAATGATAGACAATTACATAACGGAGGGCAACTAACTCCTGGCTTTGCGTAAATTTGTTATTATTAATTGTTATAAGTAAATTAGTTACTTTTCGTCTGCTATTTTCTGGCGCGAAATTTGAATATTTAATTAAGTATGACCCCCCTTAAATATCATAATTACAATTAAACGATTAGTCATGATGTAGACGTCTGTCCACATTTTCACCGTAATTGGTATTCCCTTTTATTTTTAATCGAAGATTTTAAAGAAACAAGAGACTTTTTCCTGTAAAATGCAAGAGTACGTTAATTTTTTTCTTAATATAATATGTAAGGAGAAAAATATGTAATTTAGAAGTTTGTTAAAAGAGGAAGTCATCTTTTTTCGAACGAGAAGAGTTAGACATTTTATATTTTCTACTAGAAAAATCCCTACTAGAAATTAAGGATTTTGAGGTTAGTTGAAACCATTTTTTGGCCATTTATTACTGATTTATTGATTAGATTTTTAACGCAGACACCCTGATATCTATTGGAACTGTACTAAATAATTATATTAACAATTTTCAATGAATTATGAATTAAAAATTTAAATAATATATTTATTATATAATATTTACAATTATATTTATATACAAAGATCCGAAAAATACTTTTGCATCTATGTTATTGTCATTTATACATAAATCTACTGATTACACTTATATGCATATAAGACCCATCACTTATCAAATTCTATGCTGTATACACGCTTTAATATCATCGCTATAATTAAATTTAAATTTACTATTTATCAAAGTGTCATAAATAAATAATAGTAATTTTGATGACAGAATTGTAAGGAGCCTCTGCAACGGCTAAACAGTCATGGAATCGAATCAAGTAAGTTCATAACCATCATCATTTTAAATATATATATGTATATTTACATTCAAATGATCGTGAGTAAGTTTCTTTAATGATACAAATATCGAAATAATATATAATATTGATAAAAAATTTTATAAACTTTAGGATTGCTATACATTTTCAGATTGACAATCTCGTCGACCTGTTCAAAAAATTATCACAATTTCCAAATCTGACGTCCGGTAGGATCGTATCGTCGGATAAAAATGGTATTACGATACAAAGCATTTGGTCACAGAGAAATTTAGAAAAACGTAAGAAACAAAAATATGCACAAGATTTTAGTTTCGATTCGAATCTTGATCCTATTGTTGAAAGTTTTCCAGTGGACATCAGTTCTGAGTAAGTGTAGATATTAAATTAAAAGACAAATAATTCTAAAAGGAGAAATTTTAATTTTAATTTTGTCAACTTACAGATTGCTAACGGCCACTTCGGAGAACGAGGAATTGAAAGCAATTTTACGAGAAGTAACCGTAGATGGAAAGACCAAACAGTTTATTGAAATTTGGGATAAGCGTCATTTTGTTAAATCGTACGACTTATCCGCGTTCGACTGCCATGGCGATGTATACACAACTCGTAAGATTATATTTTTATTAATTAAATTATTATTCAACATATCTGAATTTTTCTATCCTTTCAGCTACGTTCGCTTCGTTCAGCTGGTCACCGGATAACAATAAATTATTATACATCGCTGAAAAGAAGCTACCGAAATCCGAGCCTTTTTACAAACAAAAGTCCAATTCAAAATCTGACAAGCCGGATGAAGAATCGTCAAGGGTAATATTTCTACATTATCTTAAAAAATAATTTTGAATAATAAAATTAAATGTGGGGTGAAAATAAATTATAAAAATAGATCGATAATGGTCTATGTAGTTGATATAATCAATATTTATCCTCCCTATCTTACCGGCAAATACGATAATTCTGTAAATACAAACTCTAGTTGAAATCGAATCCATTTTTGGAGTCGGAACTGGCTACTTTTTCAAAAAATTACAGAAAAATGGTGTACATTTTTCTCCCAATAATTAAATGTGTTTTCTCACTTTTTTAATCCATTATTCTTAGTAAACTAGAGTGAATCTATCAATCCTAAATTTAATTAGTTATATATTTGAGTTGCCAAAATCTTTTGCATATGAAAATTGGCTCGTTTTACGTCACTAAAGAGGTTTTGAAACCATTTAACAAATTTCGTGAAAAATTCATATTAGTCAAGATATAATACAGAAATAGAAAAGCTATATATTTTACGGGACTTGATTTTTCTGTATGAGGTTACCTGAGAAATCTATTGTATGCCGTTATATGTCAAATTAATCAATGGCCCAAAAAGCGTTTGATTAATAGTCAGTAACTAACCATTTTGCCTGGCCATTTCCTATTTTTTCGTCCATTTTTTCGGTTCAAGTAATAATCTATAACTGTGTGCTGAATTTTAAACTAAAGTTGTCTGCACAGGCTTGTCATTGTTGGTAAAATATGGTTCTCAATAACGCAATAATATTTTATTTTAAAAGTCAGGACACAGATTATTCAAGACCAAAAGCACTTCTTCTCTTATTTTTTAACGTGCTACTTTATTTTTTGCATCATTAACCAAGAAAATTGAGTGCGGGATCTTTTTAAGCAATATTTTTAAAAATTTAGTTACACCTCTTTATTATATCTCAGTATATAGCCGTATCTACGTACAAAAAATAAAAAATAAAAAGATTAAAATAAATAAAATAATACAGTATGTAAATTGTATCACTTAGGGCACGGAATACATTTTCAAACCCGATTGGGGTGAACAATTAGTTGGTAAACATCAATCCGTTGTTGTTATTTTAAACATCGAATTGGATACAATCACTCCTATTGAATCAATACCAAACGATTATTTTCCTGGTCAAGTTATTTGGGCACCTAATGGCAACGACATTGTAGGAATTGCTTACAAACTTTATCACAGATATCTCGGTTTGATATACTGCACGAATCGTCAATCTTTTGTTTTCCACCTGCAAGGAACTGATTTTCGTAAGACTATTTTTCTTTTTAATAATCTCGTACATCACAGTATAAATAATAATTACGTAAACGTTTTTTTTGTTACAGAAAAATTAAGTGGCGAAGGTCTCTCGTGTAGATCACCACGGTTTAGCCCAGATGGTAAATATTTAGTTTGGCTTGAACGAGAAATCAGCGTTCCTCATCATCATGTTCATCGACTTGCTTATATCAAATGGGGTGTCACCAAAACTGTACGTATAATTTTATTTAGTATTCTACGAAAGTTTACGTGAAGATATATCTTCAATTAATTTGATATTTTGGTCTCTCTCTTTTTTTTTGTAAAGGGAATATTAAGTTTAGGAATGTTAGATCGTAACAACCATTCTTGTTACTGATCTCTAGATCTTTATGTGTGACCAAATTTAATTGCTGTTAGTGGATAAAATTTTGGATTGAACAGATGTAACATATGTAACTTGTTACGAATAATCATATTTTAAAAGTAAGGTTAATTTAGTAAACAGTATACAACAGCTCTCAACTACCCACTCCGATATCGCTTCCAAAAATTTTGAAATTAAATTTTTTTTTTATTTTTATTTTTATTTTTTAACTATATAATCCTACACCACAATAATAAAAAGAAATCTAAAATTTGTCTAAAATCTAAAATCTTGTTCAGTTGCTGGATGCTGGTTGATGTTGGCTGCTGGTATGTGTTGTTTAGTGTCGAATAATTGTTTTTCTGTATGTGACAATAGTTGTATTTCTATTGTATTTATGTCCTCCATATACAAATGTGCTTATGTATATGGTTTGTATTTTTATATTTTTTATATGGTGGTCCTCTTCATTTACATAGGTAACAAACCCGTGATAGGATGGGTGTTGGTTAGCGTACTTGGGTACTCTCATTTTTACCCAATAAATCACTTCAATTTGGCCATATTCTGCAAAAGTTCTTTTGAACTGTTCCTCTGATGTTCCCCAGGGAATTAAAACATGTAGGCGATGGAAACTTAAATCTTTAATGGGTTCTAATTGGCCACTCTCCTCTGTTTCTGGATTCGGCCCCGCTGCTACACTTAATCTTGCTTCTTCCAAAGCTGCCTCTTCTTCTTGTTCTTGTCGCCATTGGTCAACAAGATTCATGGCCTGATTTATGAGTGGGCCAAGACTTATTATTGTTTTTGTTAATGCTGAGATATTATCAAAGATGATTTCTAGTGTAAAATTTGGGCCAAGCAGCGTTCGGTACTCGTGTGAGATCATCTCGCCTACCCTTCCAATGAAATTGATTAGCATAGGCCCTATGTCTTCCCGTTCGTACAATATGGCCAGTCCACTTGGCTCGTTGTAATTAAAATCATTTAGGTCTTTTAATTTAAAAACTATCTTTATAAATGATTGTTCTTCTAATATGAGAATTTAGTATGCTAAAAATATTTTTAATCCTATGTAACATATTGTTCTTTTGGTTTTAACTGACTCAATTAAAACCACTTTTGAAATATTAAAATTGACTAGTGCTATTGTGCAGAAATTTTTACTTAAAAACAATCGATAAAAAATCATATCATCACGGGAGATATTGTTAATAATTCTTACTCATTTTCATTAAAAAATACCTGTTTTACAGTTGAGACACTAAAACCATTTTTAAATTTGATAACCGAAATAATAATAATATAAAAATGTTACTTTTACAGCCAGGTATTCTTCTCGACGTGGTCAAAACATGCTTGACAATTGCGAAAAACAATAAATTTTACGGTCTTTACAATCAAAGCTTACCAAAACGCTGTTGGAGCGACGACTCGAAATACATTTTCCTCAGCACTACGCAACGATCCAGCATTAAATCGTACTTCATTAATATTGGTAATTCACCATTATTAAATATGTGACGTTAATGGTGACATGCCTGAGTTGAAATTGAAAAAATACTATTCAATATTAACAATTAATAATGATTAGAAATATTTCTTAATTTTTTAAACAAATTGTATTATTATTATATTATTACTATAAATTTTTAAGCTAATTTCAGATGATTTAGGATATTTCAGAAATCACTTCATTGAATAAGCTGTGTTAATATTAAAATAAAAAATTATATTTTCGAAATTATTGCAAAAATCTTGCGGTTGGTCTATTATGGAAAAAATAAGAGTAACGAGTATGTTATAAAATTAATAAATTAATTAAAAAATTTAAATATAAGTTAAAAATAATACAATAAAAAGAGGGTTTTGCGCAATATTTGAGAAAATATTGAGTAACACAATTTAGCTCGAAAATACCGATTAAAATTCATATATACTTTGTAATAAATACATGCACGGGCGAATTAGAGTAAAAATCTAAAATAATACAACCTGTTTAAAAAATTAATAAATATTTTAATCTTTACCAAAAGAAATTATTAATTGTTAATATTAAATATAGTTTTTTTTCTATAATTTAACGATCAACCATATTTTGTACTGAACATATATATATTTGCAGAAACGAAAACAGTCAACGAAATCATCAATTCCGACAACACCAGTTTAAGCATATTAGACGTAAGGAAAAATTACGTAACATTTTCAAGATCTACACTTATTCAACCATCTCAATTAGTGATCGGAAAATTCGATCCTAATTCAACGGATATAGATAATCTACATTTAAAAAATTGTACGAAAGTTTGGAACAGCGTTGATAATGAGAAAATTATCAATGATACTACCGAATTCGTTTATGACAATGACGATCCAGTTAGTAAGTTGAACACTCGATTAGAGGAGATGTATATTATTGTTAATTATTCGAAATATTATTCACAACATCAATAATTTACAGAGGATTTCAATTTCACGTACTTGGGAGTGCGCGATGCACCTGAAAAATCGGTGCCTCTGATCGCGATACCTCACGGTGGACCACACTCGACATTCACCAATGATTTTAATTTGAATCATGTATTTTTGTCGCGTATTGGTAATTCAATTTAATACACTCTAATGATACACCCAAAAAATTGATAATATAATGTGCAAATTTATCAACTTTTCGTAAAAAGTAAAATGCGAGTATTATTTGAAAAATATATTTCTCACATTTTACTCTTTTCAAAAATGTACATCGTCATTTTTTACACTTTTCTTTTCGGAGCATATTTATTCCGAATTAAAATATATTATTATATTTATCAATATTGCTATTTTAAGGTTTTGGAGTTTTGCGTATCAATTACCGAGGCTCCGTCGGTCTTGGCGGTGACAACGTTGAGTACATCCTCGGAAAAGTTGGGCAATCGGACGTTCTCGATTGCGTAACAGCTATAAATTACGCTCTTAAAAAATATCCTTGCTTAAATCCAAACAACGTTAGTCTTTGGGGTGGTTCACATGGTGGCTTCCTTGCTGCTCACCTCAGTGGACAACATCCTGTAAGAATGTTACAATTTTAATTTCATACCTTTATTTTTATTTTGTTAATTATATCCTTTTTTAAACGGTATCAAACACAGTTTTTACCTTCCTTGCATTATCAACCTATAAAAATGAAAGACTTCAAATTCAGTAAAATATTTTTATATTGAATAGTTCTAAAAAAGTGTTTCTTTGACACTAAGAAGAATGTGTTATATTTATTTCAATTAAAATATTTTCGTTCTCGATAAATATTAATAAATTTCGAGCATATAGTTTTTTGATAGAAGTCAAAAATTGAAATTCTATTCGCTCTTTTACTTTGTTTAATGGCCAAGCTAATTCTTTTATATAAAATTGACGAATTTAATAATAACCTAAAAATTATTAGATCACCCTAATTTTTACTGAAACGGGCATCAATTTAAATTATGATTAATTTAATTGACATGCACATCACTTGAAATTTTCCAAATTTTTATTATATCGAAATTTACGTCATTTTTAGGTAGATAAACTAAGAAGTGTAAAAACTGTTTTTCATACTTATAAAACTGTGTTAGAAACGTTAACGATTCATTGGCTAATTTTTCGTTATTTCGTTGCTAACAAAAAATTAATTTTTGTTCCACGATTATTAATAATAATTAATAACAAAAATATTCCCATTTACTTAACCAACGCAATTCGTTTATTTTCTACTAGGGAAGTAAAAATGTTATTCCACACTCGACTAAAATAGCCGAAAGTAAAATTTAAGAAATAACAAGATTATGGAATATACATACGAGATATAAAATTTAAAAAACCTATCGACCCTTCTTCTCATGGTCTAAAACTGGCCACAGTCGAGTGCGGAATAAAATGCAATATATCCAACGCCCTGCGAAAGTAGATAAATCCCTCGGGTAAATACTGCTCTCCCGAGAATATTTTTTCCTCGCGCGATCACTGCACGAACCAAGCGAGGTAAAGAGAATCACCCTCGTGAAAAATTTTCTCGTTCGAGCAATAAACCCATAACGTAATTTTGTATAATATATATTCAAATGATATTGCAGGATATGTTTAAAGCTGTTGCACTAAGAAATCCAGTGATCGATGTGGCAACAATGTTTAGCATATCAGACATCCCGGACTGGTAAATATCTATATATATAAAATAGATTTTTTTAAAATTCATTGAAGCCTAGGAAATAGATTATTATAGAAAAAAACTCATATTTTCTTAAGGAGATGTGAGACTAAAATAATTGGAATTCTTATTTATTTTTTAATTAACAATATGGGTTGACTTTTTCAAAAAAAATATCTCTGTAACGCTCTTCTACTTGCTTTGAATAGTACGTATGAATTTTTTCAAAATTTTTTATTACTAAATGATCAAGATTTTCATGCAGCTGCAAGGCTCAATTTTTCACGTAATCGTTACCGACGAAAAGTGGTGAATTAATTATTTCAAAAAAATCTCTGTTAGCTCCTTCTATATTGCTCAAGTGTCATGCATGGATTTTTCCAAATTTTTAGTTCGATAATTACAGAAAATTTTTGAGTTTTTAAAAGTAATTGTAGTAAGTAGTAATTTAGCCTGTAAAGTAATTGTAGTAATTTAGCTTGTAATTTAGCTATCACCTATATCTCCTTAATAAAAATGTGCTGTCAATTGTTAAACAGTTCCAATTCTACACCACTATAAATAAACCATTTTCTGGGCATAAACAATAAATTTATTGTAAAATAAAAGATGGTTAATTTTAATATTAATTATATATGAATATTTTACACTTATAGACAAAAAAAAATTTTACAAAAACTTTAATAACCTTCTTAAATTAATAATTCTATATATCTAGACTTCAAAGGATTAATTATTATTTAATCAATTTTATCTTTTGTATATGTTGTGTTTGTCTGTATTGTATTCTTACCCAAGTTAATTTTCCAGTAGACGTAGCGCTTTAACTCTGGAAGAGAGAATCCGATTTCGTCATTGGTTTTGGTAGTGTCGTTTTATATCTTTATCCATCTCACTGTAGAATAGATCCATGTCCATATATCCTATGATCAACGTGTTGTTCTTAAAAATTAAATATTTATATATTACAACAATGTCTGTCAGTAGCATTGCAATTGCAATTACTGGTATCTTAATTTCTTTTAATTTGATTAAATCTAATTTGTTCTTAATATCGTCTTAACGTTTTACATTGCGTCATCGGTGTAATGTTTTGAATATAAAAAAATTTATCGATCGATACGAGGATACAAAATCGTTCGAAAAATTGGTAGGGTCTAATTCTCAGTTCCGGAAAGTGGTTGTACTATAAGAAATTCCACTTTATCCTCGAAGATACATTGTAGAGTTCTAGGTTTAAGGTAGATTATAATATAAAAGGAAAAAGTTAAAAATCGTTAAAATAGAAAAAGTTCAATCTAAAATTAAAAGTTAAATAAAAATGTGAATTTAAAATTATAAGTTAAAGTTAGATATAAAAATGTGCGTTTCATCTTAGTAATGTGTGGTAGAGCAGCATTCAACTTTTTATTTTTCAACTATTTTTAAATTATTCATTTTATGTTATAATTTTCGTTAAACTTATAGAGCTTTATAGTGGTCACACAGGATAAAATTGAGAATTGGAATATCGCCACTTTTTCGAATGGAATTGTTAGCTCATAGCGATGGATGATTTCTTTTAGATTTAAATAAATCAATACTCAAAAATGACGCGATAATTCAATAAAAAAATGATTATCTGATTCGCCTATTTTATTTTTAAATAAAAATTGGAATATGATATTGTATATTACTTCAGTAAATCTTAATTAAAGAACGAATCATGACTTTTTAAAAGGATGTATAGAGAGTAATTGAAATTTCCCAAGTTTACTTTTTTGGATTTTTTATCATCCCTTGCTTGATACCGCGTGGTAACATATCTCAGGCGTCTATATATTTGAAATTTATTATTTATGCACTTTTTAAACTTTAGCAATTTTTTAAGTATATTTAAATTAATTTGTGACTACATAAAGTACATGATCTTTTAAAGCAACCTTACAATACGTGTTATAAAAATATATTGAATAATTTATTTTTACATAAAAATTTTTATCACAGGGGTAAAAACTTACCCTAGTATGGCAAATGTGTTATGCCACAAAAGTGTTTCAAGCAAGGGTTAATGTATGTAAATTTTTTCTGAAATAAAAATAATGCTGACAAGAATTGTAAACCACTTTGTAAAGTTTTAATTAATTATGTTTATGTTTATTTATTCGCTGTAAATTGATCGTTTTAAAATATCTACTCTCCTTGATATCAAATATTGTAAATATAAAATAATACCAAATATAAAAAAATTGATTAAATATTAAATACATGAAATTTATCAAATTTAAAATATTTCATAAGTTGATATACTTCTTTAATGTACATGGAGAAAACAATAAATTAAAATTGGCTAAGCTTTGTAATAAATGAAATAAAAATATAATAAAAATGAATAAAAATACTACACACAATATTAAAATTAAATAAAAATAATAGCATAATTAATTTAACATTAACCAATTTTACTATATCACGGTAGTCTCTCCATTCTTCGTTATAAAATTTATTAAATTTTAATAAACCTTTGTCAAAAATCTAAAAATTACAACCGCGGGAAATTTGAATTTCTCATTATCTTCACAATCCATTGTTCACAAATCTTTATTGATACATTACTATCAGAATTGTTAATATATACATATTTCTTTTGAAACACGCACAACAAATACGTATCTAATAAAATTTACAAACAACACAGGTGTCCAGGGGAGGCTGGTTACTCCAAATCAACAATACTACCGGAAACTACACCATCATCGAGTTATCCAGAATTAATACAACAAATGTTATGTCACTCGCCAATTTTGTACGCCGACAAAGTGAAAGCACCAACGTTAATTGGCCTAGGCTCGAACGATCTAAGAGTACCACAATCTCAAGGTAGACTTTGGTATTACCGATTACGTGAAAATAACGTCAAAGCTAAGTAAGTACATGAATTATGTCTTCGAAAAATATTGATATAACCAAAATTTATTAACGATTTATTTGTACACTCGTATCTTTAGACTCTTCGTTTACAAAGACAATCATACGTTAAGTAAAGATGAAGTTGAAATTGACTTTATTATTAACATTGCACTTTGGATGTTGGAGCATAACAAGAAATGATACAGCAATATGGATACACACAATCAATGTGCCTTCCATTTTTTACTAAAACTACTAATATATTTATCTAATTTTTATGTTTAATTGTGTATGTTAAACAAAATAAATAAAAAAAACATTTAATTGCATTTTTAAATGTATGTTTTTTTTTTGTTACATTAACCTACGTTTCGTAAATACGGCATTTAGTTTGATATCATTGATCTCTGCGACTGATCGATATTTCCAGATAACATTATTATTAACGATTGATATATTAATATATAAACTATATTCATAATTATTTTTATTCGGAAATAAATTATAATTAATTCATGACATGTTTTTTATTTTTTTTTTTTTTTAGATTCACTGTATTATCTGGTTGTCACTGGCATATCCGGAAAAATTATAAAAAATGTCGTCAAATCAGGTAATTTTTTTATATTTTATTTAATTTATACAATTTGATCCCTTTACCGATACATTTTTTTCCGATGAAATATCAAGTAATTTATTACATATATAATGTTTTCAAAGTATTAAGTCGAAATTCGAATTATCGTTTGATTACGAATGTTTTGACTTATTTGCAATGTAGAAAAATAATGTAAACAATATGGTGAATCCATTTTTGAAAGATGATAGATTTTTCTTGGCATTCGTAAGGCCGCCGTTTAGACTTTTTATTTTTATAACATCGTTTCAAATTACTATTATTAATAATGAAATTATTTATAATTATATTCACTATTTACTTAACACGTTCAAATTTACCCCAGGGTTCGTGTTCAAAATTACCCCAAAATAGCAAAAAAACTTTAGATACACAGAACTTATTGTTTAATATGAGCTTATTTACTATGCGTTTCTTTTTAAATCATTTATTTATTTATTTATTTATGAAAAAATCACGTAAAAATTGAATAATAATAGTTTTTACATAATTACAAAATATATAGTTTGTTATCGGAAGAAAGGTTAATTTAGCATAACCTCAACCGTTGTGCAAACAATAAAAAAAATATATTTTCTTCTGTTCCTTATGTATATAATTTTCAATTATAATGCGATGCATCAGACATGCAATTAATCATATTATTATTATTATTATTATTATTCATTCACTGACGTGATTCTAAGTAATTTAAAAACTTTAAAAACTTCTAATGAACGCGTGGAATGATCTTATAATTATAAACAACATTCTGCGTGAACGAAAAACAATGAAATTGTAACAACGAAGTTTATACATTTTAACGTATAAAAAAATAGTTACATATATAAAGTAGAGAAAATTTTTCACGACTATATGCACTACACGGTCAATATATATAATCACCCTCGTGAGAAATCTTCTCGTTCAAGCATCTAATCACCCAAGGGATACATTTAGTTTCGCATGCTTTTTTTTTTATTCCACACTCGACTGTGATAAGGATCGATGTTCAAATTTTTTCGACGTGCGCGCATTGTACATAACACCCCTACTATAAAAGATTGGTGGCGCTAGTGCGTAACGGAACAGAATTTTACGAGACTGAGACATAACTCAGTGTAGTGTTTACATTTTTGCGGTGTCGAGTGTGTTGTTTATAACCCCTAAACTGTCAAAAGATTGTATATGCATAGAAAAAGAAAGTCGTCTCAAATTGGCAATGGATCGTACGTGTACATATTTGAATAAATTTTGGAATTCTCAAAGGATTTGGACGATACAACTGCTCTCGAAGCCGTTGAATCTGTCAACTACATTTATTATTTATGGCTACCAGTTAAGGAGTTGAAATGTTTAGCTGTTGAAAAGTATATTGTATATTATTATTTATAGTATATCTAGTTCAATATGTCTTCGAGTGAGAGTGACATTGAGGAGTTACAAGTGACTCCGGATATACTGGAAGACGATGAAAATGTAACGCTTGAAGTTCTGCCACTTAGATCTCAAAAGCATTACTGGCGTGCGTACAAGATTTTTAATAATTGGAGGCTTGATAAAAATCTAGAAATCTCCTTGGATACAATGCTGACTTACTTTGAGGAAATAAGTACGTATTACAAGCCTCCTACTCTTTGGAGTAAGTACTCAATGTTGAGAACAACAATTGAAAATAAACATCGAATTAACATTGAAGAGTATAGAGATTTAATAAATTTTTGAAATTGAAATCCAAAGGTTACACACCTAAGAAATCTAAAGTTTTATCTATTGAACATATGAAAACCTTTTTAAGAGACGCTCCGGATGAAACATATTTATCTGTAAAGGTACTCATAATTTAAAATAACATACATAATTTAAAAAAATAAAAACTTTCATTTTGTATGTCCTATCATACGTTTATGCTTTAGGTGGCATTAATTTTTGGCATATGTGGAGCTTGTCGGCATGGTGAACTTATAAACATTAGTATCAACGACATCAAAGATGTGGGTCGGCCAGAGTTTAGTCAAATTTCTGTTATGATTCCATATGCTGAAACATGAGAACCTCATGGAATTTGAATATTTCACGACTAAAAGGAATTAATAATAAATTTACTATAATAATTTAACTAGAGTATTATTATATATTAATACTAAAAAGTAAATTATAAATGAAATAAAAATTGAAAGAAATCTGGTGAGTAGAAATAAATTATATTCAGTATTATAAATTTCAGGTCAAATTTTAAGGGCGCAGTTTTAGTTCGCTTAATTAATTATAGAATAAAATGCACGGATTTTGAGTTTCTTCTTTTTTAAAACTATATCTATTTCATGCTTAAAAAATATGTTACAATTTTATTTGCACGAATCTATCTATAATAGGTAATTAATTATTAAAGTGATCCTTTGTTTTAAAGTGTTATTTATCCAATTACTAATGAATTAAGGCAGTATCCAATCAAACCCCACTATAGGTTTCTTCCTTATTCAACCTATGGAATTACTGTACAAAGTTTGACTTAAATCCGAGACTCACTGACCCTGATGGTCATCTCTTTGTTCGCGTATTAATTTGCCCAGTCATATATTTAATTTTTAGTGAAAATTTATCGAATCTGACCTCCAATTTGGACTACTTTGGATCGTCAATGAGTTAAGAAAATAATTTTTTTTACGGATTACTTACAATTTCGTCATTATATTTTTTATTATTTATAAACAACTTTTAATATTTGTAATTATATAAATTTAACAATATTTTCTTTATATATATAGGGGAGGACGGAGCTAAGTTGACCACGGGCTAATTTGACCTTGTGGAATATTTTCAAGCAGAATGCGTTTTTTAAAATTGTGCCCGGGTAAAGAAGTTACTTTTTCATTTACAAATTCTTGTCCCGAGATACATTTATGAATATCAACACACTCGAAAAGTTAGTACCAAAAAACTGTGTTTGCACTTTGCATTGGGATCTTTTGCCCGTGCAGAAATACATTTCGCGAGCGAAAGAAGAATATTGCGATTCGCGGCGGTAGGACAGTTAAATTTTATACTTTCAGCGAATATTTTGACTGTGCGACTGGTCTCTGACAGTCAAGTATTAACAGAGTTATGTGTATTTTAAAGTCATTTGTACCATTTGGGGCTTAAGTTGCTCAAAACCGTGGGGCTAGTTTGCCCCTATCGGAAATACACGTATTTAAGTAAATTTTACGTTAGATTCAAACTAAATTGAACAATTTAAATTCTGTTGGTGAGAATTTCACAGACCATAACTTTTCGAGCATGGTTAATCTCGATAAGGAAACAATTTTAAATGCAGTACGTTACATACATACGAAGTATATCGAAAAGTCCAAGTTTAGACATTGAAAAAGAAAATATATTTGAAAATCGCCCGAAAAAAAAAATTGAAACCTAATACAAGATTAAATAAATATGTTATAGACGTATAAATAAAATAAAAAATTAAATTAATTGTTAATAAATTTATTTATTAAATGAATTATTAAGTCGTTGTAAATCCAAATACCTTAAATTATTGTAAAATTAAAAAATAAATACAAATTTTTATAAGTTTGGAAAACGCATGTTAAAAGATAGGGTATAACTTAGCCCCAAGAATTGAGCAAATTAGCCCCAGCCTCGGGGCTAAGTTGCCCAAAACGATTTTTTTTCAATTTCGGTATAGATTTTTCATTTTTAAATTTTTACATTCGGAAAAAATCAGGTAAGTAGTAAAGATGTGGAACTTGGTTCTCGTACATGTAGAATGTAAAAATAATTAAAATTCGCTGAGAAAAAAATTCTTTAAAAAAAATGGTCAAATTAGCCCCGTCCTCCCCTATATAGGTTTGAATTTTCACGTTACGTTGGTTGACACAAAGTTTTTGAAACAATATAAATTATAATAACGAGGGTTATTACTATCTTTTATTCCGTCTGTGCGACATCAAAGTGCCATTCTAATTTATTTTTGATATACTTATTGTTTAGTATCAGCTTATTTATTATGCGTTTCTTTTTAAATCATTTATTTATTTATAAAAAAAAATCACGTAAAAAATGAATAATAATAGTTTTTTACAGTTTGTTATCGGAAGAAAGGTTAATTTAGCATAACCTCAACCGTTGTGCAAACAATAAAAAAAAATATATTTTCTTCTGATCCTTATGTACCTATATAATTTTCAATTATAGTGCGATGCATCAGAGATGCAATTAATCATATATTATTATTATTATTCATTCACTGACGTTATTCTAAGTAATCTTTAAAAACTTCTAATGAACGCGTGGAATGATCTTAATTATAAACAACATTCTGCGTGGACGAAAAACAATAAAATTGTAACAACGAAGTTTATACATTTTAACGTATAAAAAAATAGTTACATATTGTACTATACACGGGGCGAAAGTAGAGAAAATTTTCACGACTATATGCACTACACGGTCAATATATATAATCACCCTCGTGAGAAATCTTCTCGTTCAAGCATCTAATCACCCAAGGGATACATTTAGTTTCGCATGCTTTTTTTTTATTCCACACTCGACTGTGATAAGGATCGATGTTCAAATTTTTTCGACGTGCGCGCATTGTACATAACACCCCTACTATAAAAGATTGGTGGCGCTAGTGCGTAACGGAACAGGATTTTACGAGACTGAGACATAACTCAGTGCTCAGTGTAGTGTTTACATTTTTGCGGTGTCGAGTGTGTTGTTTATAACCCCTAAACTGTCAAAAGATTGTATATGCATAGAAAAAGAAAGTCGTCTCAAATTGGCAATGGATCGTACGTGTACATATTTGAATAAATTTTGGAATTCTCAAAGGATTTGGACGATACAACTGCTCTCGAAGCCGTTGAATCTGTCAACTACATTTATTATTTATGGCTACCAGTTAAGGAGTTGAAATGTTTAGCTGTTGAAAAGTATATTGTATATTATTATTTATAGTATATCTAGTTCAATATGTCTTCGAGTGAGAGTGACATTGAGGAGTTACAAGTGACTCCGGATATACTGGAAGACGATGAAAATGTAACGCTTGAAGTTCTGCCACTTAGATCTCAAAAGCATTACTGGCGTGCGTACAAGATTTTTAATAATTGGAGGCTTGATAAAAATCTAGAAATCTCCTTGGATACAATGCTGACTTACTTTGAGGAAATAAGTACGTATTACAAGCCTCCTACTCTTTGGAGTAAGTACTCAATGTTGAGAACAACAATTGAAAATAAACATCGAATTAACATTGAAGAGTATAGAGATTTAATAAATTTTTTGAAATTGAAATCCAAAGGTTACACACCTAAGAAATCTAAAGTTTTATCTATTGAACATATGAAAACCTTTTTAAGAGACGCTCCGGATGAAACATATTTATCTGTAAAGGTACTCATAATTTAAAATAACATACATAATTTAAAAAAATAAAAACTTTCATTTTGTATGTCCTATCATACGTTTATGCTTTAGGTGGCATTAATTTTTGGCATATGTGGAGCTTGTCGGCATGGTGAACTTATAAACATTAGTATCAACGACATCAAAGATATGGGTGAAGTATTTAAAATTATTTTGAATAGTACAAAGAAAACAAGATCTCGTCAATTCATTATTGATGGTGATCATTTACAACTTGTCAGACGGTATATATCAGCACGGCCACGTAATGGATGTACAGACCGCTTCTTCTTGACGTATAAAGATGGCAAGTGTTTAAACAAACCCATAGGTAAAAATAGAATTGGGAAGATGCCTTCTGAAATTGCTCAATTTCTTGGTCTACCAGATGCAGAAATGTATACTGGTCATGCATTTAGATCATCCGCAAACATTTGTGCAAGGGAAGGTATGTCTGAATAGTTATTTACTACATGTATGTACATTAAGTTTGTATTATACTTTTTAATTGAAACTATACATTTACTTTTATGTTTTAGGTATTCAATTGGATGATCTGAAAAAATTTGGTGAATGGAAGACAGAAGTAGCTGAAGGATATGTTTCTCAAGCAAAAAGTTACAAGCGCAAGATTAGTAAAACAACATCCAATGTTAATGCTAAAATGTCAAATGATATTGGAGCTGCAGAGATGGAACCAAAACCAAAAAAATCGAAATCGGAAGTAGGAATGACAGAATTTAAGGCATATGTTCAAAACGTTTCAGCTATGTTATCGCTCATAGATAAAGTGTCCTTCAATATTTCCAGTTCTAATAATATTAATATTAACTTTTATAACAAAAGTAAAAGAAAAGATAATCTTTTTAAATTCAATAATTTAAATTTCTAATTAATTTCACTGAATTTATGTAAGTGTTGTTTTACAATAATTAATTAATTTTATTTTATGAAAAAATCAAATGTGAAATATCTGTATTTATTTATGTATTATAAATGTATAATTATTGATTTCATCTGTTTCATAATTACACTATTTATTTTTTTAATAGATCATTTTCATAAAAAATCAAAATATACTATTAATCTTCTTATTATGTTCAATTTAAATATTAAAATTAAAGAATTATTATAAAAAATTAATATTTTCCTTTTTAAATTTTATTTTTTCTCCCAAATTTGACTTTTTTCCCTCAAATGCATTTGCGAGTAATACATGCTGCTTTCGCCCCGATTTTTATGATCGAAAAGCCGTTTTAGTCGAGTGTGGAATAAACATAGTTTTTTCTCAAAATATATCTAATAAATTTTCGACAATTTTTTAAATTTACTATCTTCACGTTTGCTTGGGTTTGAAAAGCATCGACATCTCCTTAAAAAAAATTCTAAAAATTAAAGAACAAATTGTTTTTTATTTCAGATCGACAAAATTGTAAGCTTGTACAGGCGTATATTTCAAGTACCAAGTGCTACTTCAGGCAGATTAATTCTGACCAAAAATAAGGGGTTTATAGCGCAATGTGGATGGTCTCAAAGAAATTTAGAAAAACGTACGAAACAAAAATGTATTCAAGAATTCACTTTTAATTCCGATCTCCAACGATTGTCCAAAGGTTTCCCAGTCGACGTTACAACCGAGTGTGTATTTTATTCAAATACATACGTATATAGATTTAAAATGTATATTAAAATTTGCATTTTATTTTAAAGATTACTAACTACCTATTCCAAGGATGAGAAATTCAAAGCGGTTTTGAGGGACGTAACGGTGGACGGTAAATCGAAACAATTCATCGAAATTTGGGACAGTCAGCATCTTTACAAATCTTACGATTTATCAGCGTTCGATGTACACGGTGATGTTTATACCGATGGTAAGTAAAATTTATTATATTGCATCACTCAATATTTATTCGTGTTAACATTTTTTTTTATTATTTACTCAGCTACATTCAGCGGTTTCGATTTGTCACCCGACAACACGCGATTGGTATACGTCGCGGAGAAGAAATACAAATGCGAACCGTTTTACAAGCAGAAACCAAAAAGAAAACCAAAAACTAATGAAACGAACGACGATGATGAACCGAGTAGAGTAAGTATTACAAAAAGAAAAATTTATTATCAAAATGTTATTAATTATAATTTTCTTTGATCAGGGTACCGAGTACGTTTACAAGCCGGATTGGGGCGAACAATTGGTTGGAAAACACAGATCCGTCATTGTAGTATTGAATTTTGAACAGGATACGATAGAGCCGGTAACGTCAGTACCCGATGATTATTTTCCATCTCAAGTACTTTGGTCTTCGGATGGCGAAGATATCGTAGGTGTTGCTTACAAATTAACCACGTTTTATCTTGGTTTGTACGCCTGCACCAACAGACAATCCTACATTTTTTATGTTCGCGGAACGGAATTCCGTAAGTTTATATTATTCAATTTATACAATAATAAAAGAAATTACAATAAAAGAATAATAAAAATACATTTACAAGTGCACTCTACACCCTAAAGAATAAATTAATGCTATAATAGATAAATCGACAACTTTACACATTTCAAAATAGTAAAAAACAAGTATTGTATTTTTAGAAATTGTAATTATCACATTTTACTCTTTATAAAGTAATAGATTTACATATTCTAGCGTCAACTTTTACACTTTATGAATTACGGTACCAATGTGTTGTGTAGAGATTATTTAATGATTTGCATAAAACATTAAATTGCACGTATTAGACAATGTATCTAAATGTATTATATAGCTTTTAATTGGTATTTAATTAATTAAATTGATTATTATTAATTTTTTTTATATTCTCGTGGTTCAATAAAAATAAATTGAAGTTAATTTAAACGAATGAATAATTAATTCAAATTGGGTATTATTACTTATTAGATTTTCTTACAAATTTCAACGAATAAAATTAAGTTACATTGAATAAATTTAAATAAGTAAATTTTAGTCAATATTATTAAATATTTTATCCCGAAAGTTCTAAATTTGGGCATGGACTTGCTGCACTGCAACTTATTTATTTCAAACGCCGTTGAAAATAATTGAAATATGCTGAAATCGATCATTTTGAACCTTCTCCTTCGTAATCAAAATCAGCCTATACCATTTCGTAAAAAAAGTTATGATCATTTGTTTTGCATTTTTTAAATGTTTTTCCGCGAAAAACGTATATTTTAACATTAAAGTATAAATCGTTTATTTTTTATCAGCCCCTTCCTTATCCCGTCGGTATTTAATTTTAAATAAAATAGTTTGATGTAATGATATAATTAATTTCAATCTTTTTCAATTATAAAACAAATTATAGCACAGCAAATAGTGACCAAATTTTGGATTTGTAGGACAAAAAAAATCAATTGAATAGGTATTTAATTAGCTCAATTAAATATATCATTCCCGTTTATTGAGCTACTGAATTTCTTAAGGGGATGTCAATGTTAATAAAAAATGTTGATTTACCGTGTTTAAGGTTACCGACTGAGAAGTACAATATTATCGCATAAATTAGGGACATTCACGAGATCAATGCCCTTTACATTTTTCAAGTACGATTGATGATGTATTTGCCGAGGTCAATTATTTTAAAGATTTTTGGCTAAATCTGCTATAATCGAAAATATTTAAAACAATTGATCTCGGTAAAAATACTTCATCGACTATCTTGAAACTTTGCACAATTACAGGGCAGTGTTCTCACAGTTTTTCCTTAAATTTCCATAAAGAATCTTAACTATTGTAAAAACAGTGTTTCCCAGTCGATAACTTTAAGCGCGCGGGCAATTTGAATTCATACTCGAGTTTGACATCCCCTACGCGAATACAGACAGCAACAACGAAATAAATCCGTTATCCTTTTTTTTTTTTACGGCACAGATAAAGTAACAGCAGATGGGCTTTGTTGCGATTCACCTCGTTTCAATTCAAAAAGGAATATTCTTTTATGGCTCGAAAGGGACATAAGTCCATCGCATCACAACGTTCAAAGACTGATGTACTTGAAGTGGGGCAGTGGTGAAACGGTTAGTCCTCGTCGTCCACCACTTATTACTCTAAAACTTTATATAAACGCGCAAAAAAATTTATTTATTTTTCACTTTTAACACTATGTTTTCTAGCCGTTCACACTCGTCGAATTGATCAAAACCTTCAAAAAGATGTCTGATGGTAAAAAATTTTTCGGTCTTTACAATTACACGCTTCCGAAAAATTGTTGGGGCGACAACGACAATTACGTACTTATCAGCACACCGCAAAGATCTTCCATCAAATCTTACATGATCGATTTTTGTAAGTTACGCGTATCACCTATATATAATTACTTACTTTATTACCGACTAATCGATATATATATATTCACATTCATTTTAGCTACAAAGGAAATGGTGGAAATAAACGTTGGTAAGGACAGCTTGGTCGTATCTGACGTTAAAGAGAATTACATTTTACTTTACAAACTTTCTCTTACCAAACCGCCGCAATACTGCATCACCAAAATAGATTCCGAAGCTATCTATGGGAAATTCAAAATCACTGAATGTTCAGATGCATTTAACGTATCGTTCAACGAACGCGTTATATATCAACAAAGCGAATTTGCTTATACTAACGACGATCCTGTCAGTGAGTACATTCAATTGATTGTTATTATTTTTTTTAAATTAAACGTAAAATGTATTAACGTCTACGTACCTTTTTTTTAACAGAGGACTTTAATTACACACTGTTTGGTGAACCAGATGGAGAATTACACTCGATCCCGTTAATCGTTGCGATTCACGGTGGTCCTCACTCGTCGTATTGCAATATGTTCTACGCTGATTACGCTCTCTTTGTTCAACTGGGTAATACGGATATTTAAAGATAATGATAAACTTGCTTTTTTATACTCTACATGGTTTTAATTTAAATCAATCTTAGAAATAATCGAAAACGTTTAAGGGGATGTCGGTCTCAGAAAATGGTCATTTTTAATATTTTTTTATAAACAAAAGAATAAATTTTTGAAAAAATCCTGAACGCCATGCTCTTAGACTTGTTTTAAATAGTATACTCAAATTTTTTCAGATTTTTAAATTTGTAATTAAATTCTGATTTTTGCGTTGAAAATTCATGTGTTTTTAGATAAATAATTACCGACCGAAAATTGTTTATTCATTTATTATTAACAAATTTATTTTGTTCTTAATAAATCAAAACGCCATGCCCTGGCTTTTGTTTTAAACCACCTATATGAATTTTATTCAGATTTTTAATTCAATATTTTCAACATAATTCTTATGTTGAAAGGTGTAGATCCCTGTAACTTGGGTCCGACAGTTCGTTAAAATTTAAGGGAAATCACAAACTCTTTATAATAAAATAATCTAAAATTGTGCAGTTTCGAGGCGATTTATGAAGTAGTTCGTGAGATTAGTTCACTGGTATCTAGAATTTTTTAAAATAATTAATTTAACACTCGGTCTGAAATTCTGTACAAAGAGCAATCTCTCGTATTTTGCTTAAAATTTTAATACAAAAAATTAATTTTTGTAAAAAGAGTATTTCTTAGTCAATAATTGTAAGCGAGGGAAATTCGAATTACTACTTGGGTTTGACGTCCCATCAATGTTCCTATCAAGGTACACGGAGAAGGTCTTTATATAGTAAAAATTACAATATTAGTAATCCAGTGATGGATTTGATAAATTATAACAAATACAATTTTCTAAAAGCACACAGAAAAGAAAAGTTAAAATTACAATATTAGGGAGTAATCGAGGGATAGACTTAACAAATTATAAAAATTACTATTTTTATAGGATAATTTCTCTTATAGAAATTTTGTCTGGTTTTATATAGATCTGTGTAGTTTATCATGTTAAATAATCGAGGCCATGATAAAACTAGATTATTATCTACCAGATTTACTATAGAATTTATTAGTATTTACTGTCTATATCTAGTTAATTTTCTTATAAATAATAGTAATTTTTATAATTTATCATAAACTAGAATTAAGTAGAAAATTACCATGTTTTTACTAGTTGCTAAAACATTTTTTTTTTCAAGCATTTGTTAAATCGGAAAATTTAAGGTTTTCATGAAACAGTTAAAGTGCAAGAAAAATGTTCAAAAAAAATTTATTCATTTGAAAAATTACATTTTTAATACCAAATTACTACCAGGCCAAAATTTTTAATTTTTTATTTTTACTAGGATTTTAATATCACAATATCTAGAGTCGCGTACAAGTTTTTTAATAAAATAAAGTTAAAAACATACAAAAAATCTTTTTGTTAACAAATTAATTAATAAATATTGTTTGTTTAACTTGAAGAGGTTCCCCATCAATTAAAAAATGTATTTACCTAACAAAAAATTGATACGACGGTATATTTAAAATTATCAATTTTCAGGTTTCCAAGTGTTGCAAATAAATTACCGTGGATCAACCGGTATGGGCGGTGACAATGTTGATTACCTCTTAGGGAAAGTTGGCGATGTTGATGTACGCGATTGTATCACCGCTATCGACGAGGTACTAAAGAATAATCCGCACATCGATCCGAAAAGAATTAATCTGTACGGTGGATCTCATGGTGGTTTTCTTGGTGCTCATTTGAGTGGGCAATATCCTGTAAGTTGTATATTTTCTTCTAATTTAGCACAGAAATCAAAGTATTTATTTAATAATGTCTATTTAGCCAAAAAATAGTCGGTACTTATAAACAAACAAAAAATAATTTCGACAAAAACCAAAAAATCGTCGATTTCTACTATAGTATTTATTTGTTTCAATTTTATTAACGTCGAAGCTGTAAAAATAATTTTAATTTTCCACTCTTCCATTTTTCGGAATTTTCATTGTAATCTTGACAACATAATCAATATATCTATCTTTCAATTTTTAATTTATTAATGAAAAATTGCATAAGATAATTTTATAGTATTATAAAGCAACTAATCTGTATAATTATAATGATAAATAATAATTTAAAACGTTAAAGTGAAGAAGTTAAATAAATTATATACAAATATATTACAATTAAAAATCCGAAAATTTTATTTCTTTAGCGTTAACACGTCTTTAATATTAGACATCTTTCACAATCAAAACATTATACTCAAATTTCTTTAAATAAAATAATTTACGATATGAAAATTATGTTCATTTTCGTATCGATTTGCATAACTCAACATATAATCTTTCTTAAAGGACAAATTCAGATCAGTCATTCTTCTAAACCCGGTGATTGATATAGCATCGATGTACACTACAACAGACATACCCGATTGGTAATTCCTATTAAAAATTATAAATAAATAAAACAACTCGTACATAAAAAAATTAAATGTATTTTAATTACGTCCAGGTGTCGCGCCGAAAGCGGTATTCCTATACTTAAAAAATTACCGGAACCTGAAGATGAAATCAATTACAATGAATTGTTAAAGATAATGTTGGATCACTCGCCGATAATTCATGTTGACAAAGTCAAAGCGCCTACTTTAATCGCCCTTGGATCGAAAGATTTACGTGTACCATCGTCTCAGGGAAAATTGTGGTACAAGCGATTGGTAAATAATAACGTTAAAGCAAAGTAAGAATTTTCATTATTTTTCAAAATCAATAAAATTTTTATATTTGTATAATAATTGTCTTTTTTTATTTCAATATTCCAGACTGTTTATGTACGAAGATAATCACTCGTTAAGAAAAGATGAAGTCGAAATAGACAATGTTATCAATTGTGCACTTTGGTTAATGGAACACAACGATTTGTCATAAAATACTTGTGTAAAATACTTCTTTTCATTTTATATCGATGACTCGGTTTCGTAAAATTTTAAGTGCTGATTGAAAATCCTCGTTTAATATTCCTTGTAAAACTAAAAATTTATTATTATCGTATTTTCAACGAATTTCGTATACTGCAACAAAAAAAAATTAAATTGGAATGTTGAACGCTACTTAAAATTTTATTATTAGTATAAGAACCATTGATATATAAAACTTTTAATCACTTTTATACAATGTGTAATAAATATTTTTTAAAATTAATATTTATATATATATGTGTGTATGTTCCTTACCCGTGACGAGAGGTTGCGTAAATCAAGTAGGCTGTTGCTAATATTAAATATAGAAACTTTATGTAATGATCTATTATTAATTTGATATACATAAATGTATATATGTACAAAAATACGCACTGTTCACCAGTGTTAAAAAATAGCAATTGTATAATATAATAATGTTTATATACAAAATATTGCATATAATTAGCGTACAAAATGACAATGTTCTTATAATTATAATTTTTTTTTACACAATGACCAAACTCAGGTACACCAATTGCAGATGTACGTGTCATATTATTGTGCTACTTGGTAGTTTCGCTTTTTTGGTCAATACAATTTTTTTCAATGTGTACGCAATTATAATTTGGTCGTTATTGTTCTTTACATTAAAATCACATTTTACTCTCTTTTCGCTTGTCTTGGTAAAAAAATAATTAGTCACGTGGGGAGACTACAATAGCAATACTGCTGAAAAATTAGCAATTATTTTTCAAACTACATTTTTCGAAAGAATAAAGGATTATTTAAATGTAGTATCTCTAATGTGATTAATAATGAAGAAGTTATGCAACTTTGATGTGCATATGGAAGTTTGATCATTTTACTGTAGCTTACATTAAATTTGTTCAAAATCCTAATTTTAGGTAATTATAATATCTTTTTTATGCAAAATCCGCGTTATTTTGCAATTTGATCTCAAACCAAATATACATATATACATGTACATTTATATTTGTGCATAAATATGTATGTATATATATAATATAGATAGTATATTAATAATATATTTATAAAAGAGATTTCTCTAATTATACTTATCTAATTAAAACATTAGATAAATTTGAATATGTGAAAAATGTAGTAATAAAACGAAAACGTCATGTGTTATTCGCATTAGCTTGAGAAGGAAATAGTGAATCGTAACTTGGAGGCAAATCTTTGTCGTGAAGTTGTGTTGAAACAGCTACTTCAAGCATTGGCGCCGTAGGTACATTATGTGTATTTGGAGTATTTTGTTCACCACGTTCCATTGGTAATCCAGACACACTTCCGCTTATAGTATTGGATGGTCCTGCGCAATCAGGTGACCAGCAAAGCTTCTTATGCTTTCTACAGATCCATAAACACAACCCAAATATGATAAAACACAAAAATATTGTTGTCACAGCACTAACAGTCACTTTAGTTCCAGTTCCATCACTTACTATTCGATTTACTACAATTGTGCAGTTAGTTTCATCTTTGCATGCGTAACTGGCACAATTTAAATGTGCATCACAAACAAATTTATTATAAATGCAAATATTTTTATAGTCAGGTAGAGGCCAAAATAGACCAGATGCAGTATCAGCTTTCTCGCATTCTAAAAATATTTTTAAAAATTAGATTGTATTGTTAGATATATAATTAATAATAGTCAGAACATTTTAAAATATTTACTTCTATAAGGTGTGTACACTATCTCTAAATCTAATTCTTCTCCAGGACGTAGAGGTTCTCTAGAGATGACAATTTCAGTCTCTATTTTCCCTTTTTTATTAAATTGTTCATATTTCCCTTGTACAAATTCTTCGCTGCTTTCATACTCAGATCGTACCAATTCCAACATGTCCACTTTACCACAGAACTTTTCTGCCTTGCTTCCAGTTTCAGATGTGGTGAACTACAATAATAAAACAATAAATAATGTAAATTTATATAAATGATTAATTCAGGTTTTTAAATATAAAACTACTAAATAATTTATAATATTCAAACAGATTATCCATTGAACTAATAGTCTCATTAATATTAATAAATACACTTAGCAGAATATCAAAGAAATTATTCACTGTGTAGGTAATTTTCAATAAATAGAATATGAGTTCATGGTGAGTCATGCACTACTTAAGTGAGAATAATTTGTTTGTATAAATATTAAAGTAGTTCAAAAATTATCAAGGAAAACAAAACATTGTACAATTTGACCTTTAAGAAAGTAGATAACAATAATTAAAGAAACACAGGAAATAAAGAAAATGTACAAGCATACCTTAATATAATCTAAACATTCGTCTCCATTGCGTCTAAGAGACATCCTTTGAATGACTGCAAACAATCCATCGCCATCCGCCGTTTCAATTTTAAACTTGCAATGCTTGTTGTACTTGACAATCCAACTATCGAACACATGCGATGGTTTAACAATGATAGCCGAATCCCTTCTATTTTTAAGATCGTTAACAACTGTAGTTCTCAGTGGATCGCAAATAGTAGGGCTATCCAAACCGTCTATAAACAAAACCAATCTAATAAATCACACAAGGATAATGGCAACAAAAAGAAAAGATACATAATACTTATGTACATAACTTACATTCGATGTATCCTCTAAAAGTATTCAAACTAGCGAGTGTGCTTGTGAAAAAAAGGAAAAGCACAGAAATGAAGGTTGCTGTGTATCGCTCAGCCATCTTGGATCAACTGTCATGCAAAAGCCATGTAAAGTTGTTATTGTGGGTATGTAGACACACATTCACAAGCTCAAAGTAATAGACAGACCAAGAGAAACTGTAACTATAACTATATAAACGATCATAGGAAATTTCCGTGATAATTAATTTCTCAATTCGTGACGAATACGAATACTCATCCTATAAAAGATCAAGCGATACACGTCATTTCGCTGATTCCGCTATACACCTCCACGTTCTAAATAATAAAAAAAAAATTTTTTTTCGTTTACACCTTACGAAACACTCTGCAACCGATATATGTATACATATAATGAATTGGATAAGGATAGAGTTCGTTGTACACTAACCTTTATCTGTAAACAGGCTCGATCTCACTTCGATTGACTTGGACTTCCATAGGATTGTCTCTTACACACGGTCAGTATTACACTAACAGCAGAATATTATATATCCTTTGTGCATACATATATATATATATATGTATAGTGCACAATGCGCGTGCGCATTTTATGTCAAAACATCGTCTATACTGCTGCCATCCTGCGCGATTATCCGACCTGCGACAGGTATAAATATATGGTGGTAAAGTTATTGAAATTCAAATTGTTACATTTTTCAACTTCAATTTGTCATTATAAATGTAAATTATTATTCTTTTATTTTAAATAATACTCGATATATTGATGTACCTTAAATATTTCTTACCAATACTTATACATTTTTTTTTCAATAAATTCAATAAATAAATAATAACAAACGCTCGATAAATATTAAAAGTAATCGATAATCAATAATCAAATAGTAATAATAATTATTGTTTGTAAATATATAAAGTAATAATCATTATTCCATATTCCATAATCACTCAATAATAAGGACTTCAAAAAGATCATTGTTCGACGATCTATATAATAATCAATGAACATTAATAAACATGTTTTTTTTTTTTAAATAAATTATTTACAATCGTTATCCGATCATTTAATAATAGTATAAGATTTTAAAAATGAAAAAGAATCATTATTTAATAATCCAATAACCGACGGATCTATAAATTACATTAGAAATAAAAGATTAACAATAATTGAAAAAAAGAGTATGTGATAAACCAACCAATAATCCTTAATAATAATAATAAAGTACACAAAATAATAAAAACAATTTAATATTCTCTAACCATATTCGTTAATAAATTAATTAAAATTACTACCCAATTTATAGAAAAGTTAAACCATGAATTACATAGAATTGGATTTTGGTGAAGTGGAAGCAGGTACTACGAAAACAAAATCGATTAAAATCGTCAATCAAAGCAACGTAAGTAATAATATCAAAATACTTATATCATTATGAATAGAGTTAGGTTTATAAAATGTAAAAAAAAAATTTTTTATTTTTAAACTTCATGATTTAAACTTTTTGTGGCATATTTGCAGTAAAAATATAAACATTTCTGGAAAATTTCAACAAAACGGAAAAATCGTTTGAACCAGGGTTAATTAATTATTAATTTTAGTATTTATTACTTAATGAAAATTTGTATTAATAATTAATTTTTATTTTTTAATTTAATTATAACTTTACTGTTTAGCTTATAAATATTACGTTTTTCTTTATTAAATTTGATTTTTTTTCGATAATTTCGTTTATATCTATAAGGATTACATCATTTTTGTATAATGTTATAATAAATAATAAATATTAATTACTGACAAATTTAAATAATAAGTAATTTTTATTTATCAATTACTGAATAAATGAATTACTAATTATTAATTATTAATGGATAATTAAAATTTTTTTCATCCTTGGTTTGAACCAAGGTTATGCAAGAAAAATGTATAAAAATTAGTGTTTGGTAGCAAATGCTTCTTATGTCTTATCAATTATTTATGAATTTATTTGAAAATTATTGTGAATATATTAAACAGATTTTTAATTATCATAAAAAGTATTATTTATATTAAGTACATATTATTTTAATTATCATAAAATATGTATATTTATAAGTTAATTTAGTATTAAAAAATTACTGTTTAGCTTATAAATATTACGTTTTTCTTTATTAAATTTGATTTTTTTTAGTAAAAAACATCTTTATTGATCGTCACGAACAAACAGTTGTTAATCGATGTTAATAAAGTTACAATTTTGCCGACGTTTCGGACGTTTTTTTCGCCGTCCCTTTTCAAGGCTAAAAAGTAATAATTACAATTGAAAAAATATAAATATAAATAAATACAAGTAACGAAACTTTAACTACGATGTCACAAGATAATTTCACACACTCACCAAATTTAAACAAGAAGAAATTGTAATTATTACTTTTTAGCCTTGAAAGGGACGGCGAAAAAACGTCCGACGATAATTTCGTTTATATCTATAAGGATTACATCATTTTTGTATAATGTTATAATAAATAATAAATATTAATTACTGACAAATTTAAATAATAAGTAATTTTTATTTATCAATTACTGAATAAATGAATTACTAATTATTAATTATTAATGGATAATTAAAATTTTTTTCATCCTTGGTTTGAACCAAGGTTATGCAAGAAAAATGTATAAAAATTAGTGTTTGGTAGCAAATGCTTCTTATGTCTTATCAATTATTTATGAATTTATTTGAAAATTATTGTGAATATATTAAACAGATTTTTAATTATCATAAAAAGTATTATTTATATTAAGTACATATTATTTTAATTATCATAAAATATGTATATTATTTATAAGTTAATTTAGTATTAAAAAATTACAATGTTTTAATAATTATTTATTTTTTAATAAATTATTTTGTCTAATAGATAAAAAAGCTTATGTAATGTTTAAATAATTAGTTGAAAGAACACTGACAAAAAATGTCAAAAAATATTTTTGGCACCGAACACTGGATTTGACACATTTTTCTGCATAACTTTAATTAAAATAATTCTGAGTTTTTGAAATTTTTAAGTAACGTTTACATTTTCATTACAAATATGCCACAAAAGTTTTAAATCATGACGGAGCCAAATTACAGGGATCTACACTTTCCAACCCGAAAGTTCCCGAAGGATTGATTTTTTAAGTTAAAATATTTTTGGTTAATAATAATTGAATAAACATTTTATATTCGGTAATTTTTAATCGAAAAAGGCATAATTTTACGACCCAAACATCGTAATTAAATAATCGATTGTAAAAATATGAGTAAATTGTTTAAAACATGCCTCATCCCTTTGTTTATTAAATAATATAACAGATGATCATTTTCTCACTCGAACATCCTGTCCAAATAAAAAAAAAAAATTTAATTCTACGCTTATTAGAAATAAAATAACAAAATATTGTTCAAATCTAAAACAGAACGAACAATCGTACATCATCCAAAGAGATCCACTCAGCAATCCCTTAGATTGCGTATTTCACACCAAAGAAAATTCATGGCTGTTATCACCATGCGAAAGTTACATATGCGACGTGACTTACACACCTTCATTACCCAATCGAAGATACATCGATTATTTTATCGTATCCGATGCTTGCAAGTGCTGTTATCAAATCGTTGCCCATGGTTCATCGATCGGTAATATATATGACATTTAAATAAAAAACTGATAATATAAATTATACACAATTTTTTCGTCAGGTCCCAAAGTAACTTGCCCAACTACGAAATTAACGATGATCTGCAAGGTAAATCAAGGAAAAGCCCAAAAGTGTATAAAATTGATCAACAATTCGAGTGTCCCGGGTAAATTTATGTTCGACGTCGATGTTGCTCACTGCCCTTTTAAAATAAACGAACCTCATGGCGTTGTTAAACCATGTTCTTCTAAATCGCTAAACCTATCGTTTGAACCCGATGATTTTGGAATTTACAAATTTCACGTACCTTGTATTATTCTTAATCAAGTAATTTATCAGTAGTCAAAAATATTTTATCGTCGGAAAAAAAAGAATTCTTTGTATAAAAAACGTAAAATATTTTCAGAGCCCGATTATCTTCGAATTGTACGGGGTTCGCGTTGGCGATTCGGATAAAACCCAAACGATCCGATCGAAAATCGAGAACATCAAAGGATTGGACGAAGCGGGAAATTTTAAAAATTATATCAACAATGTATCTTCCTCGTCACGCGTAGCCTCATTATCTAGGCGTTTTATTGATTTTGGATACGTTCAATTAGATTCGGAAAATTTTGAAGATAGAACGATAGAAACTGTGCGCTTGACCAATCATACGTCCTCGGATATTTATGTCGTGTGGAACAAAGGTGAATGAATTTTCTTTTAACGATCGAACTTACGGGAATGTTCGCTTAAAAACATATTTTCGTTAAAAACAAAAATTTGTATATTTTTTTTCGATCGGTCGAATAATATAAGATTAAATTGACGAATAACTTATTTTTGATAATATTTATGATTGTTCATTGTTTATCGAAATTTTTTAATGCGCGTAAAATAAGTTATATTGGGTTATTCATTGAATATTGAAACATAAATTTTAAATTTTACTTTTATAACGATTATATATTGGTGGTATCGACAAATTTTTTTATTTTTAATTACAACAATGTCTGTGATTTGTGAAACATAAAATTAAATTATATCTTTCCAATATTTTTAATATTCCGAAAACAAATAAATTTTTTAATCCTAAGGTTTAATACGAATTAAATTAATTTTGATTTTCAGATGTATCCGAAATATTCAACATTCAGCCCAACGAAGCCAAAGTTTTCAACAACGATACGATATCTTTCGAACTATATTTCGATCCACTCGAAGATCAAACATTTTACTCAACGGAATTAACAGCGCGTGTTTTTAAAATTACAAATTCCGATAATATCGATCACATATTAACTAATATTATACCCGAATTTGTTTGCGTTCGACTAATTGGTAAACATGATTATAAAAAAAAATGCATCGAAACGTTAATAATTAACCGTATTGGATATTTCAGGTCACACGTACTGTCACAACACCGAGGACACAGATTTAAAATACGAAATTCCGGAAAAAATTGTGATGCCTCCGTGTGTACCTGGTTTACCAGCGTACAACACTTTTTTTTTAAAAAACACTGGACACGGGTCATTAATGTTTCGATTTTTCGCACCAGTTGATAGTCGATATTCTGTGAAACCAACAATGGGATTGATCAATAGGTAGAATATTTTATCTTTTTATTTTATTTTATTTTTAAATAATTTTTTTATAATTTTACTAAAAATATTTAGAAAGTATTATTTGTTTTTTTGGCTCAAAAAAATGGTGTCACCTAACTTGGCTTGTAAAAAATATTCAATTTTAAGATGATCATTTTATTCTTTTTATATAGAATTTTAAAATATTAGTGGATTATTTTTTATGCATATTTTTCAATAAATATTTAAAAAATTTTATTTAAAGTAATCTACTGAAAATATTAAAACTCATCGACTTTTTGTTTAATTAATTTGATATAAAATGAAAACTTAAAAAGAAATGATTAACTCTGAGATTATAGCTTTATCTTTTGTATATAGAATTTTAAAAATTAATTTGGTAACTCCTTTCACGTACATTTATCACTATCATAAATATTTACGTTTTTAAAAAATTGTTAAGGATTTTTCATTTATTTAACTCGATTATCCTAGCGGAAATATTAACGATGTTTTGGATATAAATTACCCCGAAAGAATTTGAGGATTTTGTGAGGTTAGGTGAAACCATTTTTTGGCCATTAATTACCGATTTATTTGCCATTATTAGTTAAATGACTATATTTTTTATAAAAATACGATTCACAAGTACTTTCGTATACCCACTACGGCAGCTCTTTCCTTAAAAAATATGTGTAGTTATATATAATGTACAAAATATATATCCATATTCCTAACCTCAAAACATTAACAAAAATAAATAAAAATGTATTTAAAATAAAAAAAAAACAAACTGTACCTCAATCAAAATATCTTCGCAGCTCTCAAGAATACCAATTATTCGCCGTGGAATTATCACCGAGAGTCGACGAAGAAAAAACGTACGTTGAAAAATGGCCGATCGAATTATACGGTAATAATACAAGGAAAAACGAAATTTTCATTGAATTTCAAGGTATCGCCGAACGAGCAAGAGTCGTTTTTGGCGATAATAATTCCGTGACTTTTGATCCAGTTCACGTTGGTTGCTCGCTCGCGCAATCGGTTTCTATACGCAACGTAACAAGGCAATGCGCAAGGTACGCAGATAAGATAATAAAAAAAAAATAATCGCATACATACACTTTTTAATCGTACATACACGTTGGAAATAAATATTAGCTTATTAATTGTACGGTTGTAAATTATTTTTGTTTTAGCTTCGAATACCTGCACGAAGATTTCCCAAAGGAATTAAGGACGGAAGTGCCGAATGGCGTGGTTTACCCGAATGAAACGATTTTTCACAATTGGATTTTTACACCCGATCGAGTAAAAAATTACGCATTCGACGTTAGGTGCATCTTGTATGGGGAAATCGACGAGAGGAAATCGGCTATGGAAATTAATGTTACGGGGAATAGCACCGAAGGATCGATTATTGTAAACAAGTTAATTATATTTTTCTTTGTTTACATTTATTAGCAAATATTGTTTTTTTATAGTAAAAACTTTTTTTTATATTTATTTATTTTTTTACTTAAATATATAAACGGGCGTAAAGCCCTTATATATGATGAAATATAACATATGAAAATAATGTAGCTATAACAATTTTACACTTTAATTTAAATAATTGTTTTTTTATTTATTATTTATTATCAAATTTTATTTAATTTTGTTTTATTAGAAGCGTTTCGAATTCGAGTAGAAATTACTTTTTTTAGTTATGTATTAAATATACATATGAAAGATTATTTTATTTCTATATAAAATTTTTTAGAACTTTTAAGGTAAAGTACCTAGTACCGGGACACTTATGGAAACTTAATATACTATGAGCACTGTTTTAACAATTAGAAACAACATATTTAAAAACTTGGTAATCTAATCGTTATTTAATTGTCTATTTTATTGATGTTTTACAAAAAACGGTAGTTTATCTAAATGTTTTTATTAAAAAAGTATGTTGTAAATAGCAGTGAGAAATCCGCAGTAGTGTGACGACCTATTTCAAAGAGGTTGCAGTAGTGGGACATGATACGGACGCAGTACTGGGACAATAGTTTCAAATGTGTCCCAGTACTGCATTATGGAAACTGTGAGGGGGTAGTAGTGGAACACCATTCGACACCAAAATTCATGATCGTCATAACCTCAAAAAATTTATATTGTGTTTATGCTAAATTTATAAATTAAACAAACACTTTTTTATACAAATACATTAGTTTATCTAGTAAACAATCCGAATTCATTCATATCTATATTTTATTTACCGTTTACAGTATTAAATTCAACGTGTCCCACTACTACTGCCAATTTTTCGCTTGTCCCGGTACTGGGTACTTTACCTTATATATTTTTTTATTACTAGAGTTATCTAAAATACTTAAAAATGAAAAAAAATATTTTATCAAAGGCAATACCAGATGAAGTTAATTTCGGCGATCGAACGTACAACGAGACGTGCAAAACAGATATAAAGCTATTCAATTTTAGTTCGGTGACGATAAATTTTTTATTATCCTGCCGTACGACGCATCAATTAGAAATAATGATAAATTCGGAAAAGGATGTAACTTTTTTACCATCGCACGGTATGATCGAACCAGGAAAATGTCAAATTGTTCAAATAATTTTGAAACCTACGCAGTCTGGATTTTACGAATTAACCGCTGATTACGTCGTTGTCTCGAATGTACCATCGGAAAATCCAATATTATTAAGGAAACCTGAACATTTGTGTATTATTAACTGCATGTGTTACTTACCGACGTTGCAGGTATAAAATTTTAAAGACAGTGATTTATATATAGATTTAAAAATTGGTTAAATTATACTAAAAAAAATTAGGGTTAATCGATTTCTACCGATTAAAAGTAAAAAAAATATCGAAAAAGACGTTTATTACAAATATTTTCTTAGACGATTTGCATAATCTACCGATTTTCAAAAAATCGGTAGATATCGGCGAGAAATAATAATTTTATCGCACAAATTTTGTAGTTGTATTTATTCGATATTTACCGAGTTTTATAAAAGAAAAATGTTATAAAAATTGTTATAATTAGTCATTTTTCTACCGATTTTTAGAACGATGGCTAATTTATGTCGAAAAAATCGTTATCATTTCTAATAAAGAATTACATATATATTTTCTTTAATAAATGGTTAAATCGAACGATTTTTAAATAATCATTAGAAATTGACAGATTGATTCAATTAATCTATTATTTCATTTAAAAATTTCGTATAGCTTGCAATTACCAGATTTTTTATAACATCGAAACAAAAAATTTGTTTAAATTTTAACTAAAAAAATAATTTTATTTATATAGGTAAAAGATTTATTGTATATAGCAGAAACGAACAAATTGATAAGTAAAGTGTCACTTTGGAAATCTTTAAACATCGATGAGTTAGTTATTATTTTCTTCATCGTCATATTATGCCTTTCTGTGTTTATAAATTACAATAATATATTACTTTAAAAAAGGTTGAATACCATACTAAACGAATTACCAGCGTGTCAAGAAGTATCATTTGAGATGACCATACCACTAGGAACTATGAATGATAACGAAAAATTTGTGATTAAATTATTATTAACAAATCAAAATCCAATTGACGCTGTGTGGATTTTTAAGAAAAAAAGGACCTGCCTTTGCAACAATCCTAATGTTAAAAACAAGACAGCTGTCAAAACTAATTTTAAAACTAGCTGTCTTTACTGTTTGTATGACGAATCGACTTCGATTAATCCGAAAAAAATTAAATTGACGGTATATAAGAAAAAATAATGATGATGATTTATTTAAGAAGGAGGCATATCCCGTGGGTTACCAACCGAGCAAAAAAAGATAATTATTATACATTTATTTTAGAAATGTGTAATTTTATGTCGTCATAAAGTATGTAATAAAATTTCTGCACCGAAAAATCACGGAAACTCGTACATTGTTTAGGCTGCCATTGATGTATTGATCTGAAACTTGATAAGGGGGTAACAAAGTCAAGTTTTATTCTCCCAACCTTAATAGTCTCAAACGTCACATAAAATTAAGAACAGTCCCCTTTATTACATCTAACTGTGTGCTAAATTTTAGATTAAAATATTATTGCGTTTTCGAGAAAAGTCTTACCAAAAATATCAAATCTTTCCACCTCGTTGAGGTTAGGTTTACATTTTTGGTAAGACTTTTCTCAAAAACGCAATATAATTTTAATCTGAAATTCAGCACACAGTTAAATTATCAATAAACGAAGGCGCCTCTTCTCTTATTTTTTAACATACTGTTTTATTACAAATTTATTACTAATAATCACGATTGCCGATAAGGTAGGGAGGATAAATATTGGACTATGGCACCCCGTTAATAAATGGTTAAATCGAACGATTTTTAAATAACCATTAGAAATTGACAGGTTGATTCAATTAATCTATTATTTCATTTAAAAATTTCGTATAGCTTGCAATTACCCGATTTTTGATAACATCGAAACGAAAAATTTGTTTAAATTTTAACTAAAAAAATAATTTTCTTTATATAGGTAAAAGATTTATTGTACATAGCAGAAACGAACAAATTGATAAGTAAAGTGTCACTTTGGAAATCTTTAAACATCGATGAGTTAGTTATTATTTTCTTCATCGTCATATTATGCCTTTCCTGTGTTTACAAATTACAATAATATATTACTTTAAAAAAGGTTGAATACCATACTAAACGAATTACCAGCGTGTCAAGAAGTATCATTTGAGATGACCATACCACTAGGAACTATGAATGATAATGAAAAATTTGTGATTAAATTATTATTAACAAATCAAAATCCAATTGACGCTGTGTGGATTTTAAGAAAAAAGGACCTGCCTTTGCAACAATCCTAATGTTAAAAACAAGACAGCTGTCAAAACTAATTTTAAAAGTAGCTGTCTTTACTGTTTGTATGACGAATCGACTTCGATTAATCCGAAAAAAATTAAATTGACGGTATATAAGAAAAAATAATGATGATGATTTATTTAAGAAGGAGGCATATCCCGTGGGTTACCAACCGAGCAAAAAAAGATAATTATTATACATTTATTTTAGAAATGTGTAATTTTATGTCGTCATTAAAGTATGTAATAAAATTTCTGCACCGAAAAATCACGAAAAATCGTACATTGTTTAGGCTGCCATTGATGTATTGATCTGAAACTTGATAAGGGGGTAACAAAGTCAAGTTTTATTCTCCCAACCTTAATAGTCTCAAATGTCACATAAAATTAAGAACAGTCCCCTTCCTTTATTAATAACCTACCTCAGTTCAAAATTTGAAGCAAAATTATCGATTAATTTCCGAGAAATACTTTACCAAAGTTAGGTAGCTAATCCCTTGTCAAAGTTTACGATAATTTTGTGCAATTTGAGGTTATACACTTAGGATTTTTGGTAAGAAATTTCTTGAAAACTAGACAATAGTTTTCCTTCAAATTTTAAAGACAATTAGATTATTTAAAAACGAAGGGGACTGTTGACTTACGTAAATTAACTTCCTTTTTTAATTATAAAAAAATTAATCTCATGTGATTTTCAAGGTCGGTAAGGTAGGAGGATAAAATTTGGCTTTCTCACCCCGTTAATAATTTTGAGCAGTTCTGTATTCGGGTTTTTCATAAATTTGCATACTTTTTTAAATCAATGTAATATTTATCTTTTTTTGCCCAGTCGGTAACCTACCGGCTACCCTCTTAATTTAAATTATCAGTGTATACACAATTTACATTTAATATTTGAGTTAGACGAATGAAACGGCCATCGTTACTATCGAAATTAAAAGCGATGCTCTTAAATCACCTGGAATCAATTGGGATTTAAACATTGGCGAAGGAAGGCATGTGATAATGAATTTTCGAATTGAGAGATCCATTATCTTGTCGGATCAGTGTTTGAAATTTCAGACCCTGCACATTGGACATTGCAGTAGCATGCATTATCAGGTATGTCGAACTTAGAAAATGGTCATTTTCTACTTTTCTTTTATATACAAATGAATAAATATTTAAAAATTTTAGGCATGTTTTTAATAATATACATTTTTCATTATACAATTTTTCCAGACTTTTAAATCCATAATTTAGTTTAGAAGTTTACGCCCTTTTTGACTAATAATTACCGGCCAAAAATTGTGTGTTCAATTATTATTTAAAAAATGATTTTTTCTTAAGAAAATCAAAACGTCAAGCCCTTATGTTTTACGAATGATCCATATGAATTTTATCAAATTTTTAACTCAATATTTTAGATATAATTTTTGGGTTGTAAGATGTAGATTCCTGTAATTTGGGTCCGACATACATTTTTAACATGTAAATTCAATTTTATCTTTCAGGCAATATGGTTGTACAATGACACTAATACCGAGAAACCTTATAAAATTGATACGAAGCAGCTGGCTGTTGTAAACAAAAAGAATTACGGTGTAATTTTAACTTGTTTGAATCCTGAAGGTGGAATTCCAGGACACGATCGAAAACCCGTTTTCTTTGGATTCTGTCCAAATCGATTTGGATCATACGAGGTATACGTGCTGATTGTAAATACACATTTTTCTATTATCTTATAAATGTTATTGAATTTTAGGTTATGATATCGGTCACACTGGGCGATAAGGAATCGGTATTATTTATCGATGCCGAATCTAATTGCAACAATAAAGAAATCCTGGGTACTCGTAAATCGTGTCCTTTGATCGATAGTTTTACAACCGACGATATTTTAGCATATTTTAATAATAATTGTCTTATATTACCGGTGTTACCGACACACGGTAAAATAACGAAAATTGTAATGATGAGTAATCGGCATGAGACCGATGTATTGCAGTACAATTGGAGAAAGTAATAATTATTATTTCTTTTGGTTCTAACAATTTATACCCTGATAATTGAGATAAAAATTGTATAAAATATAAAGTTCGTTACGATGGACAATAACATAAGTAATAATTTAGTGAATTCAAATAAAATAATTTATTTTTTTCACTGTATAGTAGGAATTGACAGGTCAGAAAAATAATTTTTCAAATACTTATTAAAATTAAAAAAATTTGTTGATCGATAATATAAACAATATTGGTATTATTCAATATTTATTCGAACTATTTATTTATAAATCTGAACAAATTTATTAACACAGCTTAAAAAAAGACAGTGACTGAGAATAAACAAACAAAAACTATTTTATTATTCAAAAAAAAGTAAAGTATGACAGCTGTGTTTTTTAAACATCATTTACATCAGTTCTAATTATTAATTTTTAGTTTTTTAACTCTACGATGTGCGTAAAATATTAACCGATTATATATATATATATATATATATATATATATATATATATACGTTTAAAACTTTCTTCGCTTTATCAAACTTATACAATTTCATATTTTAAACATAAATTTTAAGTTGAAAATTGAAGCTTCGTGTAATTGAACTTCATCACCCCTTTATCTAGAATAATAACGAAACTCAAAAAAAAAAATAATTTCAGTTACGAAATCCCCGGATTTGTCAAAGTAATTGTAGAGCCAACAAGTGGTTTAATCCAACCCGAATCTTTGCTCACATTTATTATTCGAATACACGTTGGGTACCACGAATGCTTACTAGATGTTGACATATATTGCAATTTCGTCAACGTAAGCGAAAGACGAGTCGCCGAGAAAAAGAGAGTCGAACAAGCGATCGCAATTAAACAAATGGATCAAGAATTCACCATAACTGATAAAGGAATAATGTATCAAGTAAACGATTTTTATCACTTAAATATTTATTTTAATCATATTTTTTCTGTGTAGTACATATTTTGAAAATAATTTCGATGAAATAAATATTATTATTTTCCTAATCTTTATGTAATTAAATTTAATTAGAGGGGTGTCAAATTATAGAAAAATTTCAAATTTCCCGCGGTTAAATTATTTTTAGGGGTCCGTTCACCCTTTCTATCTTATCAACGTAAAATATCACGTAACAATTGTCGCAATTAAAAAAAATATCATTAATTAGTTGAATTCTAACAATTAATTGCCCTTCTCTTATTAATTACCCAAATTTTAATTAGAAGATTTAATTATTAAGTCAAAAAATCTCCTTGTAACATTTTTCAAAATAAATTTTAAGTCATATCGATTATCATTTAACATTGTACAAAAATAATTGCAAGTTTTCTGACTTATGGAAAACCAATAAATATTTTCTACTTTTAATTCACTCGGTCGATAACAATTAAATGGGATCATATTTATTAAGGGGGTACCAAAGTCAAGATTTATCCTCCCTAGCTTACCAGCCTCAAAAGCCATAGAAAGTGAGTTATAATTAAAAAAGGACGATAATTTACGCAATGAGAACAGTCCCCTTCCTTTATTAATAACCTACCTCAGTTCAAAATTTGAAGCAAAAATATCGATTGATTTTCGAGTAATCTCTTACCAAAATTTATGATATTTTCATGTAATTTGAGGTTGTACGCTCGACTAATTAAAAGGCATGTCAAGATTTTGGGTAAGGGTTTTCTCGAAAACCAATCGATATTTTTGCTTCAAATTTTAAAGATAGATAGATTATTAATAAAGGAATTAACTTTCTTCTTTAATTATAAGTAATTTTATATAATTTTCAAGCACAGTAAGGTAGGGAGAATAAAACTTGGCTTTGGCACCCCGTTAAGGGGGTGGCGTATCCGGTGGGTTACCGATCGAGCAAAAAGAGATAATCGTTAAATATTTTTAAATAATACGCAATTTTATACAAAACTCAAATTCAGAAGAACTAAATAACTAAATAATAAATCATTTTACGAAATTCTAGGTCAATAAGACAAGGACACCCTAATAAATTTCTGCACTGCAAAATATCGGAAATTCGTACATTTTCGATTTAGAAATTGTTTAGAGTGGAACTTCGTAGAATGATATGACTTATTATTTAATTATCTAGTGCAGTTCAGTATTTGAATCTTGCATAAAATTGCATGTATTTTGAAATAAATGTAATAATTATCTTTTTTTGCTCGGTCGCTAACCCAACGGAATTGTTTGAAAAGGTCCCATGTGGCACTATACACCTAGTCATTGCCGAAGCATATGCATCCAGATATGCAAAAGGCCAAACAAAACAAAAATAAAATAAAAAGGAATAAATTATTTAGACGAAACCAGTGTTCGAAACGATAAAGAAACCGACGACGTTTGGAAAACCTTAACGATCACCGTAAACGTGAGAGAACTCGACAAAATTGACTTACAACAACAATTAAAAAATATACCAAATGAGGAACATATCCAAGAATCAAATTTTCACCATAAAAATATCCTGCTAACGTTCTTCACGTTGTTTCTCATATCCTCGAATGTACAATATGGTAAGCAACGCTAGTTCGATCTATAAATACATAACTTACATTTTATTGTAATATGTGAAAATGGTACAGTAGCAAAATGTTATGGGCTTCCTAAGATTCACAAAGAAAAGCTGACATATAGAATAATTATATCATCTATTAATTTTCCTACTTATAAGCTTGCTAGATTTTTGTCTGATATTTAGTTAATGTAGTTGGTAAAACAATTCTTATATTAAAGATAGTTGGAGTTTTTATAATATGATGAAAGATATGATTATTCCGAATAATTGTAAAATGATCTCATTGGATGTTGTATCTTTGTTTACAACGTTCCTTTAGATTTTGTGAATGATATAATAATAGAAAAATGGTCAGATATTAGTTTAGATACTATTTTAGATATTAATGAATTTACCAAAGCACTTAATTAGTATTTAATAATACATTTTTTTCTTTTGATAAAGATTTTTATGAACAGGGATATGGATGCCCAATGGGATCACCGTTGTCACCTGTAATAGCTAATTTAGTGATGGAAAAGTTAGAGGTATTGCTTTGTCGAAATTGAGTTTCGAACCAATGATTTTAGTAGATTTGTTGATGACATCTTTACGATAGTACCTGAATGTTTTGTTGATGAAATGGTTGATGTTTTTAATTCAATTCATGATAGAATTAAATTTACAGTAGAGGTTGAGATTGATAAAGAATTAAATTTTTTAGATATTAAAGTTATTAGAGATGATAAAAATAAAGTTAAATTAAATTGGTATAGAAAGCCTACTTGGTCGGGTAGATTTTAAATTTCCATTCTCATCACCAGTTCAGTGACAAGATTGGTGCGTTGAAAGGTGTTATTGACCGTGCCGTTGGACTGTCACACGGGGAATTTTAGAAAAGTAAATTTGGATTTAGTTAAAAAAACTTTTGTTAATAATAATTATCCGATAGATTTGATTAATAGAGTGATTGAAGAGAAGAGTGAATCAAATTTATAATAGTAAATTAAAAGTTAGAGTAGATATTAAAATTGATGCATTTGTTGTTATACCGTATGTTAGAGGTTTATCAGAAAGAATAAGAAAAGAATTTAAAAAACTAGATATTCAAGTTTTCTTTAGAATATTAATAATTTAAGTTTTTGTTTAATAATTGTAAGGATAGAGATAGAAAGGATGATAAATCTGGAGTTGTTTATAAAATAAATTGTATTGATTGTGATAAATGTTACATTGGTCAAACTAGTAGATATTTGAAAAAGAGAATTTATGAACATAAATATAGTTTGAGGAGTGTATCTGTCACATCAGGTTTGAAAGAGCATTGTTTAGATTTTGTTCATTCATTTGATTTTAAAAATGTAGAAATTTTAGAACAAAATATTATGAGTAAATTTAAAAGAGAAAGTCTTGAGAATATTCATATATTTAAGAATGATAAGAATGTTAATTTAATGTTAGAGTCAAGTAAATTAAATAAGATTTATCATCCTATCTTAACTTAGCTTAGTTTATTGGTGTGAATTTATTTAGGGTGGGTCCTTGGAGTGGGGAGGCATTTTGAGGGTTTAAATATCGTGTGGAATAGATTTCATTTCAGTCCCTGATGAGGAGCAGCAGCGAGCTCGAAACGTCGGACATCATATTTGGGGTTAGTAGATTTTTGGTGCAGGGGGGCAGTCAGATTGCTTTATTAATAATTGTTTTTATGTTTAGTTAGTGTTTTATTTTTTTTTTTTTTTTATATTTTATATTTTAATTTTTTATTTTATTTTATAGCTCAGTAGGTAGGAGAATAAAACTTGGCTTTGGCATCCCGTTAAGGGGTGGCATATCCGGTGGGTTACCGACCGAGCAAAAAGAGATAATCGTTAAATATTTTTAAATAATACGCAATTTTATACAAAACTCAATTCAGAAGAACTAATAACTAAATAATAAATCATTTTACGAAATTCTAGGTCAATAAGACAAGGACACCCTAATAAATTTCTGCACTGAAAAATGACGGAAATTCGTACATTTTCGATTTAGAAATTGTTTAGGGTGGAACTTCGTAGAATGATATGACTTATTATTTAATTATCTAGTGCAGTTCAGTATTTGAATCTTGCATAAAATTGCATGTATTTTGAAATAAATGTAATAATTATCTTTTTTTGCTCGGTCGGTAACCCAACGGAATTGTTTGAAAAGGTCCCATGTGGCACCATACACCTAGTCATTGCCGAAGCATATGCATCCAGATATGCAAAAAGCCAAACAAAACAAAAATAAAAATAAAAAGGAATAAATTATTTAGACGAAACCAGTGTTCGAAACGATAAAGAAACCGACGACGTTTTGGAAAACCTTAACGATCACCGTAAACGTGAGAGAACTCGACAAAATTGACTTACAACAACAATTGAAAAATATACCAAATGAGGAATATATCCAAGAATCAAATTTTCACCATAAAAAATATCCTGCTAACGTTCTTCACGTTGTTTCTCATATCCTCGAATGTACAATATGGTAAGCAACGCTATTCGAACTATAAAATACGTAATTTACAATTTTATCTTTTTCCCAGGGATATCGTAAACAGCAAATATTTTGGAAAAATATTAAAAGAATACTTGACGCAGGATAATCGTTTGAAATATTCACAATTGCCGTTAGACGAGGAGAAAAGAGACTATCACATAAATCGTTGCAATTTGACAACGCCGAAATTATACGTGGCAAATATATTACATAATGTATTCTTATATATATATATATACGTTGTTGTGTTGATATTATAAAATATACGTTTCTTTTTTATTACAATACGATTTATTTTACAGATGATATCCATGATCATCCACGAAGAATTCAATCTTCACACCGATCACTTTTCCCACCCGCCCGACGTCCGACAAATATCGTATACGAAAGTTTACGCGCATATCCATAAACGGTTGATCGATAAAAACTAAATAGACATATTTTTTTTTAAATAAGAAAACTTCATGCTGATGATAATAAAAAAAGGTTTTGATATAAAAATATTGCATTTTTTCTACGTATATAGCCAAACGACAAAATGATCTAATGTCAAAGTGATAATCCTTCCTAACTTATCAACCGAGCTAAACAAAAAATTATAAAATACGAGAATTTTTTAAAAAATAAACAAAAATATGAAAAGGACATAATATAATCAACTTTTTCACCTTGATCAGAGAAAGTTTAGGATCTTATTCGGAATTTGACCCCCAAAAAAATTCATGTTTTTTTTAATCTAATTGATTAAAAGGTGCATAAAATAACTTTCTAATTACTTTTTTTAGTGGAGAAATATGTTTCCGATCGATTTTAGCAAAAAAATAATTTTTATTCCACGATGTATTTCACCATTTTCTATTACACTGTAGTTTCAACTTGCTTTTGTATCAGTCCAATAACCCAAATATGCATAAACCCGTTTATCGGCCTGAACTTGCTTTTGGGTTAAGCGAACTACAAATCACTAAAAACGACCGAAAACACATTTCTCCACTAAAAAAAGTATTTAGAAACTTATTTTATTGATTTTTTAATCGATTGGGTTAAAAAAACATGATTTTTTTGGGGGTCAAATTCCGAATAAGTACCAAAGTTTACTTTATTAACTTCTACGAATGGAGTAAAATTGCATTTTATTCCTTTGATGACTTTATTCCCCATAGACTCACTTTACTCCCCGTAGACTCATTTTACTCATCATAGATTTACTTTTTTGTTTTGAAAACAGCTTAGTTTAGCCTTTTCCTACAAATACAAAATTAAATTTATTATATTAAATAAATATATCAAAATATTGTACAATATTGATAAAATTTAGAAATAAAATAAAAATTGTTATTGCAAAAAGTGATTTTTCAAATGATTAGGGTGAAAAATTTTAATAAATATAAAGGCATCCTCGAAAATCCGATTGTATTTTTAAGTTCAACTTTTACACAAAGGTCAGTATATCGTTTGTCAACAATCATACATTTATTTATTTATTTTTACTTATTTTTTCGTTTTCAATTTAGTTTCTTAAAATCGAGTATTCATATACACCCTCTGTCTCCTTAAAAAACATCCTGCTTGGATGAAAAACTAATCAAGTTATAATAAGTAAAATCTTGTTAATTTTTAGATTTTTTTTATGGTAATATAATAAAAAAACTGTAAAAAAAATAATAAATTTAAATAAAAGTGTATAAGTATACTTATAGATAGACGTATAGATTATGGATAATTTATATACTTTCGTATATCTATCATTATTTTTTGATATTCGTTTCTATCATACTGCACGATTTTCAATTGAGTATACCTATACCTATGTAACACGTGTATACGTCTCTCTTTTTCTTCCATCTGTTTTCTTTCTCTCTCTCTCTCTCTCTCTCAATACACAGAGAAAAGAGGTGCATCGTGTGTGCCGACGGCCGTGCACGCGTTATTTCATCATATTTATATTATTTAAGTAATTTAACGAAAATGGTAAGTTAATGTACTAAGAATTTAATAAATTTTTAATTTCGTTAGAAATCCGGTAAATTTTGATGACTATTATATGGTACACCTTCTAGTTTAGCGGTATATAACCTCCTTTGTATCACAATGTCAAATATCATTCAAATATGTTGAATTGTTTATTACAATATGTGGTTTATAACGTTGAATTTTTATTCATAATAGGGTACAACTGCTGAAAGGAAAGGTACATTTAAGGTTGAATATTTGCAAAAAATTGAACGTCAAATACAACATAAATGGGAAGTTAATAAAACTTTTGAATTGGACGCTCCATCTCATCCAAGGAAGAATAATGATGAGAAATTTTTAGTTACGTTTCCTTTTCCTTATATGAATGGGAGACTACATTTGGGGCATGCATTTTCTTTTTCAAAAGCTGAGGTAAAGTATATAACATAGGCAATTGCAAATGTTGAAAGTACAATTTATTATTAAATAATGTTATTTTAGTTTGCTGCCAGGTACAACAGATTATTAGGGAAAAAGGTCCTGTTTCCTTATGGTTTTCATTGTACGGGAATGCCAATTAAAGCGTGCGCCGATAAGTTAAAACGTGAAATGGAAGATTTTGGATATCCTCCACAATTTCCAGCTGTTGAAGAAGAAAAAGTACAGGAAACTAATAATGATATAGTTATTGTTGATAAGAGTAAAGGGAAAGAAAGTAAGTTTGTAATGAAAAGAAAATTTTATATACATTTGAATATACATTAAATATTTGTATGTATTTTGATTATTTATAGAGTAAAGCTGTAGCTAAAGTTGGTGCAGCTAAATATCAATGGCAAATAATGCAAAGTTTAGGTCTCAAAGATGAAGAGATCAAATATTTTGCGGATGCTGCTTATTGGCTCGATTATTTTCCACCTCTTGCAGTGCAAGATTTAAAAGCATTTGGTCTAGCTGTAGACTGGAGACGTACTTTCATAACTACAGATGCTAATCCATTCTTTGATTCATTGTAAGATGGCAATTTTGTCATTTAAAAGAAAGAAACAAAGTGAAATATGGTAAAAGATACACAATCTTTTCACCTAAAGATAATCAGCCCTGTATGGACCATGATAGGTCTACTGGAGAGGGAGTTGGTCCTCAAGAATATACATTGATTAAAATGAAAATGTTAAAACCATATCCCAAGAAACTTCAGTAAGAAATTTTTAATTATAGAGCTACGATATAATTTATAAACAACAAAAGATAAATATTAATAATATGTATTATATTTTAACTACAGATCTATTCCTGACAAAACACCTATATTTTTGGTAGCTGCTACTCTTAGACCGGAAACTATGTATGGTCAAACTAATTGTTGGGTGCGTCCAGATATGCGTTACATAGCTTTTACAACTGCAAATGGTGAAATTTTTATATCTTCTCCAAGAGCAGCTAGAAATATGTCTTGGCAGGATTTTACAAAGAAAGAAGGTAAACTTGACATTGTTCTTGAATTGACTGGATCGGTGAGTATTAAGTATTAAGAAAAATATTTAACTATTCAACATTTTTGTTATTTATAATATATTTTAGGATATTATGGGAGCAGCTTTAAAAGCACCAAAAACTTCTTATGATATTATTTATACCTTGCCAATGCTGACTATTAAAGAAGACAAAGGTACTGGTGTTGTAACTTCGGTACCCAGTGATTCACCTGATGATTATGCAGCTTTAGTAGATTTAAAGAAAAAACAACCACTCAGAGAAAAATATGGTATTAAGGACAATATGGTTTTACCATATGAACCTGTAAGTTAATTTAAAATATTATTTCATACAAATAAGTGTATTATAGTATATTAATTACAATTTTGAAACATATTCTTTCAGTTACCAATCATTGATATTCCAGATTTTGGTAATTTAGCAGCTGTTACTGTTTACGATCAACTAAATATACAATCTCAGAATGATACAGTTAAATTGCAACAAGCCAAAGAGATGGTGTATTTGAAAGGTTTTTATGATGGTGTATTACTAGTCGGTGAATACAAAAACAAAAAAATACAAGATGTCAAGAAAAATATTAGGGAAGAATTAATAAACAATAATGAAGCTGTGATTTATTATGAACCAGAGAAAACAATTATTTCTCGATCGAATGATGAATGTGTAGTTGCTCTGTGTAATCAATGGTATTTAAACTATGGTGAACCTGAATGGAAGAAAACAGCTGAAAAAGCTTTAGAAAACCTGGAAACTTTTCACGATGAAGTGAGAAAAAATTTCCATGCCAGCTTAGACTGGTTACATGAGTATGCTTGCTCTAGAACTTATGGTCTTGGTAAGTTTCTGATAATATGTATAATCTAAAAAATTAAATGTATATTTCATTCAACTGTGATGATTATTTTTAGGTACTAAATTACCTTGGGATGATAAGTGGCTTATTGAATCATTGTCCGACTCAACTATCTACATGGCATATTACACTATAGCACATTTAATTCAAGGGAATAGTTTCAAAGCAGATAAAACAAATGCACTTAATATAAAGTAATTAAAAATTTATTTCATTACACTTATTTTCTTTTCCAATATTGAGTTATTTATATATTAATATTATTTTTTAATTAGAGCTGAAGATATGACTCCCGACGTATGGGATTATATATTCTTTAAAGATGCAAAATTACCATCACCAAAAACTTGTAAAATTTCCAAACAATCATTAGAATTAATGAGAAAAGAATTTCAATACTGGTATCCTGTTGACTTACGAGTTTCTGGAAAGGATCTTATTCAGAATCATCTCACATATTATCTTTATATTCATACTGCGATTTGGCCTAATCAACCAGAATTATGGCCACGAGGAATTCGAGCCAATGGACATTTACTTTTGAATTCCTCTAAGGTCTCAAAAATAATTTTAATAATTTCAATTACAATTTAATATAAGTGTACAATGTATATAATTCTAGATGTCAAAATCTGAAGGCAACTTTTTAACGCTTTATGAAGCTATTGTCAAATATTCGGCTGATGGAACACGATTATGTTTAGCTGATTCTGGAGATTCTGTAGAAGATGCCAATTTTGTAGAACGTAATGCAGATGCTGGAATTTTGAGACTTTATACTTTCATTGAATGGGTTAAGGAAATAGTTACTTCTTCGCAAAACACTTATCGTAAAGGTGTACCTACTACTTTCAACGACCGCGTGTTTGCAAGGTAGTTACTTAATATTATTTTCATTTTAAATTCACTTAACTTTCATCTGTTCTAATTAGTCTTATGTTCACAGTGAAATTAATTTGAAAATTCAAGAAACTGGTGAACACTATACTAAAGCAAATTACAAAGAAGCATTGAGAACTGGATTTTTCGAACTGCAAACATCTAAAGATAAATATTTACAGTTAAGTGCACTAGAAGGTATTAATATAGATCTTATAATGCGATTTATAGAAGTACAAACGATTTTGCTGTCACCAATTTGTCCTCATGTATCTGAACATGTTTGGAGTCTTATTGGAAAGGTAATAAGAATAATTTTAGAAATAATTTTCTTAAAATTAATGGAATTATATTATATTTTATTAATTGTACAATTACAGAAAGGCAGCGTATTGAATGCTGGCTGGCCAGTAGCCACTATAATTGATGAAATTTTAATAAAATCTTCTCAATACCTTATGGATGCAGCTCACTCATTCAGAGTACGTTTAATCAATCACAGTACAACAAAATCGAAAGGCAAACAAAAAGGACCAACAGTGGTGAAAAACCAACTATTGGTAAGGTATTTGTAGCAAAAACTTGGCCAACATGGCAAAGTTCAGTTCTTACAACTATGAAAGAATTATATACTGTGAGTATTAATTTCTAGAATTTTGTTTATATAATATATTTTAATATTTTTTTTAAAACGTTGTATTGTTTATGCAGCAAAATGGTAATCGTCTACCTGAAAATAAAGTTATTGCTGCTGAATTGGGAAAGAAAGCAGATTTGAAAAAGTATATAAAAAGAGTAATGCCTTTTGTACAAACGACGAAGGAAAAAATGGAAGCTATTGGTGTTGGTGCTCTTAATTTAACGTTAGATTTTAGCGAATTTGATGTTCTCACTGGTAGTAAAGAATATCTACGCAATACCCTAGATGTAAGGAACAAAATGCCAGTATTGTATTATTTTATAATTAATAGTAGATTAAAATACAACGTTATTACAGCTGGAAGAATTAGTAATAAAGTATGCAGATGAAGCAGACGATAAAACAAGAGAAGAATGTTGCCCTGGAGCGCCATACATTGCTTTCTCGGTTAAACCAGGTGTAAACGTAAGGTTCACAAACCCGCAAAAATGTAATGGTCTATTTGAATCAAAAATAAAGATTAGTGATGGTGATACAGTGAAAGAAGTAATTTCAAAATTGCTAGGGACAAAAATATAAAAGGTAATTAACTTATTAGTACTAGTAACTTTTATTTCGTTATTATATACTATGATAATTTTAGATTTATCTACAATTACTCTGTATCGATATGAGGATCCACTTGTGGGTCCTAGGATAATTCCAACGACTGAAAATATTCTACTGAATAAACAAAAGATATTAGATGAAGCAGTATTTTTGGTAGATATTGAAAAAGTTAGTGTGAGTATAAAAACTAGAGCAAATACCTACAATGTAGGTGATGAACTTGTATATTGCATTGGGTTGTAAATTGAAGATATTACACCGTATATTTTTTAAGACTCAAAGAGTTGCTTTAAATTTGTTAAATAAAGATGTTTTGGTATTATACTTAAATGTTTCACTTGATATTATAACATTTTAAATAAAAAGAATTGTATAATATTATCAAGAAATATAAACAACTATATATTTATAAATATATAAATTTATTATCTATTATTATTTACACAAGGATCAGAAATTCGTCGAAATACTGCTAAGAATTTATCACCTTTATTTCTAGTGACTTTTCTGACCTTCTTCAGTACTTTCATATAATTTTTCAACAATAGGATCTGTAAGCTATATCAAATAAAACTTGTTAATAATTTTAAATTAATTCTTATACATAATAAACTGTTAATTTTTACCAATTTTTCTCCTTCAATCCGTTCAAATAAAGGGTGTTCCGTTAAATGCTGCACCATCCATTCATGAAAATCTTCACATCCAGGCAATACGGAAATATAGCATGTGTAAGGACAAATGCTATGAAATATTTACCAAATTATTTTCATAAAGGGCAATTGAAGAAAATGTTCTTCTTATACCCTGATCCACATTTCAAGAAAGCAAAGCACAAATGGAGAATTATTAATAAATCTCTTTTGGCGGAGTATGCTTATGTATTAGCAGAAAATGTAAGTTACAAAAATGTATTTATTTTATTTATCAACTAGATATTTAAAATTTTTTTTTTAGGCAATTGTATATACTATGACTGATGTGAAAGATTTACATGAATGGATGGTGCAGCATTTAACGGAACACCCTTTATTTGAACGGATTGAAGGAGAAAAATTGGTAAAATTAACAGTTTATTATTTATAAGAATTAATTTAAAATTATTAACAAGTTTTATTTGATATAGCTTACAGATCCTATTGTTGAAAAATTATATGAAAGTACTGAAGAAGGTCAGAAAGTCACTAGAAATAAAGGTGATAAATTCTTAGCAGTATTTCGACGAATTTCTGATCCTTGTGTAAATAATAATAGATAATAAATTTATATATTTATAAATATATAGTTGTTTATATTCTTGATAATATTATACAATTCTTTTTTATTTAAAATGTTATAATATCAAGTGAAACATTTAAGTATAATACCAAAACATCTTTATTTAACAAATTTAAAGCAACTCTTTGAGTCTTAAAAAATATACGGTGTAATATCTTCAATTTACAACCCAATGCAATATACAAGTTCATCACCTACATTGTAGGTATTTTCTAGTTTTTATACTCACACTAACTTTTTCAATATCACCAAAAATACTGATTCATCTAATATCTTTTGTTTATTCAGTAGAATATTTTCAGTCGTTGGAATTATCCTAGGACCCACAAGTGGATCCTCATATCGATACAGAGTAATTGTAGATAAATCTAAAATTATCATAGTATATAACGAAATAAAAGTTACTAGTACTAATAAGTTAATTACCTTTTATATTTTTGTCCCTAGCAATTTTTGAAATTACTTCTTTCACTGTATCACCATCACTAATCTTTATTTTTGATTCAAATAGACCATTACATTTTTGCGGGTTTGTGAACCTTACGTTTACACCTGGTTTAACCGAGAAAGCAATGTATGGCGCTCCAGGGCAACATTCTTCTCTTGTTTTATCGTCTGCTTCATCTGCATACTTTATTACTAATTCTTCCAGCTGTAATAACGTTGTATTTTAATCTACTATTAATTATAAAAAATACAATACTGGCATTTTGTTCCTTACATCTAGGGTATTGCGTAGATATTCTTTACTACCAGTGAGAACATCAAATTCGCTAAAATCTAACGTTAAATTAAGAGCACCAACACCAATAGCTTCCATTTTTTCCTTCGTCGTTTGTACAAAAGGCATTACTCTTTTTATATACTTTTTCAAATCTGCTTTCTTTCCCAATTCAGCAGCAATAACTTTATTTTCAGGTAGACGATTACCATTTTGCTGCATAAACAATACAACGTTTTAAAAAAATATTAAAATATATTATATAAACAAAATTCTAGAAATTAATACTCACAGTATATAATTCTTTCATAGTTGTAAGAACTGAACTTTGCCATGTTGGCCAAGTTTTTGCTACAAATACCTTACCAATAGTTGGTTTTTCAACCACTGTTGGTCCTTTTTGTTTGCCTTTCGATTTTGTTGTACTGTGATTGATTAAACGTACTCTGAATGAGTGAGCTGCATCCATAAGGTATTGAGAAGATTTTATTAAAATTTCATCAATTATAGTGGCTACTGGCCAGCCAGCATTCAATACGCTGCCTTTCTGTAATTGTACAATTAATAAATATAATATAATTCCATTAATTTTAAGAAAATTATTTCTAAAATTATTCTTATTACCTTTCCAATAAGACTCCAAACATGTTCAGATACATGAGGACAAATTGGTGACAGCAAAATCGTTTGTACTTCTATAAATCGCATTATAAGATCTATATTAATACCTTCTAGTGCACTTAACTGTAAATATTTATCTTTAGATGTTTGCAGTTCGAAAAATCCAGTTCTCAATGCTTCTTTGTAATTTGCTTTAGTATAGTGTTCACCAGTTTCTTGAATTTTCAAATTAATTTCACTGTGAACATAAGACTAATTAGAACAGATGAAAAGTTAAGTGAATTTAAAATGAAAATAATATTAAGTAACTACCTTGCAAACACGCGGTCGTTGAAAGTAGTAGGTACACCTTTACGATAAGTGTTTTGCGAAGAATACTATTTCCTTAACCCATTCAATGAAAGTATAAAGTCTCAAAATTCCAGCATCTGCATTACGTTCTACAAAATTGGCATCTTCTACAGAATCTCCAGAATCAGCTAAACATAATCGTGTTCCATCAGCCGAATATTTACAATAGCTTCATAAAGCGTTAAAAAGTTGCCTTCAGATTTTGACATCTAGAATTATATACATTGTACACTTATATTAAATTGTAATTGAAATTATTAAAATTATTTTTGAGACCTTAGAGGAATTCAAAAGTAAATGTCCATTGGCTCGAATTCCTCGTGGCCATAATTCTGGTTGATTAGGCCAAATCGCAGTATGAATATAAAGATAATATGTGAGATGATTCTGAATAAGATCCTTTCCAGAAACTCGTAAGTCAACAGGATACCAGTATTGAAATTCTTTTCTCATTAATTCTAATGATTGTTTGGAAATTTTACAAGTTTTTGGTGATGGTAATTTTGCATCTTTAAAGAATATTAATCCCATACGTCGGGAGTCATATCTTCAGCTCTAAATTAAAAATAATATTAATATATAAATAACTCAATATTGGAAAAGAAAATAAGTGTAATGAAATAAATTTTTAATTACTTTATATTAAGTGCATTTGTTTTATCTGCTTTGAAACTATTCCCTTGAATTAAATGTGCTATAGTGTAATATGCCATGTAGATAGTTGAGTCGGACAATGATTCAATAAGCCACTTATCATCCCAAGGTAATTTAGTACCTAAAAATAATCATCACAGTTGAATGAAATATACATTTAATTTTTTAGATTATACATATTATCAGAAACTTACCAAGACCATAAGTTCTAGAGCAAGCATACTCATGTAACCAGTCTAAGCTGGCATGGAAATTTTTTCTCACTTCATCGTGAAAAGTTTCCAGGTTTTCTAAAGCTTTTTCAGCTGTTTTCTTCCATTCAGGTTCACCATAGTTTAAATACCATTGATTACACAGAGCAACTACACATTCATCATTCGATCGAGAAATAATTGTTTTCTCTGGTTCATAATAAATCACAGCTTCATTATTGTTTATTAATTCTTCCCTATATTTTTCTTGACATCTTGTATTTTTTTGTTTTTGTATTCACCGACTAGTAATACACCATCATAAAAACCTTTCAAATACACCATCTCTTTGGCTTGTTGCAATTTAACTGTATCATTCTGAGATTGTATATTTAATTGATCGTAAACAGTAACAGCTGCTAAATTACCAAAATCTGGAATATCAATGATTGGTAACTGAAAGAATATGTTTCAAAATTGTAATTAATATACTATAATACACTTATTTGTATGAAATAATATTTTAAATTAACTTACAGGTTCATATGGTAAAACCATATTGTCCTTAATACCATATTTTTCTCTGAGTGGTTGTTTTTTCTTTAAATCTACTAAAGCTGCATAATCATCAGGTGAATCACTGGGTACCGAAGTTACAACACCAGTACCTTTGTCTTCTTTAATAGTCAACATTGGCAAGGTATAAATATATCATAAGAAGTTTTTGGTGCTTTTAAAGCTGCTCCCATAATATCCTAAAATATATTATAAATAACAAAAATGTTGAATAGTTAAATATTTTTCTTAATACTTAATACTCACCGATCCAGTCAATTCAAGAACAATGTCAAGTTTACCTTCTTTCTTTGTAAAATCCTGCCAAGACATATTTCTAGCTGCTCTTGGAGAAGATATAAAATTTCACCATTTGCAGTTGTAAAAGCTATGTAACGCATATCTGGACGCACCCAACAATTAGTTTGACCATACATAGTTTCCGGTCTAAGAGTAGCAGCTACCAAAATATAGGTGTTTTGTCAGGAATAGATCTGTAATTAAATATAATACATATTATTAATATTTATCTTTTGTTGTTTATAAATTATATCGTAGCTCTATAATTAAAAATTTCTTACTGAAGTTTCTTGGGATATGGTTTTAACATTTTCATTTTAATCAATGTATATTCTTGAGGACCAACTCCCTCTCCAGTAGACCTATCATGGTCCATACAGGGCTGATTATCTTTAGGTGAAAAGATTGTGTATCTTTTACCATATTTCACTTTGTTTCTTTCTTTTAAATGACAAAATTGCCATCTTACAAATGAATCAAAGAATGGATTAGCATCTGTAGTTATGAAAGTACGTCTCCAGTCTACAGCTAGACCAAATGCTTTTAAATCTTGCACTGCAAGAGGTGGAAAATAATCGAGCCAATAAGCAGCATCCGCAAAATATTTGATCTCTTCATCTTTGAGACCTAAACTTTGCATTATTTGCCATTGATATTTAGCTGCACCAACTTTAGCTACAGCTTTACTCTATAAATAATCAAAATACATACAAATATTTAATGTATATTCAAATGTATATAAATTTTCTTTTCATTACAAACTTACTTTCTTTCCTTTACTCTTATCAACAATACTATATCATTATTAGTTTCCTGTACTTTTTCTTCTTCAACAGCTGGAAATTGTGGAGGATATCCAAAATCTTCCATTTCACGTTTTAACTTATCGGCGCACGCTTTAATTGGCATTCCCGTACAATGAAAACCATAAGGAAACAGGACCTTTTTCCCTAATAATCTGTTGTACCTGGCAGCAAACTAAAATAACATTATTTAATAATAAATTGTACTTTCAACATTTGCAATTGCCTATGTTATATACTTTACCTCAGCTTTTGAAAAAAAATGCATGCCCCAAATGTAGTCTCCCATTCATATAAGGAAAAGGAAACGTAACTAAAAATTTCTCATCATTATTCTTCCTTGGATGAGATGGAGCGTCCAATTCAAAAGTTTTATTAACTTCCCATTTATGTTGTATTTGACGTTCAATTTTTTGCAAATATTCAACCTTAAATGTACCTTTCCTTTCAGCAGTTGTACCCTATTATGAATAAAAATTCAACGTTATAAACCACATATTGTAATAAACAATTCAACATATTTGAATGATATTGACATTGTGATACAAAGGAGGTTATATACCGCTAAACTAGAAGGTGTACCATATAATAGTCATCAAAATTTACCGGATTTCTAACGAAATTAAAAAATTTATTAAATTCTTAGTACATTAACTTACCATTTTCGTTAAATTACTTAAATAATATAAATATGATGAAATAACGCGTGCACGGCCGTCGGCACACACGATGCACCTCTTTTCTCTGTGTATTGAGAGAGAGAGAGAGAGAGAAAGAAAACAGATGGAAGAAAAAGAGAGACGTATACACGTGTTACATAGGTATAGGTATACTCAATTGAAAATCGTGCAGTATGATAGAAACGAATATCAAAAAATAATTAGATATAACGAAAGTATATAATTATCCATAATCTATACGTCTATCTATAAGTATACTTATACACTTTTATTTAAATTTATTATTTTTTTTACAGTTTTTTTATTATATTACCATAAAAAAAATCTAAAAATTAACAAGATTTTACTTATTATAACTTGATTAGGTTTTTCATCCAAGTGTTTTTTTAAGAGACAGAGGTGTATGTGAATACTCGATTTTAAGAAACTAATTTGAAAACGAAAAAATAAGTAAAAAAATAAATAAAATATATGATTGTTGACAAACGATATACGACCTTTGTGTAAAAGTTGAACTTAAAAATACAATCGGATTTTCGAGGATGCCTTTATATTTATTAAAATTTTTCACCCTAATCATTTGAAAAATCACTTTTTGCAATAACAATTTTTATTTTATTTCTAAATTTTATCAATATTGTACAATATTTTGATATATTTATTTAATATAATAAATTTAATTTTGTATTTGTAGGAAAAGGCTAAACTAAGCTGTTTTAAAAAAAAAAGTAAATCTATGATGAGTAAAAGAGTCTACGGGGAGTAAAGTGAGTCTATGGGGAATAAAGTCATCAAGGAATAAATGCAATTTTACTCCATTCGTAGAAGTTAATCAGAAAGAATAAGAAAAGAATTTAAAAAACTAGATATTCAAGTTTTCTTTAGAAATATTAATAATTAAGTTTTTTGTTTAATAATTGTAAGGATAGAGATAGAAAGGATGATAAATCTGGAGTTGTTTATAAATAAATTGTATTGATTGTGATAAATGTTACATGGTCAAACAGTAGATATTTGAAAAAGAGAATTTATGAACATAAATATAGTTTGAGGAGTGTATCTGTCACATCAGGTTTGAAAGAGCATTGTTTAGATTTTGGTTCATTCATTTGATTTTAAAAATGTAAATTTTAGACACAAAATTATGAGTAAATTTAAAAGAGAAAGTCTTGAGAATATTCATTATTTAGAATGATAAGAATGTTAATTAATGTAGAGTCAAGTAAATAAATAAGATTTATCATCCTATCTTAACTTAGCTTAGTTTATTGGTGTGAATTATTAGGGTGGGTCCTGGATGGTGGGGAGGCATTTTTGAGGGTTTAAATATCGTGTGGAATAGATTTCATTTCAGTCCCTGATGAGGAGCAGCAGCGAGCTCGAAACGTCGGACATCATATTTGGGGTTAGTAGATTTTTGGTGCAGGGGGGCAGTCAGATTGCTTTATTAATAATTGTTTTTATGTTTAGTTAGTGTTTTTTATTTTTTTTTTTTTTATATTTTATATTTTATATTTTTTATTTATTTTATAGATTCTTCGGGGGTGATTATAAGTAGGGGCAATCTGATGCCCATAATTGACTGTAAGACCGATAAAAATTAATTAATTTAGTTATACTACAGTCGACATAAGTAATATTTTATTAATTACAATTTTATCTTTTTCCCAGGGATATCGTAAACAGCAAATATTTTGGAAAAATATTAAAAGAATACTTGACGCAGGATAATCGTTTGAAATATTCACAATTGCCGTTAGACGAGGAGAAAAGAGACTATCACATAAATCGTTGCAATTTGACAACGCCGAAATTATACGTGGCAAATATATTACATAATGTATTCTTATATATATATATATACGTTGTTGTGTTGATATTATAAAATATACGTTTCTTTTTTATTACAATACGATTTATTTTACAGATGATATCCATGATCATCCACGAAGAATTCAATCTTCACACCGATCACTTTTCCCACCCGCCCGACGTCCGACAAATATCGTATACGAAAGTTTACGCGCATATCCATAAACGGTTGATCGATAAAAACTAAATAGACATATTTTTTTTTAAATAAGAAAACTTCATGCTGATGATAATAAAAAAAGGTTTTGATATAAAAATATTGCATTTTTTCTACGTATATAGCCAAACGACAAAATGATCTAATGTCAAAGTGATAATCCTTCCTAACTTATCAACCGAGCTAAACAAAAAATTATAAAATACGAGAATTTTTTAAAAAATAAACAAAAATATGAAAAGGACATAATATAATCAACTTTTTCACCTTGATCAGAGAAAGTTTAGGATCTTATTCGGAATTTGACCCCCAAAAAAATTCATTTTTTTTTTAATCTAATTGATTAAAAGGTGCATAAAATAACTTTCTAATTACTTTTTTTAGTGGAGAAATATGTTTCCGATCGATTTTTAGCAAAAAAATAATTTTTATTCCACGATTTATTTCACCATTTCTATTACACTGTAGTTTCAACTTGCTTTTGTATCAGTCCAATAACCCAAATATGCATAAACCCGTTTATCGGGCTGAACTTGCATTTGGGTTAAGCGAACTACAAATCACTAAAAACGACCGAAAACACATTTTTCCACTAAAAAAAGTATTTAGAAACTTATTTTATTGATTTTTTAATCGATTGGGTTAAAAAAACATGATTTTTTTGGGGGTCAAATTCCGAATAAGTACCAAAGTTTACTTTATTAACTTCTACGAATGGAGTAAAATTGCATTTTATTCCTTCGATGACTTTATTCCCCATAGACTCACTTTACTCCCCGTAGACTCATTTTACTCATCATAGATTTACTTTTTTTTTTTTAAAACAGCTTAGTTTAGCCTTTTCCTACAAATACAAAATTAAATTTATTATATTAAATAAATATATCAAAATATTGTACAATATTGATAAAATTTAGAAATAAAAATAAAAATTGTTATTGCAAAAAGTGATTTTTCAAATGATTAGGGTGAAAAATTTTAATAAATATAAAGGCATCCTCGAAAATCCGATTGTATTTTTAAGTTCAACTTTTACACAAAGGTCAGTACTTATATCGTTTGTCAACAAATCATATATTTTATTTATTTATTTTTACTTATTTTTTCGTTTTCAAATTAGTTTCTTAAAATCGAGTATTCACATACACCCTCTGTCTCTTAAAAAAACATCCTGCTTGGATGAAAAGTACCTAATCAAGTTATAATAAGTAAAATCTTGTTAATTTTTAGATTTTTTTTATGGTAATATAATAAAAAAACTGTAAAAAAAATAATAAATTTAAATAAAAGTGTATAAGTATACTTATAGATAGACGTATAGATTATGGATAATTTATATACTTTCGTTATATCTATCATTATTTTTTGATATTCGTTTCTATCATACTGCACGATTTTCAATTGAGTATACCTATACCTATGTAACACGTGTATACGTCTCTCTTTTTCTTCCATCTGTTTTCTTTCTCTCTCTCTCTCTCTTTCTCTCAATACACAGAGAAAAGAGGTGCATCGTGTGTGCCGACGGCCGTGCACGCGTTATTTCATCATATTTATATTATTTAAGTAATTTAACGAAAATGGTAAGTTAATGTACTAAGAATTTAATAAATTTTTTAATTTCGTTAGAAATCCGGTAAATTTTGATGACTATTATATGGTACACCTTCTAGTTTAGCGGTATATAACCTCCTTTGTATCACAATGTCAAATATCATTCAAATATGTTGAATTGTTTATTACAATATGTGGTTTATAACGTTGAATTTTTATTCATAATAGGGTACAACTGCTGAAAGGAAAGGTACATTTAAGGTTGAATATTTGCAAAAAATTGAACGTCAAATACAACATAAATGGGAAGTTAATAAAACTTTTGAATTGGACGCTCCATCTCATCCAAGGAAGAATAATGATGAGAAATTTTTAGTTACGTTTCCTTTTCCTTATATGAATGGGAGACTACATTTGGGGCATGCATTTTCTTTTTCAAAAGCTGAGGTAAAGTATATAACATAGGCAATTGCAAATGTTGAAAGTACAATTTATTATTAAATAATGTTATTTTAGTTTGCTGCCAGGTACAACAGATTATTAGGGAAAAAGGTCCTGTTTCCTTATGGTTTTCATTGTACGGGAATGCCAATTAAAGCGTGCGCCGATAAGTTAAAACGTGAAATGGAAGATTTTGGATATCCTCCACAATTTCCAGCTGTTGAAGAAGAAAAAGTACAGGAAACTAATAATGATATAGTTATTGTTGATAAGAGTAAAGGAAAGAAAGTAAGTTTGTAATGAAAAGAAAATTTTATATACATTTGAATATACATTAAATATTTGTATGTATTTTGATTATTTATAGAGTAAAGCTGTAGCTAAAGTTGGTGCAGCTAAATATCAATGGCAAATAATGCAAAGTTTAGGTCTCAAAGATGAAGAGATCAAATATTTTGCGGATGCTGCTTATTGGCTCGATTATTTTCCACCTCTTGCAGTGCAAGATTTAAAAGCATTTGGTCTAGCTGTAGACTGGAGACGTACTTTCATAACTACAGATGCTAATCCATTCTTTGATTCATTTGTAAGATGGCAATTTTGTCATTTAAAAGAAAGAAACAAAGTGAAATATGGTAAAAGATACACAATCTTTTCACCTAAAGATAATCAGCCCTGTATGGACCATGATAGGTCTACTGGAGAGGGAGTTGGTCCTCAAGAATATACATTGATTAAAATGAAAATGTTAAAACCATATCCCAAGAAACTTCAGTAAGAAATTTTTAATTATAGAGCTACGATATAATTTATAAACAACAAAAGATAAATATTAATAATATGTATTATATTTTAATTACAGATCTATTCCTGACAAAACACCTATATTTTTGGTAGCTGCTACTCTTAGACCGGAAACTATGTATGGTCAAACTAATTGTTGGGTGCGTCCAGATATGCGTTACATAGCTTTTACAACTGCAAATGGTGAAATTTTTATATCTTCTCCAAGAGCAGCTAGAAATATGTCTTGGCAGGATTTTACAAAGAAAGAAGGTAAACTTGACATTGTTCTTGAATTGACTGGATCGGTGAGTATTAAGTATTAAGAAAAATATTTAACTATTCAACATTTTTGTTATTTATAATATATTTTAGGATATTATGGGAGCAGCTTTAAAAGCACCAAAAACTTCTTATGATATTATTTATACCTTGCCAATGTTGACTATTAAAGAAGACAAAGGTACTGGTGTTGTAACTTCGGTACCCAGTGATTCACCTGATGATTATGCAGCTTTAGTAGATTTAAAGAAAAAACAACCACTCAGAGAAAAATATGGTATTAAGGACAATATGGTTTTACCATATGAACCTGTAAGTTAATTTAAAATATTATTTCATACAAATAAGTGTATTATAGTATATTAATTACAATTTTGAAACATATTCTTTCAGTTACCAATCATTGATATTCCAGATTTTGGTAATTTAGCAGCTGTTACTGTTTACGATCAATTAAATATACAATCTCAGAATGATACAGTTAAATTGCAACAAGCCAAAGAGATGGTGTATTTGAAAGGTTTTTATGATGGTGTATTACTAGTCGGTGAATACAAAAACAAAAAAATACAAGATGTCAAGAAAAATATTAGGGAAGAATTAATAAACAATAATGAAGCTGTGATTTATTATGAACCAGAGAAAACAATTATTTCTCGATCGAATGATGAATGTGTAGTTGCTCTGTGTAATCAATGGTATTTAAACTATGGTGAACCTGAATGGAAGAAAACAGCTGAAAAAGCTTTAGAAAACCTGGAAACTTTTCACGATGAAGTGAGAAAAAATTTCCATGCCAGCTTAGACTGGTTACATGAGTATGCTTGCTCTAGAACTTATGGTCTTGGTAAGTTTCTGATAATATGTATAATCTAAAAAATTAAATGTATATTTCATTCAACTGTGATGATTATTTTTAGGTACTAAATTACCTTGGGATGATAAGTGGCTTATTGAATCATTGTCCGACTCAACTATCTACATGGCATATTACACTATAGCACATTTAATTCAAGGGAATAGTTTCAAAGCAGATAAAACAAATGCACTTAATATAAAGTAATTAAAAATTTATTTCATTACACTTATTTTCTTTTCCAATATTGAGTTATTTATATATTAATATTATTTTTTAATTTAGAGCTGAAGATATGACTCCCGACGTATGGGATTATATATTCTTTAAAGATGCAAAATTACCATCACCAAAAACTTGTAAAATTTCCAAACAATCATTAGAATTAATGAGAAAAGAATTTCAATACTGGTATCCTGTTGACTTACGAGTTTCTGGAAAGGATCTTATTCAGAATCATCTCACATATTATCTTTATATTCATACTGCGATTTGGCCTAATCAACCAGAATTATGGCCACGAGGAATTCGAGCCAATGGACATTTACTTTTGAATTCCTCTAAGGTCTCAAAAATAATTTTAATAATTTCAATTACAATTTAATATAAGTGTACAATGTATATAATTCTAGATGTCAAAATCTGAAGGCAACTTTTTAACGCTTTATGAAGCTATTGTTAAATATTCGGCTGATGGAACACGATTATGTTTAGCTGATTCTGGAGATTCTGTAGAAGATGCCAATTTTGTAGAACGTAATGCAGATGCTGGAATTTTGAGACTTTATACTTTCATTGAATGGGTTAAGGAAATAGTTACTTCTTCGCAAAACACTTATCGTAAAGGTGTACCTACTACTTTCAACGACCGCGTGTTTGCAAGGTAGTTACTTAATATTATTTTCATTTTAAATTCACTTAACTTTTCATCTGTTCTAATTAGTCTTATGTTCACAGTGAAATTAATTTGAAAATTCAAGAAACTGGTGAACACTATACTAAAGCAAATTACAAAGAAGCATTGAGAACTGGATTTTTCGAACTGCAAACATCTAAAGATAAATATTTACAGTTAAGTGCACTAGAAGGTATTAATATAGATCTTATAATGCGATTTATAGAAGTACAAACGATTTTGCTGTCACCAATTTGTCCTCATGTATCTGAACATGTTTGGAGTCTTATTGGAAAGGTAATAAGAATAATTTTAGAAATAATTTTCTTAAAATTAATGGAATTATATTATATTTTATTAATTGTACAATTACAGAAAGGCAGCGTATTGAATGCTGGCTGGCCAGTAGCCACTATAATTGATGAAATTTTAATAAAATCTTCTCAATACCTTATGGATGCAGCTCACTCATTCAGAGTACGTTTAATCAATCACAGTACAACAAAATCGAAAGGCAAACAAAAAGGACCAACAGTGGTTGAAAAACCAACTATTGGTAAGGTATTTGTAGCAAAAACTTGGCCAACATGGCAAAGTTCAGTTCTTACAACTATGAAAGAATTATATACTGTGAGTATTAATTTCTAGAATTTTGTTTATATAATATATTTTAATATTTTTTTTAAAACGTTGTATTGTTTATGCAGCAAAATGGTAATCGTCTACCTGAAAATAAAGTTATTGCTGCTGAATTGGGAAAGAAAGCAGATTTGAAAAAGTATATAAAAAGAGTAATGCCTTTTGTACAAACGACGAAGGAAAAAATGGAAGCTATTGGTGTTGGTGCTCTTAATTTAACGTTAGATTTTAGCGAATTTGATGTTCTCACTGGTAGTAAAGAATATCTACGCAATACCCTAGATGTAAGGAACAAAATGCCAGTATTGTATTATTTTATAATTAATAGTAGATTAAAATACAACGTTATTACAGCTGGAAGAATTAGTAATAAAGTATGCAGATGAAGCAGACGATAAAACAAGAGAAGAATGTTGCCCTGGAGCGCCATACATTGCTTTCTCGGTTAAACCAGGTGTAAACGTAAGGTTCACAAACCCGCAAAAATGTAATGGTCTATTTGAATCAAAAATAAAGATTAGTGATGGTGATACAGTGAAAGAAGTAATTTCAAAAATTGCTAGGGACAAAAATATAAAAGGTAATTAACTTATTAGTACTAGTAACTTTTATTTCGTTATTATATACTATGATAATTTTAGATTTATCTACAATTACTCTGTATCGATATGAGGATCCACTTGTGGGTCCTAGGATAATTCCAACGACTGAAAATATTCTACTGAATAAACAAAAGATATTAGATGAATCAGTATTTTTGGTTGATATTGAAAAAGTTAGTGTGAGTATAAAAACTAGAGAAAATACCTACAATGTAGGTGATGAACTTGTATATTGCATTGGGTTGTAAATTGAAGATATTACACCGTATATTTTTTAAGACTCAAAGAGTTGCTTTAAATTTGTTAAATAAAGATGTTTTGGTATTATACTTAAATGTTTCACTTGATATTATAACATTTTAAATAAAAAAGAATTGTATAATATTATCAAGAAATATAAACAACTATATATTTATAAATATATAAATTTATTATCTATTATTATTTACACAAGGATCAGAAATTCGTCGAAATACTGCTAAGAATTTATCACCTTTATTTCTAGTGACTTTCTGACCTTCTTCAGTACTTTCATATAATTTTTCAACAATAGGATCTGTAAGCTATATCAAATAAAACTTGTTAATAATTTTAAATTAATTCTTATAAATAATAAACTGTTAATTTTACCAATTTTTCTCCTTCAATCCGTTCAAATAAAGGGTGTTCCGTTAAATGCTGCACCATCCATTCATGTAAATCTTTCACATCAGTCATAGTATATACAATTGCCTAAAAATAAAAAATTTTAAATATCTAGTTGATAAATAAAATAAATACATTTTTGTAACTTACATTTTCTGCTAATACATAAGCATACTCCGCCAAAAGAGATTTATTAATAATTCTCCATTTGTGCTTTGCTTTCTTGAAATGTGGATCAGGGTATAAGAAGAACATTTTCTTCAATTGCCCTTTATGAAAATAATTTGGTAAATATTTCATAGCATTTGTCCTTACACATGCTATATTTCCGTATTGCCCTGGATATTGAGAACGCAAAGCTGTTATTCTATCGACTACATAATCGGAAACTTTTATTCTAATTTCCATCCCTACTATCAAATTGTTTGGATACATATTTGCAAGTGTAACTACAAACAAAATTAATTGAATATAAATTTATTTTGATTCATCTAACATGTAACTAACTGAACATACCAAGTAATCCACCATATCCACAGCCAATGTCTGCAAATTCAACTGGTTTAGATAATTTTTTATCGTTGTCATTCTCACTATCAATGTCAATAAAATCTGGGTACAATGTACTCCAGTCCATAGAATCTGGTTTTATAGGACTGTAATAAAAGTAATGCACTGTATTAGGAAAAAAAAATCAGAAGATAAAAAATAAAAATTTATTATAAGTTTATTTGCTTTCTAGACCAAAATTTGATTTTATATAAATCTCAATAATGAAATTTGAAAATCAAACACTTTAATAATTTTTTTAAAAAAGTCTGCATTGGTAAATTTGTGAACAGTTTCACAAGCCATGTCTCACAAAAAATTTTATTTTTGTTTGTTAAACCAATAAATTTATACACTTATATGCTTGATTACTAAATGATAAATTCGCGTATTTGAACATAAAGTAAAAATATTTTTAATACTTACTATTCAATGCAGTGATCTGCTATAGGATTTGAATGTGCTCGTTGACGATAATATTTTTTCTGAGGCAAAGCCTTTGTAACACTCGCCATCCTTATGATCTACTAATAAATTAATTCTAATTAACATTTCTTAATCATTGATAACTTGACAAACAATATAATTATACATATTTAACATTTAAATGTCTAAGAAAAAAGAAAATTAACTTACAATTCAAAATAACCAATAACAACAAAAGTTACTATTTGTCTAATTGATAAATATACATAATATAATTTAAAAAATATCCAATACAAAAATGCAAAAACTTTATAATTAAAAAAAACATTAACACTACAAACTACTACTTACATGAATGAAAATATATTATTATTCAAAACCATAATTAGAAAAATATAAACACAAACAAAAAAATTATACACAAACTAACCTTCCATTCACCTACGACGCACCGTAAATACGAAAAATAAAAATAAAAACGAAGAATCCCAAAAATACTACGAAATAAAAACCCGCGAACAAATCATGACACGTGTACTATAAGTATATAAATACTTAAAAAAAACTCAACCATAAAGTTCGACACGTGCAGTGTCCGAACTGAGACACATCGAAACAATATAGAAAAAGATAGAGAACACGCGGTCGAGAAAAAAAAACTCTGAAATTCCCGTCATATTTCCAAGGCATGCGCATGACGTATGGAAAATCAGCTGATCGCGCGTCGAGCGCCACCACCAAAAAGAGAGAGAGAGAGCGGAAAAGCTTTTTCTTCGAGAGAGGTAAAACGCTGATATATACACACCGAATAGAAAGAGAAACACACGAAAAAACGAAAAAGCGTAACAGAAACAGAAACACTCTCTGTATATATTCATATAAATATATATATATAAGAAAGTGAGGTTGTTCAGTGTTCTCTCGCATATTATACACACACCGAGAACGAACGAACGTCGTTCGCGTGTACACATTTTTTCCTTTTTTTTTCCTCGAAAAAAAAAATAATACAGTGCATGCGTGTGTTTTGCATACATACACATGATACATGCGTGTGTGGAATAAAACAATATCAAAGGAAAATATACAAGTGTAAAGTTCTTAGTGCTTTTTATACATATATGTGTGTGTGTGTGCGTTCATCATATTCTATATACGATATATTTGTATCGTTCGTTAAATAGGGGGAGGTGAAGAAAAAGGTGACGCCATCGATATAGGAGAAGGAAAGAGAGAGTGAAATAAAAAAAATCTCATAGCCAGGTTATGCGAGGAAATTTTGGCTTTACTCGCACGCTGTCGAGGGGGACGACGAGCTTCTGCCGTTAGGTGAGAGAGATATACCGTTTTTTTTTACGTATATATATATATCGAATTTATATAAGTATATATACATTTAATTCACGTACATGTGTCATCATCATCATTTTTTTATCAACGTTTACTTTTCATTTTATCTTTTGTATATGTATACCTGTCAATTTTGTTTTATTATTTAACACCATTTCTTCATATTTTACTTTTATTTCAGTGTTTATTTCTCTTCAATGTTTCGACTGTCTTTTATTCTTCTATACTCTTCAATCAATATATATGTATTTGAGCGTAGGTTATATCGATTATCGAAAAAGTGTATTGTGTGGCAGTCTCCTCTCTCTCTCTCTCTCTCTCTCTTTCTTGAAAAAGCTTGAATGAAAAACCTTGAGTCAAGATTACTATCTGGCGGAAAATTTGAATATCGTTAATTAAGTTTTCCCTTTTTCTTACTACATCCATATATCGATTAAGTGAAAAAAAAAGAAGTGAATATATATATGTGTGTGTAACAAATTTAAAATTTTATTTCGAAAATTGGAACGTTTATAATACGGTTTCCTCGAATTATTTGCGACACGCGTTTTCGCAACGCGAATTTATGATGTCTTTTTTCTTATTTTTAGAAATAATTTTTCTTTGGTGCGTCTCTCTTTTCACTTATCGTTGTTCTTCGTTCCTTGCATTTTATCGATAATTAATATAGATTTATTTATTTATCTCGGCGTTCCTTTCGAAATTCCACAATGAAAAACGTATGAATATAAGTGTTTTTTATCGCTCAAAATATATTTGGGTGATAATTCGTGACACTCGGACGTTCCGTGTACACACGATACATTGACCTTTACGTTGTGAAAAATTCGAGATCGTGTGTGAATTAAAACTTGAAGAAAATTATGTTTTCAACAATATTTATTAAATAATAGAATATTATTACGTAATGTGTGTAAATATGAAATTTTCGTATAAGTATATATATAATTATTTTCATTCGTAATTTCATCACTCGAATTTTACGTCTTTAATAATAGGAAGAGTATACGTCGCATCCGTTTAAACCATTTTTGTCCAACGAAAAATAAATAAATCAATGATTCCGGAAATATGAGTCAAGTGCACATATCTTTGCCAGAATTCAATCGCGTGTATGTATATATGTATATGTTCATAAATGTAGAATCATTTTGAAGAAAGAGGTTTATATATTGAATTTTATTAAATTATTATCTATGAACGTATATGCAAATTACATAAATTCTCGAAGGAATATAAGAAAAAATTTATATCCTACGTTTTTTTACTATAATTATAAGAAAAATATTTTTAAATTTCTGACTTATTTAATACATACATATAATATTATAATAGAAACTTTATATAATACTTATTTCATCGATGCATAGAGAGAAAAAAATTTTTTCATTCGCGCATGAAATCGTATCGCTTCATTAAACACTGTGTATACAATACACTATACAGGCGATTTGAAAAAAAGAAAAAGAATCACTTTCTCTAGACAATCCGAGACCTTTTCGTTCCCCGCAAGGGTATAACAAAAATCAAAAACATATCTATATATATACATATTTAAAAAAAATTTAAATACATTCTATATTGCAAGTACGAATAACGGAGCTTTTTATCGTTGCGCCCGAAACAAAGAGAAAAAAAAGGGACGTCGCAGACATTGGAAATCCAAGCTTAACCTTGACTCAAATGCGCTCTGACTGAGCTGCATCACAAACCGACGATGACTATTCAACATGTGAATTTTCGCGCTTTCCGATATATATATATATACGTACGTCGATGTTTTGTTCGAACATCCACATGCCAATTATGCGAGAAAATCATTTCCAACTGTGTTTGGCATTTGTATTATATTTTTGATAAAGCTTTCCGAGTCGATAACGATGACGATGCGGTTGCACACGAAATATATGCGGTTTCAGAATGAATCGCTTTTTAGTAACGTTATTGAACTTTTTTTTTATTTATGTATATATGGGAGATTCCACGCGTCAAGTGATCGGGTCAAAAAATAAAAAACGTTGCAAACTACAGATAATCACTTGGAGAAGGTAAAAAATATTTTTTTGGATTTTTATCTCATGTTGGCGCAATGTTACAGCAGTCAAAGAATTGAATTTTTTCGAAAAATTATAGCTTTTTCAGTATTTTTAATAATTTTCAACTCAAAAACTATCAAATTATTGTTACTTATGTTAAATTGAAGATTCTCATAAATTGAAAGAAATTCTGTTAAAATTTTTTAGGAATGTTAATTACCACTTTTATTATACTTTAGAATCATAATAAATGTTGAAAAAAATTGTTCTTGTAGCTATAACAATATTATCTAAGTTTTTTGACTCCCTCCACCAAGTTTACAACCGAACTTTCTGAGCCAATTTATATGGAATTTTTCATGTATTACATGTTATCTTTTATTAATATATACATATTTGTAAAAGTTAGGTACACTGTGGGAATATTTACCAGAGCGCCGATTATAGTTTTTTATTAATTTATTTAGTTCTTGTGATCTTGAAAAGTGAGATTTATTTTATATACAAATAGTTTTTTCTGCGGTTTGTCTCAAAAACTGTCTATCGTCACTGTGTCGCGTTAAGTGTAATTTTAATTTGAAATTTTATATATATTAAATTTTATATAATTAACAAAAAATTCTCTAAAATAAAGCGACTGTCCAACAATTTATTTAAAAATCTAAAAGAAAAATGCATTGTTTACAAAATTTGTAATACAGGCCTGATTGATCTTCGTAAAGATTTATTAAAAATTCACAAAAATGCTATACGATTCCTCTAATTATAATTTTGTGTAATTCTTTAAATAGTTTCATAATATTTTGTTACAAGTTCAAACTTTACAAAACCAATGATGACTTTTTTGACAATGTATAAGTTATCCCACCTACGTTTTGATAAAAGCTAGCAGAGACAAGCAACTCATAAAATTAAAAAAAAATAAAAAATTCATTTAATAAATTTTGAATCTGTAAATGTTGGTAAGCATATTGGTACGGCGCCTTCCGGGGATGTGATCCCCAAATTGTAGATACGTACTTAGAAAATCCCAAAAATTTGAAAGCCTAATTATAAGAAAAATTTGAAAAAAAAAACACAGATACTATTCAAAACAAATAGAGTAATGTGACAGAAAGATTTTTACGAAATAATTAATTATAAATAAACTATACGTAAATAATGATTTTTGGTCTGTAATATATAGCTATAAAACAATGATTCACGGCTGTCCAAAAATCTCGTTGATTGAAAAAATTCACGGAATATCTCCAAAGGAAACATAACACTGTTACAGAACGTTTTTTTTGATAAATTGAATTCTTCGTTTAATAAAAAATATATCATTTTTCTATTTTTTGGGGTTTAAATCTCGATAATAGTTCGTACAAGTTTTCCTAACTTAAAAAAAAAGATATTTTGAGGTTAGAACAAATTGTTTTTAGCACCTAAAAATTGTTTTCTCCATAAATAGTTTTCTCTAAAAAATTTCTAGTAAAAATTTTAATAAATTTTAGAATTTTGTTCCGACTAAATGATGTGAAATCACCCATCTATGTATTATATAATATTTTATTACTAAAAATTTCTAAGGTACATAAATTTAATTTCTCTTAATTTCATATTCTATTGTAGTGATGCAATACGTTTTAGATTTAAGGGGGTTCCATACTCAATTATTGATGATTAATTAATATAAAAATTAATTAATAACAATAAGAGAAGATCTGCGCCTTTGTTTATCGATAACCTAAATATTATTGCGTTTTCGAGAAAAGTCTTACCAAAAATATCAAATCTTTTCACCTCGTTGAGGTTAGATTCACATTTTTGGTAAGACTTTTCTCAAAAACGCAATATAATTTTAATTTGAAATTCAGCACACAGTTACATTATCAATAAACGAAGGTGCCTCTTCTCTTATTTTTTCACATACTGTTTTATTTACAAATTTATTACTAATAATTGCGATTGCCGATAAGGTAGGGAGGATAAATATTGACTATGACACCCCGTTAAAGTAAACTGAGAATAACTTACCAGAGTAAAAAAAAACCACCCCATATATAAATAATAAAACAGAGCCCCATGAACGAATGCTTCATAAAAATGATTTTTTTAACTCTATAAAAATAGAAAGTAATATCGTAAAAATAATTAATAACTACCACAATACGACTCAATTTGAGTTACAAAAAAAACAATAATAATATTTAAAGATTATTTGTATAATCTACCTATTGCTCATCGATCCCGTCCAAGTAACATAATAAATATCAAAATAAACTCTAACTAAATATTCAATTATTTGAGAAAAAAGTAAATCGATCTCCATATCTGTAAAATAACACAGCTTTACTAGTACAAAGAAAACCGAAACTTTTATACTTTTTTTTTTAATTAAAGTTGAGAAATTTAAGATAATACGTTGTATATTGACCACATAAATTAAACGTAAACCATCAGCGTCACCATTGATTGATCAATAACCAACCGAAATCGATCTAACGTAAACATAGTAAATCCAAGACTTTCCTTTATCAATAAAGAGACTGAAAGTTCCCACCAGTCTTAGTCACTCTCGCGTTCATTAACGGTAAATATGGAGCCTTGACAGCTCTTTTCTCCTTTTCATTTTCAATGCGATACGATCGATCGAATGGGATACTCCTTTTGTGTTTTCATTGTGTTTTTTTTTCTTAAACGAGAAGTAATGTACAACAAAAGTACTTGGTGAAATACTATTTTATATGTAAATAAGAAAATTGTTTAATTATGAATTCATGGATCTTTCCCGATCCGAGGACATGGCTGGCCTTCGATTTGGAGGAGAATCCGGTAATTACTGTATACATTTTTTGTTTAATGTCGTAATTAAATTGTTTTTTATACACATATTCTTTTTTTTACAATTACTTACTTTAGATTTATACTCTTTGGTGTAATAAATTTCACACGAAGGGATATATATATATTATTAACTATTTATAATTTAATCGGTGATCGATTATTTTATTTTCAAATTTTATTTAAATATAGTTGAAGTATATACATTATATTGTTTAACTATAGATCGGAACTTTCTGTTAGATCCTATAAAAAATTGAGAATTTTTAAACCAAACATCGAAGACTTGTCCTTCAATCGATATTATTTTCGTTCACTCGTATTCCATGCATTTTATCGATTATTCATTTAAAAATCAATGTTTTTTTAATTTAAACAATGGAAACTTCCGCCATGTACTTACTGTTTTGTAGATACAAAAAACACAAGAGTACATTTTACCGTAAATGTTCCCTTAATAAATTTCTTCTACAACGTACAAAAAAAATCAAGATCTTACACGCACGTGGTCGACGATTCAAATGGCACGTGCTTTTCCCATGTGTAAAATATGCGCGGCGTAACGAAACGCGTCAATTTTTTTTTATTCCACTCGTAATACGAGAACAGTATTGTCAGTGAAGAACGGTATATTCCTTCTTTGACCTGATTCTATATACATTCTCACTCGGAGGTATTTAATAAATTTTTTTTTGTTTTCGTCGATTCTTCTTTTTGCACGGTCATCTTTTATTATGATTGTTTCTTTTGCAGTCAGGTCTTTTAGATTGTTTAAAAAAAAAAATTTCCGACGAGTCTCTATATTCGCGTAACAACGTTGTTTACATTGATGATTCGCGCGAGCTTTATAACAATTTGTCATCGGCAAATTTGAAGTTTGCAATTTCGTTACGCATCCGGTGATGATTTAGTAGGTATGCGTTTTTCACAAAATTATGCTGCGGCACGTATTTGTCTTTTAAATTCGTATAATTGTACGATTAAATTTAAAATAATAAAATTTAATTCAAGAACAAATGTTTTTTAAATAAAATGGATGATTGTTCATACTTTTACAATTACCTTTTATTATTAATAAAATAAAACACTCAGTCGGTGAAAAGTAGTAAATTTTAAAGCGTTATGGACAATGGCAAAAAATTATTAATTTTTATTACATTCGATAAGTGGTGTTCCGAACGATGAGTTTAAACGTACATACGTAATACTCAACCAAGAGATAAGAAATATTTTTCGCATACTTTCCAGAAACTACTTTTATTTGTCTGAGTTAATTTCTTATATTTTTTTTAACGTATAGAACGGAAACCGTATACGATTTTTTATTCTTCAAACACGCCAAATTATAGAAAAAATTGCTTTGTTTGTATATTTTATCAACCGTATCATTCCATTATTGAAGATAAAAAAATATGTTTGTTTAATACTCATATGTATATGTTGTATTTTTCCGAAATTTCTATATATTATATATATACAATACGAGTCGGTCGAACGAAAATTAGTATAAAAAAAAAGTATTATAATTATTTACGGTCTACGGAACTTTGGTGGAACACAAAATAAGTTTTGTAATAAAATGTGAATGTACTATATAGCTGTGTAATTTGTAGAGTACGAACATATAGTGAAATTCCAAGGAAAATGGAAAATAATGTGGGTTATATATTTTACAAGTTTATTCTACGTTTTACGAAAAAAACGGTGTTTTTTTTGTTATACATAAAAATATTTTATCAATGGATTTGCAGAATGTTGAAATAAATAAAATGAATGAAATTTATTAAATATGCAAAAAAAATAATTATTAATCTATTTTATTAGTAAATTACAATAATTTTTTAATAAAATATTTTTCTATATAAATATAGAAACGTTTATTTTCGATATCGTAAATAATAAAAACAAGAATCTATTTTTTTAAAATGTAAATATCGCATTTTACAATGTCACGATATTATTTTGAAGTAATTACTTTTTTTAAAAGACTATAACAGTTTAAGAAGTTTTCAAGTTTCGAAAAACGTAAAGATTAATTTTGTTAATTTATGTTATTGGTAAAAATAAAATTACAATTTTAGTTCAGAAATTATTATAATTTATTTTTATATAAATTAACAGATTTATTAAAAAGAAAAATTTGCGTTTTCTGTGTTTAGTTCGTAAAATTTACACCGTCTCTCTCTCAAGTAAAACGCAATATTATAATATTTATCAAAAATTTCAAAATTAATCTTTTGAAAAACTTATAAACTATAAAATTTTCGACATCTCAAAATTATAAAACGAATGGGTTTTACTTCCAACTATTATACTTTTTTGCTTCTGGACTGGGGATTACCGCGAAAACTGAAAAAAAAGTCTTTTTAAGGATCCAATACGCACAATCTCCTTAAATACACCCGAGCTCGAAATTCGTATCTATACCCGACATAAAAAAAAGGTCAAACCGTATTCACCCAAAACTGAGAAAAAAGAAAAAAAAAAGATTTCAACTCCTTTAAACCCATAAAACGCAGCACTGATCGTGGCGCAAGTGTGTCACTAGGCTCGACTTTTGTCCTCTTTTTACCACCGCGACGCGCGCTCTAGTCTTTTATCCTTGGGCTTCGCGTGTACGCCGCGTTTAGTCCACGCGAAACTGTCGATCCGCGTGTGCGCGCGCGCGCGCTTCGAACGTAAAAAAAAAGTCGCGGAAAAACCGTCGAGATAAGAGTGTGAAAACCGTACGTATATAACCATCCGCAAATTCGTCGATTCGCTCGGTTAGAATATAGTTAAAATAATACATATTTTATCGCGAGTGGTATCCAATATATATGTATTTTAAGAAAAAAGAAAAATGGTGATAGTGTTATAAAAAAAACGATGATCATCCATCAATTTTCGCACACGTGGATTTGGTATTGATGGTGATCGTAGACCGTTGAGAGAAGTGGGACCGCAGGTGAGAGGATATGTCACACCTGCGGAAAAAAACCACCGGAGGTTTCGCCAAAAGTTACCGGCAGTTCACATTGCTCGGTAATGGACGGCCAAACATTGCGATCGTACGACTTGCCGAGCATCGTCTACACGAGGTACACTGTGATATTAAAATGATAATACCTTCCCTTTAATATTGATTTTCTTTTTATTACGCTAAAAACCGCTACATCTTTCGATATAAAAATAACATGGTCATCGATAAGGTCGAACATCTCTCCTTTTTTTTTTAATGTCAAGGTTGGTTATATAAAAAAATTTACACGTTAAATTTTTTAATTATATAGTTCTTCACCTTTTTTTTCAAATCAGTTTGTAATACTTATTTTCATATTATTCCGAAGCGTCGTATTTCCTCTTTTAAACGATGTAAACTTTACTAACAAGCTGGAAAATATTTTTTTTTTCATCGTACGTTACAGTGTAACGTTACAGATACATTTAATGGATAACAGTGTCCGGTGTTATCTGGAAATTTATTTGATCTTATTACGATCTGCAGATAGATTTAGATAAGAAGATATAAGTATATCATAAAAACACTTATATAGTATTCGCTTTTTTTTTCGTACAAGACTTAAATATTCTCTCATGGATTATATTTTAAAGTACCATACATTCTCTAGTTTCATTGCAATAAAATAATTATCATCGCATAAAAAATTTAAATAATTTTAAGTTCCTGATTTATTATTTTATTATAAGTTATTTAAAAAAAAGAAGACTACGTTCGATCAGAACAAGAGAGATAAAAATTGTATGCGAAATTGCATAAATTAATATTTAATTTCGATGATAATTGATGCACGTAAATTAAGTTTTTCTTTCGATTTTCCACGTTCGTGGAAATATGATTTAATAGTATGCGCATATATTTTTAAACGTCTTCTTTACAATATACAATGAAATATTATATTCGAAAAAATTATTATTCCGCGCAGTAATCGTGATTTACTTCTAATATAACTTTTTTTTACTCTAAATTATATTTAGCTACCGTAATAAAGTCACTGTATAAACGAAAATTATATTTCCAATGAATGTATAATTCATTGTATCAAAAATTTATTAGCCTCGGACTATAGGAAAGTTAATTTCCTATTAGATAGTAATTATATACTCAACGTCTCAATTGTAATCACGCCAAGCCCATGCTTATGTCATCAAATACTTTGGTTTATCGATCGTACAATTTTATTGCTATACCTATGTATAACTTTCGAAACTAGTCTCTTTTTTTTCGGTTTTGAAACAATATTTAAATTTTTTAAATAATAACGTGTCGTTTAAAAGTAAAATTTAATAATTGTAGATTTCAGGTATATAATTTTTCGAGTATGTAACTTTAATTCGCATTTATTTTTATACCTTATCGTTTATTATATACCTTATCGTTTCTTTATTGATAAACTTACCTTGTTAATGTTTGTTTAAAGAAGCAGCGAGTCATTTACAAAATATAAAATAATTTTTATTTATTTTAACAATATGTTTCGTCTATTAAGAGTTGATTCTTATGACGAATGTTCAATAATATTAATACATAATTATTTTGGTCTTACAGTCCATTAATTATAAATAATAAAATATTAATTAGGAAAAAGATAAAATAATAAAAACTTAAATAAAATAAAAAAAATAAAGTGTTAGAAATGAGGCACTTGCCCCGACTTATAATCACCTTCGTAGATCAATAAACTTGATAATAATGTAATAAAATTTTCCCAATTCTAAATTTATTTTATAGGAGCGATTGCAAGTCAGAGTAAGTGTCCAATTATTTTTATTTAATTTTTTTATTATTTTTACTTTCTTATAATTAATATTTTATTTTTTCTAGTAAATGAATTGTAATATCGAATTAATTATGACTTAATTATTTCATCTATAATTAAATTTTCAGCACTAATATATTCTAAAAAAAATCATATTTTGATCCTGTTTAAATTTTGGCTAAAATTGTATAATATTCTACCACGATTGATATATATTACTATTCAATATATTTCTTTTTGTCTAAATAGCAGTTAGCCATACTCAACGTAGAATTATTTATTAATAATTTATCATTAGTAGAAATTTAATTATAACATCGTCAACTTGTAGAAATAATGTAAATATTACAATTATCAAAATTATTATATTATCATATCATATTATATACTTCCTTCTATTTAAATAATAAGCAAGTAATTTCCAGCAAAATTTTTTCTATTTCAAATTTCACTGTATATCATAATCATCATAATAAAATAAAATAATAAAAAAAAAACATTTTGGTTTTCAATTTTCATCCAAAAAATATATATCTACCACGATTGTTACGTACACTACAATTCTTATAAACATTTCTAAAACTGAAAAATTATGCATCCAGTAAACTCGTTAACCACAGCTGATTTATCGCAATGCTAACGATTACGTGAATCCGTTTGAATTATAAAAAATTTTTATTACCTATCGTCAATAACTGAATTTTCAATAAATACCAAATTGAGTATAGAAACATTTTAACGGGAAGTAGTAAACAGCATTGTTATTTTAATTGGAAAAATTATTGATTTACAAGATAAAACGAATTTTTTTACAATCGAGCGCACCTTACGTAATTCTTACAAGATGCATTTGTGTTATTATCGGATTTGACAAGTATGAGCACTTTTAAGATATACTTGCCAAATCCGATGTATATTTATTTATGTATCCTGATTAATCGATTGTACGTACAATAAAACACGCGTTTCACGCATGTATATTAAATTACGGAAAAATGTTTTAAATCACATTTACTATAATGAATTTTAAATAAAAAGAAAGAAAATATATATACTCACATCCAAACGTCATGTATATAGGTTTCTTTTTTTCAAAAAACGAATGCTTCGTATAAAAATGACTTATCGCAATTGATTTTTTTTGTAATAAAATTTATCTTCGCAAGATTTATAAACGAAACACGCGCACTTTTTATTAAAAATCGATGATCCAATAGAAAAATGTAGTTACATCTAAGTGAAAAAGGAAAAACGTTCACCTGTGTATGTTGTAATTAACAAACGATTACACATCTCGCGGTTTGTATAATATATGTTTCGATCGGGTTAGACGTTCCGGCGTCTCGTTGCGATTGACTTGTAATACTGTCTAGCATAATTTTTTTTTTCCTCGAGACGTCGAGCACGATGATTTGTGTGTCCTTGTATAAAATGCATCCGCACCGCGTTTTTACATGTATATCACGTCTCGTTTAACTTTGATCGGTTGATCTATGCGAGATCAATTGAATTTTCAAATTTTTGTACGCTTTGAATTTAAATGAAATTAATCGATAATTTAAATGTGTGTATATATATATATCGATTTATACGCGTTATGTAAACTTGTACTCGTGTGGTAAATCAGGTAATTGAACACATTTTTTTTTGGCTCGTGAGATAACGCGATATTTTATAATGTCGTTGGAACTATGTCAGATCGCATTAGACTAGTGTAAATCTTAATCTTATTTATTGTAATATTAATGTACAATGTTGACTTAATTTGCGGAAGTATAAATGTGCATATACCTACATTTTAAGTTTATATTGTAGGAATTACAATTTTTTTTATATACGTAAAAATTATATTATAAATATTAAGTAATTTATCTTTTCGATGATTGTAAACATTTCGGTGGTATAATTAAATATTTTTTTTTTAGTTCAGGTAATACTATTTCTTTTGATAAAATCACAAAAATTACATTCACGTAAGTCATTGTTGTATTAAAACAATTTTTTACCAATTTTCTAGTTTAGATAATACTATCTCGTTTGATAATCGTAAAAATTACAATTAAGAATGGCATTTTTATAATTACAAATTTTTATTTTACGGCTTAAGTAACACTATTCCTTCTAACAATCATAAAAATTACATTTACGTATAATAATGTTATATTTTAAAAAAAAAATTTTGTTTACACTTTAGGTCATAGTTTTTTTTTTAAGTTTCGGTGTAATACTATTTATGTTAACAATCATTATAATTTACCTTTTAACCTTACGCACACCACATAATTTTTCACTCTCGTTATAGGTATATATTCCGTCAAATCTCACATTTCACAACTTTCCAACAAGCGAGACCTCACATTCGCGATAAATTACGACTAAGAAAAAATCAGACCGATTTACACATATGCATATATATTAACCACGCGCGACATATTCAAAGGAGAAAAAACAAACAAATTCATTAACTTATACCGCAAGGAAATTACGCGTCGTTAATTCGAAAAATTACTATAACCACACACATGCACGCGTAGTCTTCGAGAGACGCCAAAATCTATGACGGTACTATTTTCGTTTATCCCCCGACATGTCTCTCTCTCTCTCTGTCTATATGTATGACAAGATTATTAGACTTGGTGCATTTGTATATATACCATGCGATCTTCTAATATGCTCAACCGATGTATATATATATAAAAAAAAAAAAAAAAATAAACAATAGTCGCGTAACGGTTTATTATCGTATCCCTCGATTTTATTCGGTTGCGATGATTATGCTTAGTGTAGCCTAGCTTTACTATTCGTTTACTTCCATTCTTTAATATACGTTTCAAAATTATATTATAAATATTAAGTAATTTATCTTTTCGATGATTGTAACATTTCGGTGGTATAATTAAATATTTTTTTTTTAGTTCAGGTAATACTATTTCTTTTGATAAATAACAAAAATTACATTCACGTAAGTCATTGTTGTATAAAACAATTTTTTACCAATTTTTCTAGTTTAGATAATACTATCTCGTTTGATAATCGTAAAATTACAATTAAGAATGGCATTTTTATAATTACAAATTTTTATTTTACGGCTTAAGTAACACTATTCCTTCTAACAATCATAAAAATTACATTTACGTATAATAATGTTATATTTTAAAAAAAAAATTTTGTTTACACTTTAGGTCATAGTTTTTTTTTTAAGTTTCGGTGTAATACTATTTATGTTAACAATCATTATAATTTACCTTTTAACCTTACGCACACCACATAATTTTTCACTCTCGTTATAGGTATATATTCCGTCAAATCTCACATTTCACAACTTTCCAACAAGCGAGACCTCACATTCGCGATAAATTACGACTAAGAAAAAAATCAGACCGATTTACACATATGCATATATATTAACCACGCGCGACATATTCAAAGGAGAAAAAAACAAACAAATTCATTAACTTATACCGCAAGGAAATTACGCGTCGTTAATTCGAAAAATTACTATAACCACACACATGCACGCGTAGTCTTCGAGAGACGCCAAAATCTATGACGGTACTATTTTCGTTTATCCCCCCGACATGTCTCTCTCTCTCTCTGTCTATATGTTAGACAAGATTTATTAGACTTGGTGCATTTGTATATATACCATGCGATCTTTCTAATATGCTCAACCGATGTATATATATATATATCGCGTAACGGTTTATTATTGTATCCCTCGATTTTATTCGGTTCGATGATTATGCTTAGTGTAGCCTAGCTTTACTATTCGGTTACTTCACATTCTTTTTTTTATCTTTCTTCGTCGGTTTGGAAATTGTATAACAGATTGTTACGCTTTTTGATAAATGTCGTCGATGTTTTTTTAAATCTGCGCGCGGAAGGTAAATATAATATAATCATTTATCTTTGTACACACTGGGAAGAAGTTTCGTTTAAAAATTACAATAGTGTCTATGTCACAAACTGACAAAATGAGAATGCTACTCTTGTTTTCAGTAAAAATGTGATTATTGTTTGGAATAAAATTTATTATAACTTTTGTAAATTTTAATAACTATATAGGCATTTTCTTCAGCTTGTCAATCTGTGATTTATTTTTACTAGAAAATATTGAAATTTTTACAAAAAATTTTGTAATTTTTAATACATAATTTCTTTAAATATATGTACAATATTTATGCGCGTTTATTTCAAGACGTATGTATTTGTACGATTTATTAAAAAAAATCTGTATGTCATTTATTATATTTGCGTATATAGTAAAGTCACTGTACATATAGGAAAATGGACCTTAATATAGTAATTTAAATTTGATTTGTCTATTTTACTTTATTATTAAATATATAGTCAAAATTAAGCATTTTCAGGTTAGTCGATTTATTGTTAGTCTTTTTTTTCTGGTAATATGGCTACTTTTTTACTAGCTGCTGCGGGTGCTTAAAATTTTTATTTTTATTAGAATTTATAACAAAATTTACATTTTTCTTGGTGTAGAACTTCTAATCGTTCCCGTATTATACTATATTTTATAATAAATTTACACTATTCTTTTTATAAAATTCTTAAGAATATTTCCGCAAAAAAACACTGTATTAAAATCATTGTCCTTTTTTTTTACTATGCAAAATTATATCCAGTGAAATAAATGCCAAATCTTTTTTTTGTATATGCTTAAAAAAGAATTTTAATTTATAAACATTCATCGGTTTTTCGTTATATATTGCCATCAATTAAGATAACAATGAATAATTATTTATTATTCAAGGTACACACGGTATACGATGGATTTTAACGTTATATTTCAACTTGTCAGTGTACGTATCGTTCGTTGCATATAAAAATTAACATAAAATATAAATATATGTTTCCTTCCAATTAATTAATTAATTTTATATACATCCATCAAGATTTTTTATGATCTTTTATGAAACTTCAATTATACTAGAGCACTTTTTTATAATAAAAATTACCGTGACAGAGTGGCAAAAATTGCATCTATTTTCTTGGTAATATAACATTTTTGGTTAATTTTCTTTGTATAATTGATACGCGCCACAGATTTATCGTGATTTCATGGTAATTTTTATTAAAAATTTATCTCTGCGTACGTATGGAGAGCGTTCTAACAAAAAGATTGAATTTTTTGAGTAGAAATTAGCCTGGTTTTTTTCTAAATAGTATAAAAGAGATAGACCTATATGAAATAGGTTTATTCTCTTTAACCTCAACTTAAAACCAATTATAAAACTTATAAGTATGAAACATTGATACTATGACTTTTCAAAGTATTTTTTGTCATATGGCCTATACATTTACCGTTCTTGTTGCTGTAAATTTAAATTAGCATTTTTTCATTTCCATACATGCAAAATTAATGAATCATACATTGCATACATCAATTGTGCATAAACCTTCATACCGAAAATTTGTTTAGTAAATACAATAAAAAACAAACCTGACCCTCAACAATCTAATAAATAATCCTTTTAAACTGTATATTAAAAATGGGGGTTGAAAGGCAAACGTTATCATCATTAAAATCAATAAAAATGTATAATTAAATACATACGTTTAATTGAAATTAATAAGCATTTTATATTTTTTATATCTTTCATTCAATTTCTTAATAAATAATTATATCAGTACCAATAATTCATTGTCAAACATTCAACGAAATATTGTTCTATCGAGTATATACTAAATTATCATCAAGTACAGCATAAAAATGAATAAAAAATCAATTATTACCTCAAAAAAATTGAATAAGAAAGAGCTTGAATTAAATCACTGCAAAATACCAACATGTTCGCGTACGCGTATATATTTATAATTTAAACACCTTTCACATCTATAACACACAATGTGTCATCCGTAGAGGCTTATCAAATCGTCTTACCTATACGTGTGTAAAATCTTTCGTGTTCGATCGTCTAACCCGATAAGAAAAACCGATGTGTGTGTTGTACACTACGTGAAATATAAAATAAAACTCCAAAGCAGTTCTCGATTCCTGATCGATCGTTATCGGTAACGCGTTAAAATGCTCGATGGCTGGCAGCTCTCTTGATAGCCACCAACTTGTGAGCTCACTCCTTATTTTTCACTCTCGCAGTCTTGTTACGCGCATCGTAAGGGACGATTCGTAAGGAGTGTTCACGCGATCCGGAAAATTGCCGGTTTATTCGTTATTTCGGTGTATGCCTCAACAAATTTTTTTCGAGTGTTGTGTGATACGTATCATCGTCGACGGACAATGAGAAGGAATTAATTGTAATTTTATAAGTGATAATTATTAGTCGAAGTGTCATTGACATGAGTAGTAGCATCTCTTGTTTGTTAGACGGGTTTCTGTATACTTTTGTTTTTTTTTTTTGTTAGAGTCACGTAAACTTTTTAAAAGTTAAAAAAAAACGATTGTGCAAAAATGTAAAACACTTCGAGTTTTTATACAATCACGGATTTACCTATGGAATTTTGTCATTTTTTTTAATAATTGTATATATTCATAAAAAATAATAAAACTTACTTTTCGTTGTATTTACCGAAAGTGTAATAAAATAAAATGACATTTAACGTAATTAAGCCCTTGATCGATACGCAAAGCTCTACTTATTCCAATGGTCATCTAAATTTTGATTACCTCCATGACGTCAATGACGGTAGATAAGAAATGTAACTTCAAAGAACGAGGTGACTTAAAATTGTTATCAAACAAACATCTATAAAAGTTATGAATATCAAGGAGAATTAAATATTAATTGTATATCAAACGAATATTTCCACAAATTACGTAATTATAACAAATTGTATCAGATTGAATTCTAATTTTTAAAAGCTATCGTATTCGTTCTTAAAAAAAAATTTTTGTTTAAGAAAAGTGATGATGCTTTTATAAAATATATGTTTTAATTATAAAAAAGTATCTTTATGCATACAATAGAAAAAATGCATACAGCTACCATGTGCAATTTCTATAAATATAACAAAAAAGAGAGAAATACGAGGGATGTATTGTAAATGCGGGTTATCTGTATAACGAGGTCGGATGACATGAACGAAAAAAAGAGTGACAATTATAAGAATGATAGTTGGAGAATATACGACTTGTTCATTATTTAAATTAATAATAAACACTTAATTTTTAATTTATACCGCACTGCGAGTAAATCGAAATTAAAGCGTACATGTAAATAAAATTAAATAGAACATAAAATAGATTGTATAATTACGTAATAGCACTTTTCTTTTGATTATTCTACTATAGATTTGGGTTTATTTATTTTTACATATTGGAAAAAATTATTTTTTTTCTAAATTAAAAAAAAATGAAATATTTATAAATAAATATTAAATGATTTATAATATACTAAATTTTATAGATGTAATTGTTTTATTTTATTATTTTCAGATCTGTATTATTTATTTTTACGAAACGATAAAAAAAATCACAATTCTAAAGTAAAAAAATAATAAATTATGTGTTATATCGAATAAAAGTAATTTATTTTTTTTTTTACGATTTAATTTGATTTATTTTGTGTACTTTCACGCAGTTAAATATGTCATCACTTTTCTAAATAAAAAAGCAAATGAACTATCTGACATAAATAAATCAATACCATACTAAAAAAACTCGAAGGTTCGCAAAAAGTGCATCCAAACGAATAATGCCAACGACAAGAGCGAAAAAATTTAAAGAGAAGAAGTTGTACCTTTGTAATAAGCAATGATAGTCCCACCGGATATTAAAATTCATATGGCTGAGAAAGTAACCGAGAAAACTGGACTTTTAAGTCCAATAAATTTAAGTGCATCAACGTCATCGTTAACCAGTAGTATAACTCGATCCTACGGTTCCCTCGTGGACAATTGTCAACAGGCTGTTAAATCATTTTGGAATCGAAGTAAACAGGTATGAAAAAGAAATTTTTTTTTCTCCCTCTCTTTCCGCGTCAACTAAAAATAATTACCCGCGTAGAAAATATTAACTTTATATCTAAAGTTTAGGTTTGGCTGAACTTTATTTAAAATGTATATAAAACTTTATGTTTTATACGAACTTATATGTTAACTTTTTATAAACTTTATGTTCGGCTAAACTTCATATACGAGGTTTTCCAACGATACTGAGCCGAATTTGTCCAAAGATTTGGGTAAAGAGAAATAAACGTTTTTTAAAAAATTTAACGGGTTGTTGGACCAAAATTATAGAAATTCTGCACTTCTCAACTCAAAAATTATATCTAAAATATTGAGTTAAAAATTTGAAAAAATGAATACGGATAGCTTAAAACATATAAGGAAAGGGGCTCGACGTTTTGCTTTTTTTAAAAAAAATCATTTTTTAAATAATAATTGAGTAAACAATTTTTGGTTGGTAATTATTAGTCAAAAAGGCATAAACTTTTAACCCAAACATCACAATCAAATTATGTATTTAAAAATCTCGAAAATTTGTGTATAATATTTAAAACAGGACTAAGGACCTGACATTCAGGTTTTTTTTTTAAATTTATTCTTTTTTTTATTAAAAAATAGTTAAAAATGACCATTTTCTGAGTCCGACCCTCATCTAAATCTAAATCTAAATCCTACCTCATCCCCTTAAATTCTTCGTATAAGCCCAAAAAATGATTAGATCATTAAAAAAATAAAAAATTTCTATTTCCGGAAACACTCGCAGCTCGCTATGTAACAACTGAAATATTTGATTGTTTCTGTTATATTTAATTCAGGTTATAACAAACTATATCGAAATATAATTTAAACTTTATAACCTGAATGTAATGTAACAATACAAACAATAAAACATAGCTCCAGTTGATATAGAGCAAGATATAGTCTTCGTAGCTAAAGATTGGAGGTTCGAATCTCGGAAATAGAATTTGTTTTTATTTTTTTTTTTTAATAATCTAATAATTTTTTAGGTTTATATAAAGCAGTTTAAATGTATAAAACCATCGATTCATTATCATATTCTTATTTATAGCGTTTATTTTACTATAACCAAATCTTTGGACAAGTTCGGCTCGTTGGAAAATCTCGCGTGAAATTTAGCCAAACATAAAATTTTATATAAAGTTCGTATAACACGTTAAATTTTTTAAATTAAACGATAATCACAAAAGCACAAGGAATTTCCATTTGTCCATGTGTATTGTATATATATATACATATCAAATAAGAGAATTTACTCTCGTTTCAACGCGATTAAACGTTATCGTGTCCAAGTTTACGTAGACCTCTCAACACAGCTGTGAGATAAAACGTTCCTTTTTTTTTTCTCTTGGTCTCTGATCGTGAACGTTGATCTTTCACTCCCTACTATAATGAGTTTCCTTCATTGACTAGGCATGGAGAGACGTAAACTTGTTTTAGTGTGATCAATCTAGTTAGACTGAAAAAGAGTCGGTGTGTTTCATTAATCTAAATAAAAGTGTGTCACTGGCGCGAATTTGTATTATATATACATTATCAATTGCTCTTACGTATTATTTACTTTTTTCTTGTATGGTAATTATTTATTCTAAAAATCTTTTTTTCTGTTTGCATTTAAAATTGATATATAATGAAAATATAACTGTGATTTTTCGAAAAAAAAACAAATACAGGCAGTACATCGAGGAATTCATAAACAATGGTCAAAGGTATAGACATCATTCGATTGTTATATTATGTATACAGATTAAAATAATAATTTTAAAAGAGTACAAGCTTAAAACATACTTCAAGTTAACTCCAAATTTAATATTTTATATAAGTAAACGGGTTTAATATTAACCTCTCAATGAATACAATGTACCATATGGATATTCAATGTTTTCATTTACGTTAGATAAAATTAATGCGTTTTTTAAAACCAAAAACTCATAATGTACAAACAAATTATGTACGTATATGAATTTACACATATACAATTGTGTAAAAAAATATGATTTTATAGTTTACTTACAAACAAGTATAATATATATTACACAAAGTATAACAAGATGACGTAACTCTGTGCTCTTTAAAATAATGTGTTTTACTTCAATTAAATCTGTTCAAAGAGTCGTATTTTATCTTTGAAACATCAGTACATAAGGAAATCCTAAATTAATATTGAAAACAAACAAAAAATATATTAATCGTATATTTGTTTATGTAAAAAAAATTTTTATGAATATTTGAAGTAACCGTACAATTTATTTATGTAAATTAACAAATATGTAATATTTATATTTATAACTTTATATGGTAACTGATCTTGTTCAACATAAAACAACCAGATTTTTACTAGGCGACGTTTCGATGACAATTTGCCGTCCTCTTTAAATTATTATATTTTATACATCCATTGTTTGCCTGCTGTTGTCGATCTTTCAATTTCTAAGTCTGCTCATATCTTTTTCAATAAATAATAATAACATTTTTTTAAAATTTTTTAATAAAATATTTTTCAATATAATTTTAATTATACAATTAACACATTCAGTAACAGCACAAATAAATTAACACAAAAGTAAAAAGGGACATGAGAAAACGCCTAAAAAACATTTATCTGTAATTAATAAATATTATGCATAGTTGTCAAATATACCTATATCTTTCATTGCATTAAAATGTGTTCTAGTTTAATAAGTATTTATTAGTTTTTAAACAATGGTTTTTAGCATCGTACTTGTTCAATAAAATATTATTTTAACTTTGACAAATTTTTATTCAGTGTATAATTGTAAAAAAAGAAAATTACTTAAATTATATAAAAAATATATTATTTTCAATAAATAAAATATTTATCTAAATATATTTACGCGAATCGTTGGAATAATTATATATTTATTGTGAATGAATTTTAATATAATAAAAGAAATATTTGAAAAAATTAATAAATACTTATTTATATAATATAAAAAAATGTATTTAACATTTTTTATAAAATCAAAAATTACATTCAATATTTAATTAAAACTTATTATGTTTATTACGTTATTTATTATACTCAGAAATTCCTAATAAAAAAGTGGAGAAAATTAGTTAAATATTTAATTTTACAGTAATAAATCATAAAAAATATTTCTTAATTCATGACACATATATATGACTCCCACCGTACTGAACCTGCTAACGACTCTTTATTTTAAAAATACATAGATTAAAAAAAATCTATAAATACATTCCTTCGTAAATCATCGATACAGTTCTGTGTAAATATGTGTATTCAAAATACCAATATCGATATGTATACATAACTTATTGTACATTAATGAACTAACGTAACGCGTACAATAACGCAAAGTGTACACAACCGATATTATCGATGTTTATTTATCAAAGGGCTGACGCAGTAAAAATCAAAATTGTAATTTATTCACACGCGTCAAATTGTTGATCTTCCTTATCGCGCCGAATCCCACCCACAAAGCGCGTAATAAAAAAAAAGAAATCTTACCCTTGAAAATGAGAAAGAGATATATATACGTCACAAATTTTACGATATTATGCTTTAATTTCGGTCGATTAACCAAAAATCTGTATATGTGATAAGATCACTGGGTCATTTCTGTATTGTACGATCCTTTCGTCTCAATCGAGAGCTATATATATATGCACCCTCTCTCGTATATGTGTATATGTGTGTTTAAGGTTCTGGTTATTAGTTTGCCAAGCGGTTTCAATTGGCGTAAGTGCCGCGACTCGTTTTTAACAGTGGAAAAATTTTTATTAACACTTGGCTTACGCATCGGAGAGAAAGAGAGTCGATGATGCGTTTGTTACTTCTTTGGTGGGGACGATGTATGTATATATATTTTAAATATTGTCCCACTTTTGTTTGCGAGTTTTAGTGTATATATATGTGTATATTTATTATTTACGATGGTTTATTTATGCTTTTTTTCTCGTTGTTTATGGATGTTAATATCCGTGATTAATTGCTTTATTGAATTTCGGTTATAAATTACTCAATTTTTTGTATTAGAAATTTTTTTATTTCGAGCGCATCTAATTAAATATTGTTTTACGCCGATTTTACTATAACTATATTAAAAGCTCGAAGGATAAATTAAAATATCGAGAGAAAAAATTATATAATATTTTTTAAATACGTAGTGCATTTCGATGAATATCACGTACTGTGGATAAATAAAAAAAAAATATATTACATAAATAATATACTGAAATAAGTGATGATTAAGTGTAATCATAACACTTGTTTAAAAGTAATAGATATTTTCTTACAATTTAAAATTTATACCTTCTTGACCGTTTCAAACAAATTAATTTATTTCACTAAATTTTATTTTTGTCAATCGATTACTATCAAAATCGCTATTATTTCGTTCTCAAACATTCTCTAATAACATATATATGAAGACATCGTTAAAAAAAAAGAAAGAAACATTAAGCATTAATTAATATTATAGAAATATATTTTTTTATCTAAATTACATCTCACCGACGCATTGACGCAATCCTTCGAAGGCCAGGATTATTAAAAAAGAAAAGAAAAGAAAGTAAACAATAATCGGATATATAAATCACAGTAAAACTGAACGACGAAATATTTAGATCGCGATCTCACAATATTTGCAATGAATAATCGAGGATAAAGATGATTGTAACGAAGAGAAAAAAAAAAGAAGTGGGGTACTAAATCAGTTTGTTTAACGCCGTGTATAATTGAGCTGTTAGAAGAACAAACTCACGGATTATTACCTACTAATTACCTTGCCAAACATCAAAGCCGAATAATAAAGAAAAAAAAACGTGCAAGATCACATTACGTATATATATATATATATAAACACGCACACTTGATATCTCTTTCTTTCTTTCTTTTTTTTTCAATTGAACGAGCTCTTGTGTACATACATAAGTTGCATTACGCGACTCCCGAGAGACGATATATATCTTACACGAGTCGGGAGACCCACGATTCTTTAACGTATCACCAGTTCTTCTAGGCGGTCGCGATCAGTCGGTTGTTCTCTCCGATATACACACTATGTCTATGAGTACTATCGACTTTTTTTTCAACATGTGATTCGCGTGTCGTAAGGTGTGAAATAGTTGTGATTATTTATTTTTTTTTTGGTGATTAATATCGATCAAGATGACTGCGAGAAATTTGGAGAAAATGCTGAAACTCTCGACGTTATCCAGGGTTCGTTACTATTTATTCATCATTTTTCTCGCTTTTTTATTTTTTACGCGCGATATATTCTATCAATTTCTAGCGGTTTTATCTCGCCATCGCTATCGGGAAAACGATTGCGTGAACAATATCATTTTCGTATAATTGATATTGATTTTTTTTTTTATTTTTATTTTATATATATACTTATTGCGATCTTACCTTCAATTTTTACGAACGCGCCGTGATTTTTTTATAGATATTATTTTGACGTGTACTTGAATTAATATAATATTCGTTTCGTAATAATAGCTTAGTTAAGAAAAATGATACGAAATTTCAATTTGTTTCGATGGCGCTTCGATTTATTAAACTAATTATTTTAATAATATCTAACCGTGTATTATTGATTATTTTTTTATATTTAAATAAAAGATATGATTAATAAGAATAATATATAATTACATAAAGCGCAGATACTCACCGACTATATTCGTAGACTGGTTACTCAAAATTAATTTAATGTACCTTTATAAAAAAAAATATAGTCACTTAAAATTTGAACACTTCGTGAATTCACTAAATTTTGTTTACGCGACTAAGAAGTAATGTAGTCAAAAAAAAATAACTACATAAATAAATTATTTACAATAACTATACTTACATAGACAGCAATATTTTTTATTAAACGTTGTACATGATAATTAATGGAGTTACGTCTATTTAAATTATACAAAAAATGATACAAGATTTATTAAGCAGCAAATTATTTTAATATTTAATTCATTTAATGAAATTTTGCGTTTTTCTCTGTACATTGTATACAATTAAGTTTTCATACATCTTTAACCAGCAACGTAATTTGTATAACCTTGCGCAGTCATTTATTTTAAAAAAATGCAAACTTGCAATTAAGTCACTTAAAATAATTTTTTTTACTCGTAAACTTAATAATTGCGCGTAAAATTATTTTAATCGTTAACTATATTTATTTATTTTAGAAAAATACGTCGTCAGTATACAATGATATTTTTCTTTTTACTTATAGTTTAAGAATTGTACACACATTTCAGGTTATGCTTCTTTTATTTTTGACAAGCTTTCTAAAATATTAAAATGTTAATATTTTAGTGTGAAGTTTTACCACTATATTGTAATTTGTATATACTTAAATACGTTTTCTTTTAACAATGTATCATTTTATAGACTCACGAAAAAAATGTATGAGACATTTATGTGTTTATTTAATACACACTTAGTAATAATGTTATCATTCTTTGGTGCAACGTTTTTATTAATGTATACTTGAAACTGGCAAAGTATAACTTGATTCATTTAGGAATTATATGTTTGACATATTTTATAAAAATAGTTTTATAGCGTATATGTGTATTTACGCACGTTTAAATACGAATAATTGGGAACAGCAGTATTATATATTCAGATTGAGGATTTTATGCGTTATACAAAAATTTATACATTTGATAGTTTTTTTTATGTGTAAACAATATGTTATGAGATACTGTAAATATGATATTTTTTATTAGTGTTTTAAATTTGGTGTTCGATTGAAAATTAATATATTAAATTATAACCTTAATGTGGAAATTGGTGTCGTAATTTATCTTTTAATTTAAAATCTAAATGATAATTTTTTTAACAAACTTTTCTATAATGCTCTCCCATGATTTGCCATGCATATTATTCACAGGTTTTTTAATATGGTTTATCTCTAAATTACTGAGATTTTTAGGTAATCGTTTTACACCCAATCATTATACTGAAAGAGATGATTGTGTATATTATTAAATAATTTTAAATCAATTAATTAAAAAATATTCGTTCTGTAAGTTTCTTCCAATTGAGGCATCACGCACGATTTTCGTTCGGACTTTTATTTTTTCGTCTTTTAGTTACAAATTTTGCATTTTTTATTATAGATTCCTGTAATTTGACTGTCACATTAGTACAGTAGGAAAAAAAAAAGGTTTTACAAAAACTTTGACTTCAACCGAAATTTTTTTTATTTGTGAGGTCGTCATAAGTTAGCGTTTTTACTGACGTTATATGTTTGAAAGTAATTTTTAATTTTCATCAATTATTAAAAAACTTTTCAAGATTTTTGATTTTTGAGTGCAATTCTGTAATGATTAATAATAGAGAATAGTACACACATTTCATAAGTTTTTTTACGATAATTACGGTTTCACGCTATAATTTGTTGTAAAATTGAGTTATGCTGTCAAAAGTCCCAGAAACGTTTTTTAATTATTGACGTACATTAAAAACTCAAATTGATATCTCGGTAGAAAACGCTATCTTCGACTTCCACATAATAAACGTTTTTATCCGTTGATCATTCAAAAATATCTACATAATATCATTTAAAAGATTCATCATCGTTGACCCTCGTAATTAAAATTGACATCATTTTCTCCCCACGTCAGCTGCAACTAGAAATAATGCAATGCGGAAAGCCGCATTCGCGTCCCATCGATTTCAAATAAAATGTGGAATAACCGAAGAGAACGAAGATGAAGTCGAAGCTTCGGAAACACCACAAGAGAATTTCACACCGGTTCCTTCAACATCGTCACCTGAAACCCCCATAGCCGACGTAACGCAAACGATAATAACCGAAGAATTGGAAGAGATCACAGTGATACCAAACGTATCACCTACCGAAAATGTCTCACCACCACCACCACCACCACCACCACCAACAAATGGAAAGGTACTACCAATTCGTCGTCAAACAATGCCAGAAATCTCGAGTGATCAGCTGTTAGGATTCACCAGACCAATCGAGACTATCAGTGGTAGAAGAACGAGTATCACAAATGTAGCTATCTGCTCTAGTATCGGTCCAAGTCTCGCTGGTATATTCCCAGGTGCACCTAGCAATTTGTATTTTGGACTACCAAACGATTCTGATCCCACGTCACAATTGCTAGTCTCCAGTTTACGACGTAGCGCTACCTTCTCATTTCTGAACGAACCCTCGGCTTTGGATGATGCTGCTAGAGACGCGAGGGGTCGAAGATGGTCCTCGAGGTTGCCATTTTTAAAAAATCTCCAACATCAGGATTCTCGAGATTCGACCAACACGGAGACTCCCGATGGACAGACGACCGAGCCACAGCGTTCGAAACATCATCATCATCATCATCATCACCACCATCATCATCATCATATGTTACCGCACTTACACGTGCCTACTTTTTCGATCACTGGACCGGCTACTACCGATGGTAGTACTAGCTCCGGAACTGGTCGGAAATTCAGCTTTGGAATTAGAAGGCACTCGCAAACGGTTCGTCTTCGCTTTTACTGCGAGCTTACTGCTATATATATAACCGTTTGCCGAGTGTGTTTGATAATCATAACTTTATTTCCTTTCTTCTTGGATAATTACGTTGGGTGGGAATGTAAATTTATTGTCCGATTCTTTAGTAAATTTAAAAAAATAATCGAGTCACTTTAAGTATTCTTTGCTTTTACCCAAGCCTATATAGGTACATCAATGATCTTTGTTTCTATTAGTCATTTTTCGCGTTGAAGATTTGTTAAAAATTTAAATACATTATCCAAATATATGATATAACAATGTTTAATACTACACCCAGAATGTTTCATTATTTGTTTATTTATTAATTCGAGAAGTAATTAATAATTAAAAAATTAAAAGATATAAGTAATAATTAAAAAGTTAATCTATAATAAATAAACATCAATTGTCACTTCAATTTCCGAATGAGACGAAACTGATGGTCAATTATTAATCAACTCTTCGTAATTAATGCAAATATAATCATTAATTAATTAATTGATGACGTTAATTAAATATTCTCAACCATATGTACCGTAAACTTGACTGACTCGATAAATAAATAAATTATATCTGTATCGCATAGTATTTAAATTTATTCGAACACAAGTAACCGTGAAACGCAACACCAAAAATCTTCGTCATTGTTATATCCGGAGACAATGGATATTTATTCTTAATTAACTACAAACAAGAAAATAATAAACAACAATGAAAAAGGTAAAAAGAAAAAGAAACGTCGTTAGCTTGGGTACAAGAAAAAAAAATGAAGGTAAACCACAGGGACGAAGAAACAGTAGACGTGTAAAAAAAAAAAAGGATGGGAAAGGGTATATATATAGGGAAATTGTTTTACCGCTGTTATGCACTGTAACGTATACCAATCTTCTGCGTATATTCACGCTTGCATACGTTTCTTTTTTTTTTATATTGCAACTGAATAACATTGCGTCCGAGGTCAATAAACCCCATTTCGGGCATTGACCCTCGCAGCTTTTTTGTTTCATCCTCGCCGCTTATAAAATCAAATTCAATTAAATCAAATTCAAATAAACGCGTTTCTTTTGTTCTTTTTTTTAATTGTTTTCCGAAATTTCGATGACACTTGTTACATTATTGACAGACGCGTTACGCGAAGTGGAACAAAAAGAAAAAAGGAAAACGTGTATATTATCAGTCGGAATAATAGTTAAAGATTATGTATATACTTCTTATAAACGTATAAAGTTTTTTCTTTCATTCTCTAAACTTACCAACTTTGTTATCATTTGTATATATACATCATTCAATATGCGTCACGTACAACATAGTATTTTACTTATACAATTTTTATGAGTTTTATCAAATAAATTTTTTCTCATCGGCACTTGAATAGTTTCTTCTTCGTCTTTTTTTTTTGAGAATTGCCGCTGTTTATATACTTCATATATATGGCATAAAAATTGCTTTTTGTGGTTATTTCTTTATTGCACTTAACGATGAGTTTTGGATTGAGCAATATTGAATGACAATTAACCCATATTTTAATTATTACTAACAGTAGGAAAAATAGGTATTTACTTTTCACACGCGACCTCAATTTATTTTCCTTTTTTTCAATGATTAATATTTTTACTCGATTGGAAGTGAATGGTATTTTTATATATATAGGAGAATCGCTTTATTATGAGTTTTAATATCGTAGTTTATTAATTTATCGTCAACAGCTTTGTTTGCATTATAGGAATTTTCTCGTATTGGAAAGTTTCTCTATAACACGAGCAAACGAATAAAGAAAACGTCATATATATCGTGCCTATATAATTAATCCACTTTCTTATAAATCTTCATTTACTATTTTCAATTTTTTTTTGTTAGTTTCCTGCTCAATATGTATTGCTGCAATTTCGTTATATATTTATAACAAATATAAAGTATTTTATTTAATAATTTATATGATTGATAAAGATTAGATTGTTATGATATAAAAAAATTCGTTCTAATATTATAAAAGATTATGTAGTTATTTTAAATTTATGCAGAATATATTATAATAATGTGGATTATGTATGTTTCCAATTTCGCAAAAAATTATACTTAAGTTTGTTACAGAATTTGAATAATTTTTTTCTGTAATCTTTATATATTTATATATTTTTAAATGTTCTTCTCGTTTATATAAAACCTTTCTATTTACATAAAAATGATATGATTTTTTAAAAAAATTAGTTAACAGAAATTAAATAATTTCTTACGGTTTTTAAGAGTAGAAATATAGGTATATTAATTATACAGGTCATTTTCTACCGATTATAAAAAATGACTATATTCTATACTCAAAAATAAATAGTTCAAATATTTCTATATAGATAGTCAATTAATGTATAATATATTCTGAAAAAATCGTTTTATTTATTTATAAAAAATAATTCTATACAGTATAAAAATTATTTTTTCACCCCTTCAATTATGCATATATCTAAAACAAAAAAAGATACATACTAAAATTCAAATAAAAAAAATCCTTGTATAAAAAAAATTCCTACACAATTATTCTCTAATCTCAAATCCAGCACGAAACGAAAATGGCATAATTTCTCACGTGCAAAAAAATGTCTTAGATAACTATAGAATCTCAGTTTATAAACCCTTCTGATTCCAAGTGAAGAACAAAGGGTCTCCCTCTTTATAAGCGATCGTGTAATAAAAAAAAAACGTTGAAGGTGTAGTGTGTAGATATATATATATATATACAGAGGTAGACATATATATACACCTCTCGTATTCCGGTTTTTCGCGATATCGCACGCGCGTAAGATGCTTCTTCTCTCCATGGATGAAAGAGGTATACGCGGTTATTCCTATGGTATACAGCCGCAGTCCTCTCTCGATACTCAAACTCACAGTGCCTCACTCAGTGCTCTCCTCTTTGTTCATATAATATATATACACACCTTTTTGTTATTTTATTTTTTTACAATACTTTGAGTATTATATACACCATGCAGCTTGCTATTATTTCTTGGCTCAACACTGTCGCATCGACATATAGTCTCAACGTCTCGTTGACTGTATATTCTTTTCGTTTTTTAATTTTTTCATTAATTATTAACGTATTTGTTGTGTTGTTACTAATTTTACGAGTTTGGACTAACAACGAAATGTATATATAGTGTGTTTAGATTCATTTTCAAATTAAAGATATTCGTTTGAGAAAAATCAAGTTTTTATCGTTGGATATATATACCTAAAATTTTGTTTATTCAACCTGAGGTTGATAAAAAATTGCATTGAATTATTAATCAATAATAAAAATAATTTTGTGTTATGTACATTTTTATCGATTCTTGTAGTTTTAAAATTTTCGGGAGGACTATATTTTTAACTAAGTGATTTGATGATTGTCTGTGCGTTCTTATTAGCTATCTTATTCATTTATTTACTTATTTCTTTATTTATACACTTGTTTATGTATGTATTTATTTATTTACTTATTTATTTTTTTATTCATTTATCCACTAATTAATTTATATGTTAGTTTGTGTATTATAATTGATATCTTTGTCTGTTGATTGCGGTTTTTCAAATTTATTTTTTGACTTTTATAAGATTCGTCAATTATGTCATTAGTATTCACTAATAAGTTATTTAAATTATTCTATGAGAATATTTATAAATAAATTTTGATGTATTTGTTATTACGAAACTTTTGATCTTGTTTCATATACTTATGTTATGTCTTTCTCTAAATTAATTATTGTTATATTTTTTTATTTAATTATAGCGTTATTATAAACGTTATTAATATAATGAAAATAATTATTGTTATATTTTCTTTTAATGTAATTCTCGTATCGAATACAAATATCAACAATACGTTCGAATTGTCAGCAACTTATATATACGAATATTGTATAACACTAGGTCGAATAAATTAAGCCGTAGTTTCAAAACGATGTACTTGACAAAATAAAAATTTTTCAAATTTCGTTGGAATCCAACGATAGAAACTTGATGTATACCTGTAAATAAATTTTAAAATGAAACTGTAACTACAAAATAAACCCCGTTGTCTCTCTCGTATAACTGTCTAACTTCCTTATCGTTGATAACCGCATATACGATTCGAAGATTTGCAAGAAAAAAAAAGAAATTGTTAGGTGTTCTATATATAACTTAATTGATAGCTTTTACGAATCACCGTGTGTAATCAGCCCTTTTTTCAAAAGAAAACTCACGAAAGCATGCCGGATACCGGTAATCGACGATTTTCTTCTCTTGTATACGCACATACGCTCAAAATTATACATCCTATCTTTTTTTTCTATAATGGCAATTTTTTTTTATACGTATACAACATTTTGCGTATAATTGTTTCAATTCGATTTTATCGTTAATATACTTTTCTCGATTTTAAATTAAATAATCTCGCGTTATCGGTGTACGTAAAATTGATATATATCGAATTTTTCTCGCGATTACATATACGTTTGTGTGTGAAAAAAGAAGAAAAGAAAAAATAATCAATCAATTTGCGTGAGATTTTTTTACTACGATTATACGTATAGATAAAACTTATTTTTCTCTTTTTATGTAAACGACGTGCGCGTGTTTGCAATTAAATTGAATAATGTATAAATAATTGATGTAAAATGAGAAAAGCTTCAACGACAGGTTAAGAATTTAGTTATACTGTGTGCGCAGTGTGTGTGTGTGTGTATTGTTTCACTTGTGAATAATTGCGCCTTTCGTTATCTTTATTTTGTCACGTTTGTCTTTGAGTTTGGCCCGTTTATTGTTTTTCTCTTTTATACTCGCCAGTCTGCATGTGTGCGTGTACGTATATACAATACTTCCACACGCGCGCGCACACACGCACACACACACACACACACATATATGCGTATGTACATTACGCACAGAAAATTTATAATGTGTGCATAATAGAGATAGGGTAATGCAACGATTGTCTTTTTCTTTTTTTTTCATTCCTCGTCGCAGACTCTGCATCGGACCGACTCGATGGTATCGCTTTGCTACCGAACATTAGCCAATTACGTCAGCGATGACAACCTTGCCGGTTTGCAGAATTTCCTCGAGAACAAGAGGGTACAGATCGATGATCGCGATGAGGTAACCTTTTTTCTTTTTCTTTTCTTTTTCCTTGTATTACATTTTACGAATGAAGAGGCGTGCATACGTTTAATTTGAAAAGAATTAACGTTTTGTTTTTTTTTGTAGAACGGTAGCACAGCGCTCATACTTGCAGCGAGTAGAGGAAAAATCCATTTCGTCCGTGAACTTATCAACCATGGAGCAGATGTCAATGCCGAGGATGCGGTAAGTATCGACACCTGACAACTGTTATAGTTGTTCGATTTTTTTTTCTTTTTGTTTAGAGCTCAATGAGTGCAATAATAACTAACTGTTTGTACAGGACAATTGGACGGCGTTGCTTTTCGCTGCCAAGGAGGGATTCAACGATGTTTGCACCGAACTACTCGAACACAGCGCGAATCTCGAGCATCGAGATGCGGTAAGGATTTTTCGGTTTCTTTTTTTTTCTTTCACAAAAATTTATTCAACGTTTATTCGGTTATTGGGAAAAGTAGAGCAATCCTGAGTTTCTGTATAAATTATTTTAATCGGTTTTCCAAGGTTTTGGTGATTTATTTCAGTAATTTAGAATCGTAATACTATAGGTTATAGATTTTTAATATCTTTTGTCAGTTATTGAATTAAGTAATTATACTAATATTACGAATGATCCTATGCTTATAACTTTACTTTTTTTTGTTTCCGTTACTCAATGTTTTTTTTAGTAATTCAGTAATTTTAAGTAACTTATTCAAAATCCAAAAACCCTAATTTTAGAGATTTTTTTAATTTGTGTGTAAGTTATCATTGCTTTATTATTTTTTTTAATAATTGAGAATATTCTAATAAATATTCAGTAACTTTTTTTTTCATTAGTTTTAACAACTACTTGTAATAGTTTTGAGTATTTCAGTAAATAAATAAAATAACCATACTTTCAGATGTTTTAATTGTCGGTTATCGTCTTTCATAATTTTTTTTATATATTTATAGTAACATTTTAGAACCAAAAATAACTAATGATTCAATAACCGTAAAAAAACTATTATTCGATGAATGAAAAATCGGCTTTAAATTAACAAAAAATTTAAAGGAAACCAATAATTCAAATAGTTTATGAAAAACACGAATAAAACTAATTATAGCCAATTTTTTTTAATCAATTATTTTTTAATTATTAATCTTTCAAAAGCTTTTGATTTGTACAATTTTTCACAATTGGAATTCAACAATATACAATATTTATAATATAAATCGTCGATATATTAGTTCAATTAATCCAATGATTTAATTTAACGAATTATTGTAATATGCAATCGTGGTACTAATGTAGTTAATTTGAGTTTCAAAATAACTATTGTAAAGATAATAACCAGTAACTTTTATATATATACTGATTTTTAATAGGTTCAGTGCGGTAAGGGGATGTCAAACTCCAAAAATGTTCATTTTTTACTTTTTTTATAAATAAATAAATAAATTTTTGAAAAAATCCTGAACACCATGCCCTTAGGCACGTTTTGAACAGTATATTCAAATTTTTTCAGATTTTTAGATCCATAATTTAATCACGATGTTTGGGTTGAAAATTTATGCCTATTTTTACCTATAATTACTAATAAAAATTGTTTACTCAATTATTATTTAAAAAATGATTTTTTCTTTAAAAAATCAAAACGTCAAGCACTTCTGTATGTTTTAAGCTATCCACATGAATTTTTTCAGATTTTGAACTCAATATTTTCGATATAATTTTTGGGTTGAAAGATGCAAATTCTTGTAATTTGCATCCCGTCCGATAGAAATATTTTTCATTATTTATTATACTGTGAAACATTCTTCAGGCCTTTTCGAGTGTGCATAAACGTAATAAGTTTTAATTAAATATTGAACGTAAATTTTGATTTTATAAAAAATTGAAAAAATTGGTTTACACGTCAGCAGCACTGAACCTGTTAAATAAAATCTCTAAAGTACGAAAAAAAATTGTTACTACTTCCATTCCGTACATAAATTAATGTACATTATATAAAAAAATGACGTAAGTATAAATTTTAACGCTTATAATATATCAATGAATCATGTAATTTTATCAACGAATGGTTGCATATAACGTATAAATAGTATTGTTTATTTATTTAAACTAAAAGATTTACCTGGCCCTCAAAAAATTGATAAATAATCTTATATTAATATTGTAAATATATCAATGAATTAATTAACATTCGATGAAATTGTGACGATAACAGGGAGGTTGGACAGCCCTTATGTGGGCGACGTACAAAGGTCGAACCTCAACGGTGACGTTACTATTAGCACGTGGAGCGGACGTTAACGCTCACGGGAACTATCATATATCGTCGCTCTTGTGGGCGGCCGGTCGAGGTTACACTGAAATCGTTAAGGAACTACTCGCGTACGGTGCTAAGGTCAACGTCGGCGATAAGGTAAAATAATTAAAATATTTTTCAAAACAATTTAATATAGATAGAAACTAAGGGAGGATAAAAAATTGATTAATTTTAGTATGGCACTACTGCGATCGTATGGGCGTCTCGTAAGGGCAGCGTTGAAATCGTCGACGCGCTCCTTAAAGCTGGATCTACCGTCGATACCGCAGGAATGGTAAGTTTTTTATATTTATATGTTTTATGGACAAAAAATATTAATTTCTTGAAAAATCCTTTACGTTATGTTCTTACATATTACCTAAATATTATCGGATTTTTCAATCGATAATTATACCGTATAATGTTTAGGTTTAAAGTTTTCATATCTTTTTGTCAACCCAAAATTTGTTTGATTTCTTTTTTTTTTTTTAAAGTCAATTATCACGCCCCTTTCATATATTTTAAACTGTCCCCTACATGAATATCTTTTCAAATTTTTATTTCGATATTTAAAATGTTATTTTTGAGTCAGACGTATCTTTTCCGATAATTCGTCAAGATAACGATAAATGAATCAATAATTTTTAATTCCAGTATTCGTGGACACCGCTACTAGTAGCGACTCTTGGTAATCACGTCGAAGTGGTTTTGTTACTTTTGGAGCACAAACCGAACGTAAACGCGGTTGACAAAGATGGTTGTACCGCACTCTCGATCGCATGTAGAGAAGGTTACCACGAGATCGCTAATGCTCTTTTGAACGCCGGTGCTTACATCAATATTCAAGATAAATCCGGTGACACGAATTTAATTCACGCGGTCAAAGGTGGTCACCGAGGTGTTATTGAATCTCTTTTGAAAAAATACGCTGACGTCGATATACCTGGGAAAGTAAGTTTTGTTTATATAATTATTTATTTAATTTTTTATTTATATTCAACTATTTATTTATTTATTTATTCGTTCATTTCATTATATATCTACTTTATTCATTTTTTTAGCTACAATTATTCCTTTATTTAAAAATAAATATAGATGTATACAAATAAATAGATTATTGTACTTTTATTTATTTATTTTTTTGTTTACATTTACAATATTTAGTTGAAAATTTACTTTTTCTCCTTTTCAATATCCAAAACGTAACCCTGTCAGACTGGGAAGGAAAAAAAGGCAGAATATACCTAAATTGAGTTTAAATTTATGAAGAAAAAAAGACTGTTTTAACTTTGTCATTATCAAATTATGCTAACTTTCGTAAAATGCATAAATTTTTTTAAAAAGCATACCTGTTTTTCTTTCTCAAGAAACGATTGTGTTTTGCTTGTGCCTATTTTTCATAACAGTCTTGATAAAAAAATTGACTAAAAGAATCTTTACTATATATTTATAATATCTATACTAAAAAGAAATATACTTGACTTATTATCAGGATCGGAAGACAGCCAGCTACATAGCCGTCGAGAAGGGGAACGCCTCGATATTAAAATTACTGTTAACCGCAAATCCTGATCTCGAAATAGCTACGAAAGACGGTGACACGCCGCTTTTACGCGCGGTCAGATCGCGCAATGCCGAAATGGTACAATTGCTCTTGGATAAAAAGGCAAAAGTTTCGGCGACCGATAAGAAAGGCGATACCGTATTGCACGTGGCGATGCGAGCTAGATCGAAAGGGATCGTCGAAATATTACTCAGGAATCCTAAGAATAGTCAATTGCTTTATAGACCTAATAAACAAGGTGAAACGCCTTACAATATCGATATCAATCATCCTAAAACTATACTTGGACAGATTTTTGGTGCTCGTAAGTTTCAAGTTTTCTTTCTTTCTTTTTTTTTTTAAATATTATCGAAAGTGGAAAACGTTTTGGCTATAAAAATTGATGTACGAAATGAATGGAAGGTTAATTGTTTTAAAAATTTTATAGTTATCAGTATTAAGAATTTTTTAAACAATTGATCTCGTAAAATTAATTGCTAATTTTAAGTGCGGAAAATATAAATTATTAATAACGAATGAATTAATTAACTTTCTTTAAAAAGTTTTTAAAAGTTTAAAGGAAAAAACACAATGTCTTAAACTTGAGTCTCTTTTTTCCTTACATATATGAGTTTTATTCTACTTTAAGGGCACTAGACATTCTTTTACTTGTAAAATTTATTAAAATTAAGAATTTTAATTAAAATAATTCATGGTAAGACAGAAGATGTTAATATACATAAATTAAGATATTGTTTTTGTGAAAATTTTAAAATTTTGTTAGAAAAATTAACAAAATATAATCATTAGTGAGGGACCCAAAATAAGGTACTCTTGCTGTAAGGTTTATTTATGAGTTTTCATTGAATTAACAGAATTTAAATTTAATTTAAAATGTTGAATTCAAAAACATGAATTTAATGTTGTTAAAGAAACATTTTATTTTTTACAATTTTTTTCATTTTATAGCAAAATTTTTGCTAATATCGTTTTAAACAAAGTTGAGAAGTTCTTTTTAGTTTTTTGTTCCTCTTCTTACTTTCTAACTCTCTCAAAATTTCATACCAAGCGAATAAGAAATCAACTCAAGAGTTATAAATTAATCCTAAAATTACTTAAACATTTTTTTTAAATCCTACTATCACTTTTAGTATTTTTTTTTTTTTTTATTAAAGCAATTAAACCTCTACAGAAGTTATTTTGCTACTTTTAGTATTTATAAAAGAAACAGCAGAATTATTAAATAAATCTAATTAAACTTATTAAAATTGGTTTATTATAAAAGTAAAATAAAGGATAACTAGTACTGACTTTGAATAATAGTTATAAACCGTATGTAATTGATGGAAATCTAATCAGAACTGTTATTACATTGAAACAAAATTAAATAAATTTAATTAAATATTTTTAATAAATAATTATTTGAAACCAATAAATATTTGTTCCTTTCCAAAGTGAAAAATGTTGATAGTAAGAAAAATAGTGTATATTACTCCCTTGGTGGATAAATAATTAATTATTCTAGAATAATTTTTCTATTTCAGTCTAAAATTTGAACTTTTTTCAATTGATATTTCCGTTGATTTACCAGTCGTTACTAAGAAAGAAAAATAATAAATGTACGATAAAATTCACCACGATTTGTCCTAAAAATGTATTAACTTTCAGGTCGACTAAATACTAACGAGGATAACGAAAATATGCTCGGTTACGATCTCTACAGCAGTGCACTAGCAGATATATTGAGCGAGCCATCCCTCTCAACACCGATAACCGTCGGTCTGTACGCTAAATGGGGCTCGGGAAAATCATTTTTATTAAATAAACTCAGAGGTAATATACTCGTGATCAACAATTGACACGCACGATACAAAAATAATAAACTTATCCATTTTATTTGTTATTTTAATTTACAGAGGAAATGAAAAATTTTGCACGTCAATGGCTCGATCCGTCATTTCAATTTTCCTCGTTGTTATTTCTTGTTATAACGCACGCTTCGCTTTTGATCGGTGTTACTATTGGACTGATATGCCAATCTTGGATGACTGGTCTCATTTCGGGTGCAAGTTTAGTCGTTGTCGTTTACGTCCTCCTTCTGATGGTATGGTACGCTAATAAACGGTGAGTCCACATTCTTCTCAACAACAATAAAAAAAGAAAAGTTTATTTTATTATCTAAGATTATAATCGCTTCATTCTTTTTATCTTTCGTCTAAAAATTAGGTACGACTGGTACTGGCCGTACAATTTCACCGTGGCGCTTACGACAAAATTGAATTCCTTAAAATTACTGCTACAAGTGACATTTTGTCATCCACCTGGTAATCAAACTCACGACGGCATATCCATCCAGCCGATTAAATTTTACTTCACCGATCAAACGCGGGTCGGCACAACGACAGCTGGTGAAAATGCAGTTGTCCAAATGATCGGCTCGCTTTACGATTCGATCGAGTCGGAATTTGGATCGTTACCCACACGGCTTTATCGAGCTTTTCGACCGAAACCTGTTAAGGCTACCACTACGTGGAAATGGAGGCATCTGTGCTGTTTACCTTACGTAGCGATATTCGAATTTTGCTTTTGTAGCTTCCTCGTTGGGGTCACCATACTTACCGTTTACCTCATCGATTCGTCCGATGGAAAGTAAGTTGGCGTGGATTGATTTCAAATGGGGATTGGTTCAATTTATTTATTTATTTTCTTATTTACTCATCCTCGGTAAAATTCACATAAGCAAATACTACAAAAACGCACAACGATATCTGTTCATCAACAAAGAATATGCAAATATGTTCTTACATACTGTTGTGAATTAAGAACTTTTTAATTTTGTAAAATATATAAAATGTAATATTTGATTTTTTAGGCTGATTATAATCCAACTTTTTAATTACTTACGTACGATACATTCGAATTTAAAGTTTGCAATCCTTTTGCGTAGTCTTGAATCTATTATTCTTATAGCATTCATGTAATTATTCAATTATTTATTCAGCCAGGGTAACAATATTATTTTATTTATTTGTTAAACCAGATTGTTAAACCAGATTAAAATACAAACCTTAGACAAAAGTTTTATTACTAACTATTTATTTGCTTCGTTATTACTGAAGTAATATTATAATATACTTGTAAATTTTGTTGTAACTTTCTTTTTATTTTTAGGCCAGTAATCGAACGGGTCACAGCCCATATTATCATGATTAGCATTGCTTTGTTACTAGCTGTAAGTGTGATTGCAAATTTGTACACATGGAGTCGAACGTTGCAGTCACTTATTTTTTCACAACGAAGACAGCTAAGGAGACGAATCGCTAAACTAGAAACATTGAAGAGTGAGGGTTTCTTACAAACGTTGAGAAGCGAAGTTAATCTTATGACCGATATGGTTGGTTTTTATTGAGATTCTGTAAAATATATGCGAGTTGTATCTGTACAATTATTTAAGATTTTCTCCTTCTTTTAAAGGTCAAGTGCCTAGATAGTTTTACTGCTCAAAAAAGTCGATTAGTAGTGATTGTTGATGGACTTGACAGTTGCGAACAAGATAAAGTTTTATTGGTACTAGATGCTATCCAAGCCTTATTCAGTGATAATGGATGCCCATTTGTTGTTATACTAGCTATCGATCCACATATTATATCAAAGGTATAATTTTATTATTATTGAAAAAAATTTCAATTTGTAAATAATATTTTTTTCTATTTGCTTTAAGGCGGTAGAAGTGAACAGTCGAAGACTCTTTACAGAATCAAATATTGGTGGTCATGATTACCTGCGTAATATGGTGCACTTGCCATTTTACTTACAAAACAGTGGTTTACGTAAAGTTAAAATAGCTCAGCAGACAGCTCAACATAGTATGAAAAAGACAGTTTGGAGCGAAGCAGAGGAAAGTGTTAATTTTGCGACAACAAATCCTATGCAACGTTCAGTATCGAATAGACGATTGAGTACTGAATCTGGTGTTATGAATAGTAATGAGAAATTAAAACCACCAAGTCGTAAAGGTAGCAGGAAACTCAGACTCAGCGAATCCATTGCTAGTAGTATTGGAAGTAATTTAAATCGCTTAGGTGGTGCTCAAGATTTGAATAAAATGTTACTTACCGATGATTACTTTAGTGACGTTAATCCTCGTAGTATGAGACGCTTGATGAATGTTGTCTACGTTACAGGTAACTTTCTAGTTATTTACAGTTATTTTTTGATGTTTTCTTTTATTATTTGATATATCAATTTCCTTCTTTAATTCTATATGTTATTTTTATTTTTCATAACATTTTAATATATTTTATTAATTGAAGCATTATTGTTTATTCTTACGTAGGACGATTGTTGAAAGCATTCCAAATCGATTTCAACTGGTATCATCTAGCTAGTTGGATCAATATTACTGAACAATGGCCATTTAGAACGTCATGGATGATTCTTTATTTTGATACAAGTGAAGAAAATTTAGAAGATTCATTATCATTGAAAAGTTTATACGATAAGTAAGTTTTAAATATATCATTAAAATATTAAAATATTCGTAGTAATAAAATTTTCTTATAAACAGCGTAAATTTATAAATAATAATACCATTATTTATCAATTTGCAGAGTGCGTCCACAAATTCCTATATTTAAAGACGTTCAGCCACTTTTAGAAATGGATCGCGACGAGCGTAAACTCGATGTATTCCTTACTTTTCATCGGTCGAGCCTCCTCGTCAGCGATATGAAAATTTTCTTGCCATTCACTATAAATCTCGACCCATATATCAAAAAGAAAATCAAAGAGGAACAACAAAGTTTAGATGAAGATTCGAGTCATCAAAATATGTACAAATGGAACACCTCTATAACTGGAGCTCCAACAAATTTGGACAACAGTTGGACTATGAATCGTAGTATGAATGCATCGTACAGCAGACATTCAAGAACACAAAGACATAACATTGGTCCGCAACCCTTACCACTAGGTCCAACACCTGTACCGCATCCACCTTCAACATGGCAAAACGTAAGACCGGGATATGAATGGCAATTAGCTCAATGGTCTCAACCACCGGTTGAACCTATACCTATGCCTAAACCACTATCAGCTGTTACTACACTTCCAGTAAGAATTCTTTACTTGATAAAATATAATTAATTTTTTTTTTAATTAATTAAAACACATCAATTAATTTTTATTTGACTTACTATTTAAGAATATCGTTATTATTAAAAATTTTTTCAGTCGGATGTATTGGACACAAAACTTTCTACACTCTCGGTAAATGGATTATGTGATTTACTTGAAAAAATACAAGACCTTAGTTCGTTACAAATATCACACTACAAGAAAATCGTAAAAGATCACAACATTAGTGGAAGAGTTTTACTGCACTGTGATTTACAGGAATTGAAAAACGTTAGTATACACTAAACAAATATAAATGATAATTAAATAGAAATAAGAAAAAATACATTTAATGTAAACAATGTTTCTTTAAAGGTACTTAAAATGTCATTTGGAGATTGGGAATTATTCCGCATGGTTATTGTTTCTTTGAGAGAACAAGAATTAACTACTTTAACAACTCAAGAAGAAGGTTCCAGAAGTGTTCGATTTATTGTAGGTCCAGATGAAGGTATCCGTAAAGGTAAACAATCATTATCTTTATATTGTTAAAATTACGCTTTTTTTTAGAACGTAAAATAATTTTTTGTATGTTTACAGCTGATCATACTACTCAAAATAATTCGATAAGAGTTCCAGCGATAGTAGAGAAAGAAAAAGGTATATCCAGAACAGATGGCCCACCGAGGAGAGACCAAAATAAACAATCTATTATGGAAAAGCAGGTAAGATATATTTATCTTAAAAAATTAATTTAAAACACAAATTTATGTAGCAGTTTATGTACAAATTAAAAAATTTCATTGTCTTAACAATTTACCATCAAATTAACAAAATTCACTTATCACTATTATTCTATTTAACGCACACACGGATTTGCTACATATTATAACAATATTCACAAATAACAGCTTCAGGTAAGAATACAAATTTGGCACTCGCTTAATACTTATTTCATTGTTATAGTCTCAATTTTTTTTAATCGTGTATAATTGAAAACAATTAAAATTCAACAATACATATTGAATTTGTAGGTGACGCTGGAAGAACAAATGATCTGTGGCGCATTACAAACTTTAAACGAAGAAGCATGCGAGGATGTATTAGATGTACCAGTATCACCAGCAATTGTACCTGTGGACTCACTGCCAGGTGAGCCCAGTTCTCTTCCGCTTACACTGCCCTTGGTCATAGTCCAAGAGCCACCGAGGTCCGACCAAAGCCCTGACTCCGTTATCGAGTTCGCCACGAATCTTTAGACCGGTCATTTAAAATAATAATCACGTACACACACACATACATACACACATATATATAATTTAAATGCACCAAAGTAAAAAGAACACTCGTGCTGTCATGCGATGCATATATATATATATAAACTATTCCAAGTACAATCAACAAACTGCGATGTTTTTGATTCATAATTTTTTTTATATCGAATGCAAGTACAATTGATTCTTTTATAACAATGTATGCGATTGTCTATAGTTTTTTTTGTTCTTTACGTTCTAATTTTTTTCTCTATACATAGTATTCTTACTGTGTATTCTTACTGTTCGTTGCATTTTTTTATGTGTAAGAAAAAAAAACTGTGCTTCCGTCTGAATTTTCATGATTTAAATAAAACATGTATCCGTGTGCTTCATTGTATAGAAAATATTTTTATCTGTGTATTAATTTAAAAGACTGCATTTATATATATATTACGAGAAGAGAAAAAGATAGAGAAAAGAAAAAGATGTTGAATTAATAAGAAACTATGGACTATCGCTGATGTGTAGTTTACGCGTAATAAAACTGTGCCATTATGATTACCAGGTAACGATGACGATTTATATGTAGCACCGATCGTACAAATTATTGGATTTATTAATCCATGTACGTTATAATATATACATAAATCAAACCAATACTTGTGCCATTTGCGCATTAAAATATATGACTGTCCGCATTTTATAGTATAGTATATATATATTGCAAGGAAACACATAGTGTATATACATAAATGTGTATATATATGCTTGCCTAATTTGTAAACTTACTACAAACTCAACCGATGTTAAATTATAAAGTTTCGATTTATGAAAATGTTGCTATTGATATACATATATATATATATATACATATACATATATATAAACTGTTTTTTTTTATATGAGCGTATTGTTTCGACGCCTTGTATAATGAAAATGATTGTTAACTATTATTACTGTAGTTTAAGATTTATTAAAGACAGGCAATTAATTGCGTGTGTGAGTTTGTTTACGAGCTATTAGTGTCTTAGGATGTTTTCTAAACTGGCCATAACGAAGTACCTAATTATTATACGAGCTTGTAAAAATAAAAGAATAAGAAAGCACTAAGTTCATTCGAGGAGCTGTGATACAAAAATTTATGCGATAACTTGATAGGTATTCTTATAAGATTATTGTTCCTTCTACTGATCTCTATGATCGTGCAATGTTGGATCATAAATATTTTTTAGAGTGCGATTGAAGTTTTTTTTTTCATGATTTGTTCTTATTGGAATTTTGGCACGTCTTCGATTGTTGTTTATGATAATGTTGATGGTGATTTTGAGTGACTTAATACAATTTTTTTCTCTCGCTATTGAATTTTGTAATGTCTTTTATGCAAGCGTTTGAACATTGCCGATGAAACAAAGTATTATATTATAAACTTAATATAAATATATATGGCAATAAAGCATTAATTTAAAAAAAAGTTACATCAACCGCATACGAGTTCATTACTTATTATTGTTAAGAACAAAAAATTGACTTCATGCTTACGCTATCCAGTGATCAGTGATGCAACGGATGTCAGGGCAGGTCTTGAAGGCAACGGACTTTAAAAAAAAGAAATCATACGCATAGATTTATTTATTCCTTTATTTTTATTCGAAGCTGTTATATTTCTTTCAGTTTTCTATGCTGTGAAAAGTATGCTTTTAAACAAGGAGTTTTATTATAAACTTTGCGTGAAAAAAAAAAATTTACATTTGCTCAGTATTAATTATTAATGGATCATAAAATAATATTTCAGCATTAATTCTGAATAAGTATGGGTCTGAATTAATGATTATTAATTTTTCGTTTTTGTTAGCTGATCCTTTTTATTGCTCTATCAAATGTATGCAAAGAAATTAATAAAACCCACTAATAGTCTACCAATCTTAGTTCTCTTCTCTTTATGTAGTTGTAACTAATATGTGGATAAAATTCTTGAATTATAATAAATGTGAAAAAATTACATCAAAATATTCGTTTATAATTTTATAAAAGTTTTAAAATTAAATTTGTTGCAATGGGAAGTGTTCTAAACATTTTCAAATCAAGAATAGACCTGCGTTTTTAATGTATTTAACTATTATCAAGAATTTTCTTCATGTAATCTTCAAATAACTCTTCTAATCGACAGTATCAATCCTTTTAACACATTAGAAAAATGCTTTGCTTTCACTTTTAAAAGCACTATGCATGCAGTGTCACTTTTGCATGAGCCCGTAAGTACTTGACTTGTAAAACCCTCCATCTTCTTTAAGAGCATGTAAAAACTGAATAATTCATCACTGTAGATCATTCCTTTTCAGGTGATCGAGCAAGATCAAGGGCATCCAGTGTATGTCAAGATACAGATTACGTTATCCTCCATTCCAATCCACTTCTGCATTGGGTACCAGTGTCGGATGAACCTGGAGAAACGAGTAGCGATAGTTCTCTTGATTCTATGCCACCAATTCATAGAAGCAGTTCACAACGAAGCATAACTTCCAGGTGTAGCATTGTATCGAGTTGTTCAGCTACTCATTATCGAACTCCTCCTAGCACAGTGATCCATCAGAAAAACAGTAGTAAGCAAGTGACTGTTAAGAGGCCCTCATCGCTTTTAGTTTCTCCACCAGCATCACCTAGACCAGCATCGAGATCTAAATCAACAGATGAATATGAAGATAATGGTGATGAATCTGCCAGATTGGGTAGACGTTCCACTTCTTCGCTAAGCGAAGAAATCACCATTTCCATTCCTGTACCAGTTACAACTAGTTCTACAAGTTTGGGAGGTCTGAGTAAATTAAATAGACTGAAGGAGAGACTGCTTAGTGGTGGTAAGTCCCATCAACAAGGTGAAGCGAGCACAGCAGAAGACAGTGATGGAGAATCGACACCTTTAGTATCTGAACTCTCGAGTCCTGCACATTCCAACTCTGACAGTGTCTTCAAGGCTGGTAGTCCTGATGATAGCAGCGACTCGTTGTCACCCATCTCGACTATGCCTAAAAGCAGACGAGGTGGTGACCATTCGAATTTAGAAGCAGCTGATCATTATGTGGACTCTATTAGTTTGGTAGTGCATGAATCGACGAGCTCGACCAATGGAAGTCGGTCGTTGTCAAGACAAAATGCTCAGGATTGGGAAAATCCTGAAACTCCTGTTTGAGTTGATATTTTTTTACTGTGCAGCATTTATATAAGGTTTGCGGGGGAGAAATCTTTTTATGGCTTGTAGTGTAGATGTGCCAGGAATAAGAAATTTTTGTAAATATAGAAACGTTTTATTGCAAAGGTGGTGCGTTAATGCTTGTTTCAGTACTGTTTTACTGTGATTTCTAATGTTACCAGTTAAGAATGCAAACATCCGTACTTTACATAATTTACTTTACCATTTAACAAGCTGTATATTAAACTGTTTCAATGACATACTTCATAGTTTAATATTCACTGAAGAATTACCAGTAAATGGAAGAAATGTATAGACTAGATAATGTTTCCAGATTTTTACAAAATTAAAAATTTTATAAAATTATAGCATATAGAAAAGAATATATAGCACTACTATTGAAAAAATTTTACAAATATACAGTTACTTTTTCACTTTGATTGTTTTTACAATGACACGTCGATTCTTGGTTGTACAAAGTTATTAATTCATATTTTCATAAGTGCTATTACCATGTTAATAAAACATATTTACCTTTTAAGACTTTTATACTATGCATAAATGTTGCATAAAATTGATTTCAATGCTATTTTATATGGTTATTCCTGGCATGCTCTTTGACTACAAGAATACGCTACTAGTTTTAATTAGTAAATATACTTTTAAAATCTAATTAAAATGTAATCGGAGATAATTTTTACAAAAAGTTATGAATGCTATAAATTTTCAGCATTATCCTTTTGAGGTATACATATGACCTTATCTAAGAAAAGAAAACATATTTAATACCATGACAAAAATGCATTTCTACAAAAGTACTTAAGTATTTTATTTTTTTGAAATATCTTTAATTTTTATTAGTTAAAAAATTTACTTATACGTTTCTTGCGTAGGCATTGTATACCTCATTTTAAATGTTGTTCGCAGTTGCATAAATTAATTTTCATAATTCATACCGATGAATAAGAAAATGTTTATTGGTTACATTGAAAGAAATACAATTGCAATTTGTCCTGTAGAGCATTCGAACAAATACCATTACAGTCAATAGTGTATCATATCCACTTGCCTTAAAAATAGAGGCGAGTTAAATAATTCAATTTTTAGGTGCGCAAATGACATTGTCTTTATACAATGGATCATAGTACGAAAATGTGATTTTTTATCGTACTACGATATGTAGATACCAATTGTTTATAGGTAAATGATAAACTATAGCAGTATTACTTAGTGAACAATTATGTGCCTTACTTAATACTACTAATACCTTACTTAATACTATTTTAGTGTCTTAATTGACTTTATTTTTTTATTAATTGGGTGATTTTTTTTTTTCAATACTTTTATCTTGCAAATATGTCTTGTATTTTAATTGATACTGATATACCGATCAATTATGTGGATTGATATCTATCTATATTTTAAGAATATGAAACTAAAAAAATATGTTTAATATTTTAATAACAAATTTGTCCGAATGAAAAGTATTCCGAATTTTTATGAATTTTTCTTACAAAAAATATAAATGAATGTTAAGCAATTTTCCATTCAATTGAAATTACACATTGTACACATAACGAACAAAAATAAATGTTTCATTACTGTAGTGGGTCGATAATGAGAATTAATTTTTCTGAAAAATTAATAACGCCATGCAAAGTATTCACACATGTACATAATAAAACAAAAAATAATGTAAAATAAAAAAATTAAATTACGAAAAATATTCATTAACACCATACCAGTATCGTACATCCCATTCCGAAAATTCCACTTGTTGCTAGTGCGACTCCGTTTGAAACTTCCCGCCGTGGCGCTGCGATCGTTCGCAAAAGAATTGTTTAAAATTCGGAGAAACCCACCGTTTGCTGTACAAGAGAATTTGGAGTCGACAAAAGTGTACTAAATTCGTCGGCATAATTGCTTATCTCTATTTGTAATTAAAAAAATAAAAATAATGGCCAACATCTCGCGGCAGCCGATTTGTTCGCTCCAACCGAAAATGCAAAACACGATAATCGTCGGTGTTATTATTAAGAGCCAAAATTCGAAAATGATCGACACGACGAGAACGAGATGTAAGTTGTTGTTTTTTTTTTGCATTGTAACTTATATTTTATGCTCATTTTTTTTATAAATAAAAATTTTAGATAATACGAGCTCAAGAGCCGTTTGGAATTTTACTTTGAGAGATTCTGTCAGCGATTTTATAAACGCAACGGTTTGGGGTGCAGTCGACTATATTAATAAATTATTTACTACTTTTAGTATTGGAAGTGTTGGTGAGGTTAAAAATATTTTATATATATCTAACTGTATTTTATAAGCATTGATTGCAAAATACAATGTGTTTAACTACTGTTTTTATAGAAACCTAAAAATTTGTCAGTAACGATTGCAAATTCGAATGTGAGGAAATCTATTTTACCGGCATAAATGATAAATTTGAGTAATAGATAAAACTTCGTTTTTTTTTTAAATTTGTAAATGTATAAACTATTACTAAAAATTAGTTTATTACTAATTATTTATTAATAACATTGTATTAATAAAAGTTACGTTTTTTTATTAATAATCTAAAAAACGTAAATAATTACTAAAATTTAGTATTTCCAACTAATGATTTATCTTAATTATTAATTTTATAAACAAATGATAAAACTTTTTTACTAACCATTTTTAAATATAATTTTGCATTAATAACAAAATTTAGTTCTATTAATAATAATTTATTTTTTTAACTTCATAAATCTTATTTATTGTATTAAGATTTTATAAAAACCTAAATAATTACTAAATATATTTTTGTTTATTAATTATCTTGTTTTTTAAGTCGAAGTAATAAGCGCAAAAATAACCGAACGAAAAGTCGACGATCCGAATGAAGTGTATGTGCCATCGGTGACAAGTCAATTCACATTGACATTAAATCAAACATCATCACTGATACAAATGCACGATAGCCCAGCAGTACCACGATATCGAAGTTTACTTCGAATACCAACGAAAAATCCAGCTGGTGTTTGTAATCTTAAATATATTTTAAACCATTCTGAGACACTCAAAAATCAATTCGTAGATATGATCGTTGCTGTAACTTTTGTACGTTTCTAATTTTTATCAAATTTGTTACGTTACCGTCCAACTCATTTACCGACTGAGAAGTATTATTTTTAGATATATTAGTAATTTATAATGAAATTTAAGTATAATTATAAGAAAATTGATATCCACGTATAACTGTGTGTGTGCGCAGTATCAAGTCGATTTGTATAATACAGTAATTTTCGAGATTGTTTTTATAAAAATTTAATATCAGCAGTGACCGATTAATTTTCTCAAATTATTAGTTCTATATGCTACTCCATCAACCGAATTGTAGATTGCATTATAACTAAAGGGATCGTTCTCGGGTTCTTGCTTAAATTTTAATTTAAAAAATAATTTTAGTAAAAACGGTACATCTCAATCGGTACATAGCTCAGATGGTAACGCAACAAGTTTATACACCCCTTTTAGGGGGTGGCATACCTGATTGTTACCGATCGAACAAAACCAAACTTTAGTATTTCATGAACAATAAATACATTTTTCATGCAAAAATTTATTTTAAAGATACAGTTGATATATCCGTCTGAATTTTTGTAGAATGATAATTTATTAAAATGTGAACAAAAGTATTATAACAATTAACCTACACTGCACGGTCGGTAACAATCAGATAGCCCGTTAACGGGGTGGATTACCGACCTTACCAAACAAAGGTAATTATTCCATTTATTTTAAAAAATACGCACTTTTATGCAAAACCCGAATACAGAATCACTAGATAATTAAATAATATGTAATTCTACGAAGTTTCAAGTCAATACAACAAAGATCCTAAAAAATTTCTGCATCGAAAATGTACGATTATCCATGATTTTTCGGTGCAGAAATTTTTTAGGGTGTCTTTGTTGTATTGACTTGAAACTTTGTAGAATGACTTATTATTTAATTATCTAGTGCTTTACATAAAATTGAGTATCTTTTTAAATAAATAGAATAATTACCTTTTGTTGCTCAGTCGGTAACCTATCAAGTATGACACCTCTTTAATTGTATGATAACAATTGTAAATATTTTAACTATATACATATAGGTGAGTCAAACACGTGAAATAGTGACACGTTTAGGGGAGTTGACGAAAATTCGCGAATTTGAAATTGGTGACGGAACGACTGATCAAACGATACCACTGACATTATGGGAAAGCGAATGGATTAAATTAGCTGATCACTGGGAACCGAGGCAGACGATATTATTTCTAGCTGATGTACAAATTATTTACAATGAAAGGATGAAGAAATGTGTTTTGACTATAGGTATAGATATAGATTGTAGATCTAAATAAAAAAAGTTTAAGTAAAAATGACAATACTGTCTAGTAATAAATTTACCGACTCTCAAAATTCAAAAAATTACTATACTGTATAGTAACGTTTATACTAAAAATGTATTAATTGTTACTATAATTTTTGTTATATTTACCATAAGTTGCGTTAATTTTACTACACAGTATAGTAATTTATTGCAATTTGACAGCCTGTAATTTACTAGAACTTTTTTCTCACGTGTTATAAACTAAATAAAAAAGTTCAAATTTCCCGCGTTCAAATTATCGACTGATCAGTAATATTTTTACATTATTAATATTTTATCTAATTACTTATTAATTATTATTAATTATTATTTTACTTATCAAGGTTTCAAGGTTTTAAATGTTTTGTAAAAATTAATACTCTTCATAATTTGTAAGCGCGGGAAATTTGAATTGCGTTTTACATCTCAATTAAATGTCTTTGCATTGTTATTTCTTTTTTATTATTCTGTAATTTTAGCGAGAAAAACGATTATTACGGAAAACCCGGAGATAGCTGAAGCGAATGATGTTCGAATGTTTTTGGTTAATAAACCAGATTTAGGATCTGTATCACCATTCGCAGTACCAAATCGTAATTATATTATTATTTTTTTTTTACATTTACATTTTATTATTCAAATACAATTAATTAATTCTAGCTAATACAATTACTAAGAAAATGACGATACGCGAAATAACAAGTAAATTGAATAGCGTAGTTGTTAATAGATTGGATGATAGAATACAACTTTTAGTAATCGTGACTGCGATCGTCGATGATATGAATCTTGATGCTGATAATGTTAATTTAATCAGTGCCAAGTGGTATGTATGGTTTTTTTTATCTATTATCAATCTTCATCCGACGTTACCAATATAAAAATCAACTTTACATTTGCTTAATAAATTTGAAATAATAGTTTTCCCAGTAAAAATAGAGCTATTGAAATTAAGCCTAATTTTTGACTATTATAAATTGGGGACTTAGTATGCTCACGTTGATTAAACGGCTAATTTTTAGCAACAATAAAATGTTTCATATTTGGGTTATGGTATTTTAAATATTTATTGTGTATATTGGTTTTTAGTATAAGGTCAATAAAAAGTTTCTATTTATATAAAATTATAAAAATAAAAAAAAATTGTATGTCTAATTTATAACATGCAACGAAAGCTAATGCTGTGATTTTTGAAGAAAAAATGATGTTTTAATTGTTGGTCGATTATTTCGATTAAGAAGCCTAGTTTTCAAATAATATTCAAATTTTGGATTTCAGAAACTGAAAAATTTTTAGGTATATTGTTTAAATTAAATAAAAGATTTTGAAGGAAAAATTGAAAAATAAAAATGATAGATGCGATGGTCAAATTACAGGAAATTACCTTATAATACTCTAAAATTAAGTATAAATAATCTGAAAAAATCATACGAAAGCTTTAATGATATACAAGAAACTGATAAAACAAGTTTTTGTTAAAACTAAATTTAAAATTAATGAATAATAAATAATAACTTTCGCTTCATAATGATAAGGTATAAAATTTCAAAATTTCTAACTACACTCAATACCAGTAATAGTATATTACATACCATGGCCAGTAAAATAAGAAATGTCTCAGATCACATGTAATTGTCGGCCGAGGCGAAGCCGAGGTGGACGATCATGTGATCTGAGGCTTTCTTTTTTACTGGCCAAGGTGTGTATACTATTTTTCTGCTCGACGTTGCCGGAAAACGGCGACTTCAATTCGCGCAGCGGCCGGAAAGTTGCCGCTTTCCGGCCGGAGGGCAGAAAAAACATTTAATAAAAAAAAATCAACTCGATTGTTAATTAAAAAAAATTGATAAAAAAGAGGGACGTTAAAATAATAATTAAAGAATCTGATAAACAACATCATTAAAACGAGATACGATTAATATTGAACTTTCAGCGCCAAGTGTAAAAGGATAGTATCAGAAACAAACGATTCCTGCATGAATTTGGAATGCCCATTTGGAAGTGGAATTAAAAGTCCTATAAACATAGTAAGTTTAAACGTCCTAGTAAATCTCAAAGATGATACGGGTTACTTAGTCGGATGTCGTTTAAAGGACACAGCAGCAGAGGACGCTCTCGGATGCACTGCGGAAATTTTAAGAGTAAGCGATTAATCAAAAATCTTCCTTTACATACAAAAAAACAAACAAACAATTAATAATTAAATGATCGTTCTAGGAAATGACACGAGAGCAACGTATAAGATTAAAGGAAAAATATTGTAAAAAACTTTGTAACGTGCGTATGCAAATTCTTGGACCATCGGTGTCGTTTGACAAACCAATATACAATATACTCGTCTTGAGCAATGCCGACGATTTGGATCCGTACGAACCATTGAACGTCGACGAATTAGATTTAAATTTCGAATAACTCAATTCGTATAAAAGTCGTTTATTGCGTACGATAATAATTTATTACAAAAGAAGACTATACAATTACGCTGAAGTAAAAAAAAGGAAATAAATAAATTAAAACTAATATGATGTGACTTAATAATATCGGTGATAATACTACCACTTCTTCGTGGCAGGAATAAATTTCATTTCGTCCGTCGTATATTCGGGTAATCCTTTAATACATTGAGGCGACGCTGCGTAAAAATATAAATTTCCTATGAATTTGGCTGACCAGCCGTTATCTGCTTTCAAACAATTGTAAAATGCCTCGTCGCAGATACAATGCGATCTAAAAATGTATATAATTAATTTTAATTGTACTTTATAATTCCACCGCAGCTCGTCTATGTAATTATTTTAACATACTTTGTGTACACAGCTTTGTTCGTTAGATTGTACCTGTCATCTTTAGCGAGTACTTTAACGGGGCACAAATCGTGTGATCGGCAACATCTAGTTATTAATATTGTATAATTAATTGCAAAAATGTATTGGATGTTTTAATTTCAATATTGTACACTAAACAGAAGTTAATGAATTCAATAAAATATTTGTTTGGATAGATATAAGTAAATATTGGTTAGAACCTAAGAAATATTTATTATCAATCAAATATTTTATTGAATTAATTAAAATTTATTTATCTATTAATTATCAATATTGTAAATTTAATTATTAATACTATAACGTAAGAATTAGATAACAGATCGATGATGAAAGCCAATAGTTTTTTATTATAAAATTAGAAACAGTGTTTTTAGCAATAATAAAAAATTTGTATAGCTTTTATTATTGCTGTAAACTGTGTTTTTTTTATTTTATAATAAATTCTTTACGCTAAAAAAATGTATTAATATTGTTATTTAAGAATTATACCTGTCGACATTTCGTAGTCCGCCTAAATCGTGGTAACTTTTAGCTATGTCACCGAAACCACACCAGTTTGTACCTAAGTTATAAACAATCGATGATTAAAAATAAATACATTTAAGAACATCAAAATAAATTATTATACATCTAATTAAAATATTAATTAATTAATGTATAAATAAAATTTGATGTGAAATAAATTATTAAATAAATAAAATTTAATGAATTGATTAAATATGTACATAAATCAAATGTAAAGTAAAAACATAAAATAAATAAATTAATTAATTATTAAATAAACATTTTTTAATGATTATATCATCATACCTGGAATAATACCGTTAAAAATTGGATTAGGTTTTGGCGAAGCACTGTTAAAATCTTCCTCATCACTCTCATCACCACCCCACCATGGTTCCACCACATCTTCAACATCAGAATTATCAATCGAATCACAATCGTTCATAACTTTCATCATACTTTCCATATCCAAATTTTCTACTTTTAATCTCAACAAATTTGACAAAGTTTGCAACACTTCGTTTGACTCATCGACACCACTATGAAATCCAAATAAAAAAAAGTCAATCAAAATTACCATTACGAGTAAAGAAAAATTTATCTTGAAAGTCGGATACTCACTAAACTTCCATAATTTCACAACGACGCGCAACATTATCATCACCTAAATCTCTAACCGCGATCGTCTGTTCGTAACGATACAAATTACGCGTCTCGTCCTCACCAAGTTCAGCGAATTCAGGTATACCTTTAAATTTGTAAAAATCAACAGTTTTGTAATTTAAAACATCCTGCGACGATCGCAACATTGAATTTATCGCTTCTCTGAAGAGGATATCTTCGATAGGCTGTTGTTCACTGGGCGTTAAAATTAAAAGTGATAAAAATACGAGTAGATACATTTTGAGTAAACGATTATAGAGTGACGTTAAGATTTGAGATTCATTTGGATTTTATATACCGAAAAAAAAGATGTTTACTTTGATCTTATTTTAATAAAGCTCGTCGTGTTCCGCTATTCAAATAAAAAGAAGAAAAAAAAAGAGACCGTAAATGGGGAGGAAGTCAGTGTACATATGAATATTAATTAGTCAACTGTGCAAACAATTGGCGTATTATCTTCGATATTTCTTCCTTTGCGTAATTTTTCAGAAATGCAGTTGCAAAATTAAACGCAGCTTTGATAAGGATTGATATCGTGTATGTGTTGTTCGTAATTAAATTATTAGGAAGTACAATGATAAGAAAATCTTATTAGTAAGAAATTATTATATTTTTCTTCTTATACTTTTATCGGTCACGTTTCATAAGCAGTGCGTATAATCGAGTCTTTTTTTCTTTATTTATTAAAATAAATAAATAAACTATAAAAAATAAAAAAAAATAATAAAACAAAGATAAACTAACTAAATAAAATTGATTTATCTATATATATATATATAAACAGTGACTCGATCATTATCATTTTTAGGATGAAATCTCACGAAATAAAAAAGAAGCATAAAAGTTGATTTTTGTTAAAACTGATCAAACCGCGAATATATTAATGGGGAAACGTGTGTTATTACGTTTATCACTGCATTTTCAAATTAGGCAGGTTTGCATTTGGTATTACGGTGTTTAATTGCTCAATCACAAATTTTTCCACTTTGTAGAACATATTGTTTGCAGAGAATTTCTTCCTGGTTGTCATTGCTCCGTATATACGAAAATATTTTGAAAAGAAAAGCAAATAAAAGTAATCATTGCCATTTTCCAAAAAATTATGATACTAAATTCTTTGAATTGTGCGTGCACGCGACGCGGCGTCGTCTACAGGTGACGAAACAAAGTATTAAATATGCAATTTTTTCCAGTTCATTAAACTAGAATATTGATCTGTTTTTTTTACTTTACTATAAATATCAAAAGTGTGCTCAATAATTAAAAAATCTCTATTCACGCGCATATCAATATAATAATTTAAACATTCTCCAAAAAAAAAATTTTTTTTTGTTTATTTAATCCCCCATGCGTAGATCAAGTTACATAAGAGGTATCGATCGAGAAATATACTATTAAACAAACCACTATACTTTTTTAACATTAAAATGATCGTTTACTCACATGGTTTACATTCGTAATATAGGCATAGAAATTGGTATAAGGTCAAAGGAAATGCAAATATTAAGCAGACAGTATATGTGTATTCAGTTATACGTATAAGATAATAAAAAAGTACAATTATTATTATATTACCTATACAACTATGATGAATCTATAATGAATACTGAATATTATTTTTCTAAAATAATGTTGCATTATATTTTAATTAAATAAAGGGAAAATTAACATTATTTTTAAATGTAAGGTATTTTATACGAGAACAATTTTTATATTTTTTTATGCCGAACCGGGATTATTCGTTCATGAATATATTAATAAAAATAACTTGAAAGGAAATTAGAAATGTCAATGTAAAGATTTTTAGTGTTATCTTTTAGAATATAATTTTAAACCGTGTAAAAGGTTTTTATTTTTCACTAATTTATTATTAATTATCTGTATTTATTATATCAATTAAGGGCCAGTGTTAAACCGCTTGAAACGGCGCTGAAAAAAATTGTTTTGAGTAAATCTATAAATTTAATGGTATATTTTAATTATCGTTCCATTGGACGTGTGATAATACAAAAATATAAAAACGTTTATTTTACAACTGCAATTAATTAAAAAATTTATAGCTTAAACTAATTTTTTTTACATTATACGCTTTTCCTTCGTTCGTCTGAAATAATGTCTCCGTTTCTTCAATAGTATTTTTTTTTATTTTCTTTACCTATACTACTATGATTAATGCCACTATTTATACTTTCTAAAGAAGAAAATTTGATATTTTCATTTAATATTCCCCTGAAATTTCGGCGACTAATTAAAAATATGAAAACGAAGTTATCATTTTAAAATCGAAAAGCGCATTAAAGAGAATAAAATTGGTCAACGTTGTTACGAGTACATTTCAATTGTCAAAAGCTTAAGATATTCGAATATTTTAATAATTCCTCAATTTTAAGATGTTTAATGAATTGTCCTCACCCCTCCCCCTTTATTTTTATATTTTTAATTATAGTCGTCAAAATTATCGTCTTGCGTATGCTTTGAACGTCATGATTATATTGAATGAAAAGCAAATAGCATTTTCCATTTGGGTTGAATCTTTTGCTCCGCGATGTATCCACTGGTTCAACCAACTGGTTAACATATTTATTCGAATCATATTCTTTTCGGATATACCGCTTCCCTGACTGGGACAATAATATTATCTCATCTGTAATCTGGCTGCACGTGACGACATTCTCATCACCTGATATACATAAGTTATTACTTCTATATTTGGTATTAATTATAGATTTATTATAATTATAATTTTTTTTAAGAATCTTATACATACGTAACTGAGTACACATGATCATTTCAATGTTAAGAAAGTAGTATGATAGTATATGACTCGATTGGTACATAAATCCGACGAGACATGTTATTTAACTGTGATCTAATATAAGCAAAAGAAGATTTTTCTTTAGGAGAATGAATAATTTATTATATCGATAAGCGCGTGAATAGAGATTTTTTTAATTATTGAGCACACTTTTGATATTTATAGTAAAGTAAAAGAAAACAGATTAATATTCTAGTTTAATGAACTGGAAAAAATTGCATATTTAATACTTTGTTTCGTCACCTGTAGACGACGCCGCGTCGCGTGCACGCACAATTCAAAGAATTTTGTATCATAATTTTTTTCAAAATGGCAATGATTACTTTTATTTGCATTTCTTTTCAAAATATTTTCGTATATACGGAGCAATGACAACCAGGAAGAAATTCTCTGCAAACGACATGTTCTACAATGTGGAAAAATTTGTGATTGAGCAATTAAACACCGTAATACCAAATGCAAACCTGCCTAATTTGAAAATGCAGTGATAAACGTAATAACACACGTTTCCCCATTAATATATTCGCGGTTTGATCAGTTTTAACAAAAATCAACTTTTATGCTTCTTTTTTATTTCGTGAGATTTCATCCTAAAAATGATAACGATCGAGTCACTTATTTTACATCGTTAAACCAATTTTACTAACAAGGTGAGTGTCACATCTCCGAAAAACGGATCTTTACCAATATTTAGATTTTTTAAATTATTTTTACGTCGCTGTTTTTATGCTCCCGACTTGGTGCTAATCAGTGACGGAGGTCATATGATGCATTTGCGAAGAATGCACTTAATTGTTGAAAATAGATTTTTCAGTAATGCTTCAGAATTTTATGATATAATGTCCTATTATAAAATATGAAGAAAGTCGAACTTTAACTTCCTTTTTAATGAAATTCATAAACCAATAACAATTACGCAAAAAATATATTTATTTAGTTGCTTAATAATTCGAGAACAAAAGGAAAAATTCTCTCAATCTCAAGTCACTCAAGACCAGAAATCTGAGATCGAGTAGATTGTATTAAAAATAGAAACGCAAATATCTTGATTTGATCAAAAGTTATGGAGGAAAGAAGAATAAGAATGGCCTAAAAGAATCAATAATTATTAAATTCAAAATTGCCATCAAAATATCGTTAAATTCTTACTTCTTTCATTTGAACTTTCGACCAAACTAACCCATCAACCCCTAAAATTGCACAAATTTCTTTTGGTTTCCATAATCATTATTTGATGCTTGAAACGTGGTCTATAATGATGCTGATATTTTTTCTGAATAGTTGTAAATGTATTCTTTCGAGTGCCGTCGAAAAAATTGACCTATCTCTTTTCGAAAAAAGTTGATTTTTGGATGTAAAATAATGTAAAAAATTTGTTGTTTTATTTTTTAATTAGTATTTTTGTACAATAGAAATTTCATGTATAAATCATTCGGTTTATGACCGCTAGTAAAATTTTTAGTTACACTTCGATCCTGTATTTTTTATTTTTTATTGTTTAATGAAAATATTCGAAGAAATAACAAAAAGATCAACAGAATTACTTTTCTATATACTTTCATGAAAACCGGCAAGTAATACTCGATTACGTAAAAATTTTTTATTTATTTACACTCATCAAAATTGAGTAAATAATATCATTTAATTAATTTAATTAACGTATCATTCCTAAATGCAATATTTTTCACTCTTTCGTTTTTGACTCTAATCATTTTCCTCTAAATTCCACCATTCTCGAGATGCAAGCAAAAATAATATAGAAATCCTTTTTTCTTTGGTTAACCCCGCATTTCAGAATCATATTTTTCCATGTCAGGCAGACATAGGTAAGTATTCGTTTTACTAAATTATTTGTCTTTTAAAAATTCGCGCGATTAGATGATGATTGTGCGCGTGCTCAGTACCGCTCTTAAACAGCTGTTTTTGACATAATTAATTACGGATCATATTTTTAATTATATTTGCATTTTATTGGAGCAATTTCAAGTGCCTAGCTTGGGAGCAGTTTTGTGGCGTTCAAAACGTATAGAAAAACCTCGTAGGTCCAAAGATATCGTAATTTAACGTTCTCCGAATTTATATATATTTTTTATTTTTATTTTTTATTCGAGATGGAAAATAAAGATATTTCATTCGAAGACGTATATAGCTAAACGAAACTATTGTCGTATATTTTTTTTAGAATATTTTATCAGCTATACAACATCGATGTGATGGTAAATCAGCTGTTTTTACGTACATAATGTACAACATAATCAGCTGATCAAACATTTAAAGTTCTACTATTCGATTGTTACTACTTCATTATTAATTTGATTATCGTCTATACGTATCTTTCATACTTCTTACAACTTATTTGAATAGAAAAAAGATCACGTGACTGTGTTTCATAATCTATACGTATATATATATATATATGTAATACCGGTATTATTTGAGGTTAAGTTTATTTATATACACACACATGAAAATATGCAGAGAGAGCAGTGTATACCCTTTTTGCTCTTGTATTTTAATTAATTAAATAACATTTAACCATGGCAGAAGCAATCGTAAACGAAGATATTAAAGATGAATCAGTGGAGTATATACGTGATGTGTTGCGAGAGGAAATCACGGATATAAGGAAAAAAAAGCGAAATGTTAAATTAAATGATAAACGTATGATTCTCGGTGATACTGTTTTAAGTGACGATTACACAGAAGAATTTGTTAGAATTACCTGTAAAAAGTTGAGGAAGAAACCTCTCAATATACAGGAATATAGGAAATTGCAAAATGCTTTAATACAGGTATGAAATAAATATTTTATTAGTTTTCTCCGTTCGCTGATTGCTATCATTGTGGTTTTTCAGAGTGAAGGTCACATTGAAGCGTTTTTGAAAACTCGTAATGGAAATTATGGTATGATAAGAGATCTTGCGTCAAAATCAATTGTGCCAAAATTGGCTGCTGCAAATTGTATTTGCAATATATCTTTGAGTAGTTCAAAAGAATGCGTTACATACTTGAAAAATGCTATTCCTTATCTTTTAGCTGAGCTTGAGAGTTCTAGCGAACCTTTGGCTGTAAGTTACACTGGACAGTATTTTAATTATTTGTTACTATTTTATATTTATTGTCTTAAAATAATTTAATTATATTTTCAGGAAGTATGTGCATGGACAATTGGTAATTATTCATGTATTAATGATAAAGCACTTACGATTTTACGCTCTCAAAACTGTATAAGAGTTCTTATTAATATTGCAAAAAGATGCTCCGATACTCTTTTCCCTGCTATTAGCTATGCATGTGTGCGATATGTATACAATGATGGACTCAACATGCAGTAAGTTTAAATTGATTACGCTCGTTAAACCATAAATTAATAATATCTATCACTTATTTTAGGATAAAAGATTTGGTTGAATTAGCACAGACTGTATCAGTTAGATATCCAAAAGTGTCAGATATTGATACCATGTGGTTAATAGCAATATTATCGTCTTACCAAGAATGCGACAGTTACTTGATGAAATGTCTACCAGTGATTTGTAACTATTTTACTGAAGCAGTATTCAAAGAAAACGAAAGCATAGAAAAGGTAATTCTTATAAAATTTATTTATTCGTAACAATTTGTAAATATTCATAAATTTATATTTTAGCTTTCAGTTGCTCTTAGAATTCTATGTAATACTGTCTCGGAAGAATCAGGTCAAACAGCTCACTGCTTACTCGATAACGAAAATGAAAAAAAAAACTGTGCCTTAATAAATAAATTGTTGAATCATCAATATATTCATATAAGACAAGAAACACTATGGCTTTTGGGTAAGTACAAAAACACCATGTAATTGAAAAAGAAATGTATAAATTACGTGATCTAGTTATTTATACTTATAAATTAAGTAAAACAATGCGTTGTCTCGTTATACAGGTAATCTTTTAAACCATCGCTCGCACAGTGTACAACAATCGATAAAACAAATCATACCCTCTTTGTCATCGTTGAGGTTTATAATGAGCTCGTCAAAAAAGACAACTGGGAATGAAAAGTGAGTTCAATATACGAATAATAAATAGCACCTTGCAAACACACTAATGATATCAAACACACAATGAAAAAAAAAGGAAGACAAACAATCTTATAGATACTAAAACGCTTTTTTAACAGGAACAAATATTTTTGAATTCTTGTCGTCGGACGTCGTCGCATCGTCTATACATTGTGGTTGAGCAATGTTAAAGTATATATTTCCAATGATGTTAGCTGATACATGATTAATGCCTTTTAAGCATTGATAGAACGTGTCGTCACAAGTACAATGAGATCTGCAATGAAATAAAAAAAAAGATTTGTTAAAGTTGACTGATGGAAGAGAGAAAAAAAAGGATAATGTTTTGTACCACTTACTTGCTGAAAAACGAGTTGTTAACCAGGTTGTAACGTGTTTTGTACGCGCGTATTTTAACCGGGCATAAATCGTGAGCTCGACAACACCTGTAAATTAAAAAAAACTAAAGTGAAATTCGTTTCATCGAACGACGTTGTAATTGAAACTTAATCATTATTATTCCTTCATTTAATTTATTCTTTTGTTAATGTCGCAATTATAATACTAATTAAATATTCCATCGCGACAACGACGCGCGTCGGTGATAGAAAAAAGGAAATTTAATAATTGTTCTAATGATAAACACGTGTTTGAAATAATAAAAAAAAAGGAACCGAAGATTTCATTACCAAATTAAACGATATTTTTTTTGTGACTAATAATTCCACACGAAGTGTTTATTACATAAAGTCGTTTCGACAGATAGTGCGCGCTGATATTTTCCATTGTATCATAACACTAAGCGAAAGCTCGATTGTCTGTATATATTATATATAAATTACGATAGTTGTAAGAAATAAAAATTGTTATCGAATTATTTTACATAAAAGTTATGGCTACGTATACGTATAGACGTGCATTTCTCGCATTGAAACTATCTGTTTTTCTTTTTAAATTGCGACTCGTAAGGAATTTTATACGTAACAAATAATTTTTATTTTATTCAAGTATTTAATAAATTAAACAAAATTTTTAGTTATTTATTTACTTATATACAACTTCTATTTATTTAATTAAATATATATAATAAAAATAACGATGTAATCAAGTCATTGTGAGAAATAAAAAATTATTACTCGCGTAGAAACTATCTGTTTTTCATTTTAAATAATTCTTATTTTATCCGAAACAAAAAAACTTTTGTTTTAATTAAATTAAAGAAATCACAATATATTTGTAAGAAATATAAAGTACAGTTATCGAAATCGCGTCTGCTTTTTCTTTTTTACGTCGAAAATGAAAAAACTTTTATTTTGTTAAATTAAATGCAAATAATACCTATCGATTTTAGTTCTCGATCCTAAATCGTGGTAGCTTCTCGCTATGTCACCGGTACCGCACCATTTAGTTCCTGTAAACAAACAACTCATTAATTATTAATAAGAATTTTAATTATTAAACTTGACAATTCTTTGCATGCAACTTCGTTTTACCTGGAACAATTCCAACGAGGAGAGGATTCCCACCTTTGGATTTTTCTGTGCTTATGTCAGATATCGCTAAAGCGCGTCCTGGATGTTCGTCCAATTTGTCACATTTATCCATTAATTTGATAACATCTTTAAATGATATTTTGTGGGGTTTCGTCGTCGTTGACAAATTCCCAATTATTTCATCGGCTTCGCTCGGTTCGCTGTAAAATTTTTTTTTTTCATACATTATACCCAGATAATAAAACACTTTGTTGTATTTTAGGTTTTTTTCTATTTGTTACTTATGAGTATAGAATACTAATCGCGGAATGCACGACGTAAATAAAAATAATGCAATTTGATTAATAGACGCAATAAATTGTTAGATTATTTAGCGTTATCGCATTATTTTCTCGGGTGATAAAGATGCGTTGGAAAGTCAGTTTTTTTTAAAAACGAAAACTATTGAGTAAGAGTAACTTTTTTTTTCTTTTTATCTCGTGTCTTTTATCTGCTTTTTCATAGTTTAAAAACTAATATATTTTCATAAGTTTGACAGAAAAATTTTGTTTGTGTAACTTGTGAAAAGCTAAAGATTTAAGTTATAGTAAGAAAAATTTGAATTCACGTATAATATTAACATTTATTTCATTCATTATATTTCGATTTGTCAACGAATGATATATATCTTGTTATTGATTAATCTGATCATATCGAAAAAAGTAAGAAAAGATTAAAAAACATAAAATTTTTTTATTTGTTTTTTTATATTTTTACTATAATATTTTTTATCTCTCTCTTAAGATCCTGACATGAATTAAAAAGAATTTTATTTTTTTATTTAAAAGAAGAATGTATAATATTAATGTCTGCTATGTTTCCTGAATCTTGATTTGTCAACGAATAATAAATGCGGAAATAATTTATATTTATAAAATTTTCTGTACAGAATTGGTTCTACAAACATTTTACAAAGTTTATAAAAAATTTCATTAAATTAATTATATTAAAAATTATGCATCTTTATAAAGGCTTTAAAAAGATGTACAAAATTGTTTAATTAACAGAAAAGCCTATTCATTTCTACGGAATTGTTAAAATACAATAAAAAAATTTTGGATGTAAAATCCTTGTAGAACCGAAATTTGTCTTATAACTAAAACAATGTAAAAACTTTATAATTTTTTCCCTTTTTTATTTAACCCGATATTGTACGTCATTATAAAGATTCATAATTCAAAGTAAGGAAAACTTCAAAATTGTAGAATTTTTTAATATTCAACATAAATATTTATCAAGTTCATTGAATACAGTGAATTAATTCCTAAGGATTCGCCAACGAATTATACATTTATTTCGATATAGTAAATTAATAATCATCAGAATACTTGTGACATAATCACAATACAAATATTAATTGCAGTTCAATTCTGACACTTTATTTTTGTTTTGTCGAACGATTATACCCGCGCACACAATATAATTATAAAATAAATGACATTTACACAAAAGTCTGTTAACTGCGCGTCCAAAAAAAAAAATTAAAAAAAACTACGTTTATCGCTTTTAATTTACAACAGGTTCTTTTTTTTACGCACTTATCAACAGTGTCTCCAATTTTCTGCAAATATAAAAAAAGGATTCGACGCCAAAAAAAAAAAAATAATTTGCATAAAGAAATCGAATTGCGAATAATCTATATGCTTTCCCTTACAATCGAAAGTTATACCCACACACGTATAACACACATATAATACTCACTAGACTTCGATGAGTTCGCACCGCAAGAGATTCATACCATCGGTAACATCGACGACAGCAACTATCTGATCGTGATAGTAAACCGATCTCGTCTCACCGGCTGTCTCGTTCAAACCTGGCAATTTCGGCAATCCCTTGAACACGCTCGTATTACCGTTCACCGATAAAAAACCCGGTTGCTGGACACTCCGATCGCACATACCGATCAACAATATCACCAGGACGAAATACATATTTTACAAATTACTTTTTTCTTTTTCCCTTCTTTTTAGTTTATTTCTTTCTTAAGATATATAAAGAGAGTCGATATGATCCCCTCGAGGTCTCGGAGCGAACTGATGTCACTGGCTCGATGCGACAAAGGTAAAATCGGAGGCTAATTTGTGGCTGTTCGGGACAAAAGAACATAACGCACACGTTTATAATATATAAGAATGTGTATCTTACAATTTTTTTTTCTTCTTCCTCTTATTACCATATACATATATATATACACACGTACATTTAACAAAACGCCTTAAATAGAGAAAAAGTCATTAAACTCCGCGGTAATGATTTCATCATGATATAATTATTATCTTAATTTAATGACGTTAATCAGGTATTTTAACCAATTTTACTTAATTGACATTTATTTATTTTACTATCTTTTTATTATTATTATTATTTATTATTAATTATTATACCAATTTAAAAATCCGTCTAATGACCCATATATATATATATATATGTATATATATATGTATATATAATATATAATTATCTTTTTCTATAATACGTATATATACCAAAATTGACTTTCCTTTTAGGTATATATAGAAAAAAAAAAAATAAAAGTATGGGTTACAATTTTTTGTTAGATGAATTTTCTCATGCTGCAATTTCCCTTCACCAGGTGTGTGTTATAGAGACGTAAATGGTCCACCTTGAAAGAATTTTAATATATATCCTTCACTTTCTACTCCTTACAAGCGTTATACATCAATATATAATATTGACATTGTCCGATATTATAATATATCCGATTTCAGGAAAATAATGTGTGTTAAATATATATTACGCAACGGTGATTTAATAATAACATTTTATCGAAAAAAATGGTTATAATTAATATTTGAATTGTTTATTAATAATGTAGATGATAATAATTTCGTTTTGTGTAGAAAAATAATAAACGCGGTTAATTGTTAGCAATATCTTTTTTTTTTTAATATTATTTTTTTCTTTTGTTTAGATAAATAAAAAATGTTTACTCGAACGTAAATGGTTATTTATATATTTTAATTGAAATTTAAATAAAATTTTTTATTATTATTTTTTAATTTGAAAAATTTACCTTCGTGTATAAATTAAGTGACTTTAGGATAAAATTTTATAATTATATAAAATAAAAGTTATAATTCTTTGGATTCTATATTGTTGCTATACGTGTAACTTGGTTAGATAAATAAATAAAATAAATATAAATAATTATATTTTTAGTAAAGCATAATAATGTCGTGAGTAAAAAAAAATTTTTTAATTTACATTTTCAATTGTACTTAAAATGATTTGTAAAATTTTAGAAAAGTATAAATGTAATGTTTACAATTTAAATTAAAACAAAATAATTATTGTTAGATAAGAAAACGGTCTAGATTTTTATTTTAATTATATAGAGTTGATTAATGTGGAATATTTAATATTTTTTTGCGTAAGAATAATTTTCTTCCATAGCTAGAATAAATAAAAGTAATAAATTTTATTGTTATTTCTGTAACCTCGGTTTTACAATATCAACAAAAAAAAAAACCAATAATTATATTCTCAGTTAAAAAAAGTGTTAACCCACAATTGAAGTGACTAGTAAAAGAACGATATTTATAATTTACATTGAAACAAATAAAATTATTGAAAAAAAAAACATATTTATTCCCAATTAAAAACTGTCTTAATCTCACAACAAAAGTGACTTGTAAAATAACGAAAAATATAAATAATATATTTACAATTTATAAATTGAAACAAAGATAATTGAACAAAAATAATCAATAATAAAAAAAAGTGTTTAAATACCATTTTTAATTGACCCCTTATAATTAATTGAAAGAAAAGAAAAAGCACAGTTATTCCAATTAGCACGTGTGGCCATAGGTATACAGTCGATCTATATTCGTAAAGGAGAACGAGACAAAACTTACCTTCTCGACTATACGTACGTCTTAGGAATCGAGTTAAAAAATTGTCGTGGCGTTTCCTCTTCGGTGTTTCGACGAGCATCACAAGGATTCGTTTACTTTCGACGAGCTTTCCCATTTCGCGATCTTTCTAATATATATCCAACTTTTCTCGGCCGGTCGTTCGTTCACCAGGAAAATTTTTTTTCATCGTATACATGTATATAATAGATCGTTTAACACCAACCTTTTTGTTTTTTTCTTATCGCGTCATGTATACAAAACCGCCGAAAAAAATATATATAATATAAAAATTAAAAAAATGAATATATCTCGTTATCTCTTCTTCACTTGTAATACAGCACGAGTTGATAAAAAATATAATAAAATCCGGTGATTAAGAAAAATGTATTACATATATCATTTTGTTAAATTTATAACGCACGTCGCGGAATCCGCACGTTCAAGTTGATACCGCGCGCGTTAAACTGAACGCGATATATACCTTTTTCTCTCTTAAAGTCGGTTTTTTCTTTCTCCCTCGTGGTTCGAACCTCTCTCTTACTCGCTCGTTTTTAAAACCTTTCGCCTATACCCCACTATTCGCTTCGATGTGTTTAAGCTATATGTATGCGTTTAAGCGAATTACGCATTGATGTGTATATTATATATTTCATTATGTACGATTCGTTATTTAATGGCCACTCTTTGTATATATAGCGTAATTTGTTGTGAAAGTCTATGTGTGTGTTGCACGTGGTGTGAAGATGATGTTTTTTTTATGACGTTGAGGTAATTCGTTATCTTGATTTTAATTAGTTTTATTTAAGTAAATATTCTTATAGCATCGGAGAGTTTAATTTTTTATAGTAATAATTAATTTATTATCGTCCACGCAGTTGTTTCGATAATTGACCAAATAGTATAAGTATAATTCTATATGTATTTAAATAGAAAAGCGTAGAATGTTGTAAATAGACAATTGATTTAATAAAGGTATATATAGCCTGATGAGGATGGAGGACTTCTATCGAAACGTTGCCAATTAAATAATTACTTGGTTTTTTTCACCAAAAATCGATAAAAACATTTTCCCTTGTATATTTTTTATAGACGCAATGGATCGAATTCAAAAGAAATGGATTTTCTATTATTATTTACAATACATTTTTTTAAGCTGAATAGATATTAATTACATTTTTGGAACAATTATTTTATTTATAGGTAATATTATGTACATCCGATAAAAATTAAAAATAAAAAGAGCTTGAATTATTATTATCGTTACAAATATTTTATGCGCTTCGCGAAATGTTTTTAAAAATATTAATTATACAGGATAATTTTTAAGTAAATGTGAACTTTGTGTTTTTCACACGTTTTCTCTAAGTAAAGGATCTTAAGTACCGAATGATTATATACAGTTTAAGTAACCAATATTATCACTTTCAAACTTATTATTTTTTTACTTTGCGTTTTCACTTACAGCTCATCAACGGCACCATTTTTTTCAGAGATTTTATGGTCTTATTAACGTATGAATAAATAAATAATATTTTTTTGTAACACATGCCTTCTTATCTCTATATATACGCGTCGATCAGCATTGTTTAAATAATACTTTTTTCATAATTTTGACAATTTCTTTGTAATAATTGTATTTTTTAAAAAAATTTTATAATTAACGTATATACGAATAAACAAATAAATTATATAAAAATTATAACAATAATTTATACCAAAAAAATGTACAACAAAACAAATTAGAATAAAAATTATATATATACCAATATCTACATTATATACACACGCGTCGTTAAACAATTAAATAACAAATTTACATATCTATCTGGTTCACGCAAATTTAAACCTAACGAAGAAAAAAAAAATAGATATATATGCATATACAAACAAAACGCACAAACGCTACATATATATGTAACTGTAAAAAAAGGCTACTTATTATTGCGTGACGAATTAAAAATATCGCGACAGATTGAAAGCGCGAGCATATAGACAAAAGGATGTAAACGAGATGAATTGGTGAAAATTTGTTAAAACGAGAGAAAGAGAGAGAAGAGTTACGAGAAGAGAACCTACTTTTATTACCAAGAGGAGAAAAGACTGGGACGAAGAAAGTAGGACGTTTGTCGCGCGAGGACGCCGACATATAAAATGCGGGCCATCATGCTACTTAAGTCGTCGAGTGTATACATAGATATATATACATATGAAAAACACATACATTTACAGGCACGCACATATATGTACACATATATACATATATGTATATTTATTTATATATATATTTATATATATATATTGTAACAGTTTGGTTGCCGCGCGGATGTTTATTTTAATATCGCGGCTGCTCAGCGGTACGGTTAAACTTACCGTATTTAAATAAACATATTTTTCTCGCGATGCGGCGACGGTTACCTGTCCGTTCTACCAAATCTGTTAAATGTTAATCTGAAACCGAGTTACTGTTTCAGATAACAACCAGGTAATATTCAAATCTGAAATTGACCGCGAAACAGGGATATCGCGTCGAGCACTTGTCAACCAGAAATATACGAGCTCTTAGGATTACGGAAGGAATCGTACGTGGGTTAAATTCAATTAATCGAACACCGGATTGAATTTAAATAATAATATGAATTTATTGAAATAAATAAGCAAAGATAAATAATAAACAAAATATTTAATTGTCGCCGAGGTCTACGCTTTGAATTACAAGTCGGTAAACGGCCGACTTGTAGAGAGAGGGGAAGAAAATATCGCGAACTAAAATAATATATCCAGTCAACGGGACTGGTATAAAGAAACACGATTATTTACTAAGTGCGAATAAAAACACGATCGCGCGAAGTGGTACCACTTACTTTGTACGCTGCTGTAGTCGTTGGTAAACAACGACCAGCCGATCGGTTGCTTTCTCTCTCTCTCACTCTCGCTGCGGTGTCGGACGGATTGCCCGCTCGCCCGTGCACCGGGGTTGTGTGGCTGCAGGTAGATGCACGGTGTTGCACCACTCACTGCAAATGCAGGATCGGCCTGCAGTCAAAACGCACACAAACGCACGGCACAAATCACGGCACGGCGAAGCTAAACACGGGACGCGGGGGGATCACACCTGTCACGTCAGAAGGTGGCTATCTCTCTATCCAGTGCGCGCGAATCTCCCCCTTACCTCTCTAATGAGGTGCGTGTGCGAATCTTTCGCGCGCGAAGTTGATCCCGCCCGTGTAGCCACGACGAACCGAGCCGAGCCGAATCTCGCCGGCTCGAACCGATGCGAACATTATGATACTGTTCGCTCGTGTTGCTCGAATTCGTCAAACGGTGAGGTAAACAGTACCTTACCGTTACACCCCCCTTCCAGATTCCACATACCCGTGATGTGGTTTCTGCATCCCCGACGAATTTGGGATGGGAAGTGGCTACACAGGTACAAAAAAAAACTGGCCCAAAAATCCGGACACTAACTGCAGTTCCGTCGTGGTCTGCCTCTACCTCGTTTGGCTAGCCCGCGGTGGCTAGCGGTCGGAATTACCGTCGACCGATCCCGCGGTCTGGCGACGACCCTCGCGTTTTTACGCGGCCTACCTCTACTTCGTTTAACGGGGGGCACGACGTTCGCGTCATCTCGTTCCTCGCGTGGAACGGCGCTCGCTTGCGTCTCGCCGCGTGAGACGTCTTCGCTCGCAGGAACCGTGTCGCGTTCGGGTTCCTCTTCCCTCGTAGGTAGATCGGTCTCGATGTCGTCTTCTTGGCCGTACTCATCGCCATGGTCATCCGATAAGTACGGTTTGAGGTACTGGACATGGCATTTCTCCTCATGTCCCTGAGTATCCTGGATCTTAACAGTATTTGGGCCGTATTTGTGGACGATCAAATAAGGACCGACGTATTTTGGAGCTAACTTGGCCGAGACGCCTTGTGCGCTGGATGAGAGGACTCGGTTCTTCTTCCATACCAAATCCCCGACTTCAAAAGAAGCCGCTCGTCTCCCGGCATTATAGTAACCGGCTTGCCTATCCTGAGCTTTATTAGCTCTAGCTGAAGCTTTCTTGTGAAGCTCAGGTAGTCGTGATAGCCGATCACTCCACTCAAGCAAACGCTGGTATTCCAAACGCTGCTGAGTCAGTTCGTCTTGAACTCGACGAGCAGTGCCGGGTGGCTCAGGCTGCCGGCCGTAATTTAACATGGCCGGGCTCCATCCTGTCGAACTCTGTACCGCCGTATTTAAAGCAAATACAAGGTCCGGTAACTTCTCGTCCCAAGTGTTGTGCTTCTCGGTAATGTAAGACGCTACCATCGTTTTCAGCGTCCGATTAGCACGTTCGACTGGATTGGCCTGAGCGTGGTACGGAGGAATAGTTGTATGAAATATTCCTCGTTCGACGAGATAATCATCTACGAGCTTGTTCTTGAACTCAGTGCCGTTGTCGGATAAAAATACCTCCGGTGTGCCAAAACGCATGACGACTCGTTCGTGTAACTCTTTCACGATCGTCTTAGCGTTAGCTTTCCGGATCGGCACTGCTTCAATCCAGCGCGTGAACAAATCTTGGAAGATCAAAATATATTCAAATCCGTGTGTGGAGCGGGGAAGTGGTCCAGTAACATCTCCTGCTACCACTTGCCATGGCTTTTCAACCACTCGCCTACCCATCAAACCCCTGGGAGGGCGTTGCTCCACCTTGCATTGCTGGCACACCTGACATTTGCGTACATACTCGCCAACTTCGGCATAGTAACGTGGCCAATAATATAACTTTGCCACGCGAGCAAATGTCTTTTCTCTACCTAGATGGCCAGCTGCCGGATCATCATGACATTCTCGGAGGATGGTCTGCCTGTGCTCTTCGGGTACGACCAACTTCCAGGCGTCTTGATCTTCCATGGCGTCATCCAATTCAGTATCCACCCGATACGAATACAAGTTTCCACCTTGGATCTTCCAATCAGGAAATTCTCTCGGCCGCTCACTTACGTCTTTGGTCCACGAAAGGTACCAGGGGTCCTTAGTAGTCTGGCTCCAAGAGACGGAGGATAAGGCCGGCTCGTCTTCCTCATACATACGAGAAAGTGCATCAGGAACGTAGTTTAGAGCTCCTTTCCTGTGCTCAATAGTAAAGTTATGAGACTGGAGTTCTAACGCCCATCTGGCGAGCCGGCTCGTTGGATTGCGAATATTGCATAACCAACGAAGACTACTATGGTCAGTAACAACTTTAAACTGGTAACCTTCGATGTATGGTCTAAACTTCTTAATCGCCCATACTACGGCCAGGCATTCCCGTTCTGTGACGCTGTAATTGCGTTCGGCGGGCGAGAGGATTCTACTGGCGAACTCCAGGACTCTCTCTACTCCACCGACAATCTGTAGCAACACTGCACCGATACCAGTGTCACTAGCGTCAGTCTGGACCACATACTCACCATTCTCATCGGGAGTTTGCAGAACGGGTGCTGTCATTAACAAAGCTTTAAGCTGCTGGAAAGCGCTCTCTTGTTCTTCCAGCCAAAGATACTTCTGGTCTTTCTTGGTCAGACGCGTTAGCGGCTCAGCTATGGTAGCATAGTCGTGCATGAAGCGTCTGTACCAAGATGCCATACCGAGAAACCGTCTCAGCTGCTTCAAATTCTTGGGAGCCGGATATTCTTTAATCGGCTCCGTTTTAGCTGGGTCAGGTCGTATCCCGTCTCGGTTAACTCGCACACCTAAATATCTCACTTCGGGCTGGCAGAAGACACATTTCTCCCGATTAACAGATAAACCGGCTTCTGCCAAGCGAGTTAACACCTCGATCAACAGTTGCTTATGCTCTTCAAACGTCTCCGTGACAATAATGATATCGTCGAGATATGCATAAGCAACTGGTTCGAGTTCGGGTCCAATCACCTGATCGATCATGCGCTGGAATGTCGCGCCAGCATTTGCCAATCCATACGGCATACGAGTAAACTGGAACAAACCCATTCCAGGTACCGTAAAAGCCGTTATCGGGCGCGACTCCACCTGTAGAGGTATCTGGTGGTACGCACAGTTCATGTCGATCGTGGAGATGTATCGGGCTTTCTTGAGTTTGCGTAGGATATCCTGCATATATGGCAAAGGATATGCATCAGGTTTCGTCAAAGCGTTGACTCTCCTAAAATCGATGCAAAAACGCCTAGCATTCTCACCCTTCTTCGCCATCACCACGGGGCTGGACCAACCGCTTTTCGAGGGTTCAATAACGCCAGTCTCGAGCATCTCGCGAACTTGACGTTGCATTTCCTCTCGAATCTTATCAGAGACGGGGTAGTACCTCTGTTTGATCGGCCTGGCTGATCCGACGTCGATTATATGTTCGACATCGTAAGAACGGCCGATCTTTGGCAAGGTTGTGGACAACACTCGGTCTAGAAGTTCGCGCAATTGTGTGCGCTCTACTTCTGTTACGTCAGCGACACCTGCTGACGATAATGAAGCATTGCCACTTTCCATACTTGCCACTTCCAGCTGTAGGACTTGATTCGTTCCCTTTAGGAATAAACGGTCGGAATCTGGGTCTAGGACGGCTCGGAATGCTCGGATAAAGTTTACTCCGATGTAGCATTCAGCATCCAGGTTCGGCATGATCGCAACACGTATTTCTCGAGTCTCTTTACCGATAGTAAATGGTAGCATCACGTGACCACACAACGGATGAGTACTACCATCAGCGAGCTTGGCATTGCCAGCTCGCGACTCGAGAAGCGACCTGCCTAGAGCGGTTGCTAACTGCAAACCGCTCGGACCCATTACGGTTGTCGATGCACCTGGATCGAACAACGCACGGATCCGGAATCCATCTATGTCAACCTGACACCACCAGCGCGTCTCGTCCTCAGGACGATAACTTCTTCGGCTAGTGCTCGATGTCACTAACTTTAGGACATCGTTGGTCTCCGGATCCATTCCGACTTCCTGGGATCTATCAGAAATCAGTCCTTTCCTTTTCTGCTTAACTGCAGCTGGACTATCTCGGTAATCGGGAGTCAGACCTTTGTCCTCCTTGGGGACTCCCTGTACTTTGGGGTATGCGGTTGTCCCCTCTAACCGCTTCCCCGCGCGTTTTTTGCGCAGTCAGGGCACGTCCTAACGGTGTACCCCAACTTACCACAAGTATGGCACTTGATCGGCTTGGGGAAGTCTTCTTTTCTCATTATCTTCTTTCTTGATTCCGACGATTCCCCAAGCTTCGAGGATGAACCACTCGATGACCGTCGATCGGGACCTTTACGTGTCTCCTTCCTCCTTTTAAACCGAGGAGGAGACTTGTGGGTTTTCTTCCTAGGTGGCGTATCTTTATCCACCTTAACCCCAGCTGTCTGGCTACTCGTTCGCATGGTCCTAAGGGTTTCTTCCAGGACTTTTGTGAGCCGTTCAATCGGATCTTCCCGACTCGACTCACTCACCTCCTTAGCCACGCTTGCTACCTTAGGCTTGGCGGTCGACCGCTTTTTGGACTTTGCCTTGTAAGCAAGTTCCGGCAGCATTAAATCTTCCTCTGCCGGAGGCGGTCGATATAACTTTTCCCGCTCGAGCGTTTGCTCGGCGTCCATCGCCAGCTCCAATAAATCTTCAACCGATTTGGCTTCAGCTCTCTTAAACAACCGCTGAAGCTGAGGTAGCATGTTACGGTAGAGATGGTCCAATTGCCTACGCTCGCTCGGGATCGGGTTGAGTTTTCGCATGATTGCGATTGAGCAGGTGATGTAATCTCTCACCGGCTCATCCTCACCCTGTGTCCGAGCATTGGACTCCTCGATGAGCCTTTGCTGGAAGCTTTGGCTCATACCGTACCATTTCTTGGCAGATTTCACAAAATCTTGCCACGAGTGCCATTTGTCCTTCTCATTCCGGTACCACGTAGCTGCGGTTCCCGTGAGAAGTTCGGACAAGGACGGCAACACCTCGTCCTCGCTGAGGTTGGCGAGAATCCTACAGTCTTCGACTCTCGCAAGGAAGGCATCGATACTCTGGCTTTTGTCGCCAGAGAATCGGACTCCCCACTTACGAACCACCGCACCAACATCGCGCGGTGTCCCGGCCGATCTCGACGCTGATTGGCCGGACTCGTAAAAGTCCTTCAGATTAGGGTAGGGAGAGCTTGAACATGGAGGCTGTCTCGGTCTCCGTGTGTCACCCCTCCCCCAAGCTCCTCCAGCATCTGCATGAGGTGCTTGAGACCCCTCAGGCTCTACCTGCACGTGTTGTGGTCTGATGTCCGTCTCGTCCAGGGTGTAACACGTATAGGTGTCCTGGAACTGGACATGTTGGATTGGCTCTCGGGTTTTGTTTGTGCTGGAAGCTTGTGCACCGCTTGGCAAGTCCAACTTGCTGTTGACGGTGTGCATCTGTACTTCCAGCTCCTTAACCCGTTCCGTCAAGGTGGATAACTTACTTACTTGCTCCGCTAACATCCAAGCAAAATCCTTTGGTATCTCGAACTGAGCGCCAGTATGGGATACCAAAGTTATCCATTCTTCCTTGTCGGTTTCTCGGTCGGAGGTGTCCGACTGCCCATCTTCCTCTCGCTCGTCCGTATCTTCTACTTCTAGAGCGAGAGTCCTCTGTAGCACCTCTACTACATCTGGGTCAGAATCCGGGTCCGGAATCTCCGGATTCTGGGCAACCATGGACTTAAACCAATCTGTCCTCCGCCTGTTCCGCCTGACACGATCCTCATTTGAGTTTGTGTCGGCTGCGAACTCTTGAGCCGTATAATTGCCCAACAGCCACTGTTGGAGTCGTTCGGCTTTTTTATATACAGAGCCGTCTGTACGCATCTCTAACGACTCCAAGTGCGCCTGGATCTGTTCGCTGGATTGCGTACCAATCCACTGATCGACTTGCGTGGTCATCGATTCCGCCATTTTAATCTTAACAAAATTACCGCTACGATTATTTACACAAAAAAAACTCTGAGTCGCTTTTTGCTTTACCTGTGCAAGGTATGCTTTTCTTCAAATTATTAGGTGGCTTTAAATAATAAAATTATTGGGCCACTAAGTTGAAGAATGAATTCTTTTCCCTTTATAATTACAAGAAGAAAAATTAAGCACACCTATTTGAAATTTGCTTTCCTGCCTAATATCAAAAACTAAGTTAAAGAATTATATTTTTGACTATTAATTTTACAAACAAATCGGGAGAGAGAAAAAAAAAATTAACTATGTTACACGCGGGATTAATTTAATTTATTATAAAACAAATAAACATACAATATTAAACGTAAAAAGAAATTTTACGAATTGTTAATAAATTAAATTAAAAACAAGAAAAAATTTGTTTAAATCCGACTAAATACGAAAAAATCGAATTTACTCCGGCTCTCGGTCACCAACGCACGCTGAATATATTATAAAATAAATAAATAAATAATTGAATAAATAGATAAATAAATATAAATATATTCCTAAACAACTAAATGTGTACGCCGCTGTGACCTCTTACAATCGCAATGTTACAAAAAAAAAATAATAATACAATTTTTATTGTAACGCGAGAGCCGGTCCGCGTTGTCAAAAATATAAATTTAACAAGCAAACTTCAAAACAGAAAAATTTTTACCCTTGCACAGGTGTTACAATTTTTATTAAGTCGGAAAACTAAATAACGCCGATTTTCCGACTAACCTACTCGAAATTAGGGACTCGGTATGTAAATTGCGGACCTCAAGGCGAATCGATCTATATTTCAATTTTAAAATTCAAATTTACTATTATTTACGTGTAATTAATTAAAAAAATTCTTATTACCGACCTCGGATTTCTTTTAACCAAACTAAACAACAATAAAAGAAAATCCGGTTCAAACTTATAAATTATTGTCTAAATACAATAATTTAAAGGTTAGAATTAATCGCGAACCGATTAATCTAACTGCCGGTAATAACAAATATACTAATTAACGTAACTAGTATATAATAGAAAATTACACGTAAAATCCACACGTACTTGAAAAAAATTAAATTTAAAATAAATTGATAACAACAAAAATCAATTAAATTAAATTAGATTCACTACCGTTTATAATAAAATCCTAGTTTATAAGGGCACCTATATAAGCGCAGCTCGTATCACAAAAAAAACGCAATTTAAAAATTTACGTTGTGCGCCTCGTAGGCGCAATTTAGAAATTAACGTTGGGCGTAAAATAACCCAATCTATTAATTTACGTTGGGCGCCATGTAACAGTTTGGTTGCCGCGCGGATGTTTATTTTAATATCGCGGCTGCTCAGCGGTACGGTTAAACTTACCGTATTTAAATAAACATATTTTTCTCGCGATGCGGCGACGGTTACCTGTCCGTTCTACCAAATCTGTTAAATGTTAATCTGAAACCGAGTTACTGTTTCAGATAACAACCAGGTAATATTCAAATCTGAAATTGACCGCGAAACAGGGATATCGCGTCGAGCACTTGTCAACCAGAAATATACGAGCTCTTAGGATTACGGAAGGAATCGTACGTGGGTTAAATTCAATTAATCGAACACCGGATTGAATTTAAATAATAATATGAATTTATTGAAATAAATAAGCAAAGATAAATAATAAACAAAATATTTAATTGTCGCCGAGGTCTACGCTTTGAATTACAAGTCGGTAAACGGCCGACTTGTAGAGAGAGGGGAAGAAAATATCGCGAACTAAAATAATATATCCAGTCAACGGGACTGGTATAAAGAAACACGATTATTTACTAAGTGCGAATAAAAACACGATCGCGCGAAGTGGTACCACTTACTTTGTACGCTGCTGTAGTCGTTGGTAAACAACGACCAGCCGATCGGTTGCTTTCTCTCTCTCTCACTCTCGCTGCGGTGTCGGACGGATTGCCCGCTCGCCCGTGCACCGGGGTTGTGTGGCTGCAGGTAGATGCACGGTGTTGCACCACTCACTGCAAATGCAGGATCGGCCTGCAGTCAAAACGCACACAAACGCACGGCACAAATCACGGCACGGCGAAGCTAAACACGGGACGCGGGGGGATCACACCTGTCACGTCAGAAGGTGGCTATCTCTCTATCCAGTGCGCGCGAATCTCCCCCTTACCTCTCTAATGAGGTGCGTGTGCGAATCTTTCGCGCGCGAAGTTGATCCCGCCCGTGTAGCCACGACGAACCGAGCCGAGCCGAATCTCGCCGGCTCGAACCGATGCGAACATTATGATACTGTTCGCTCGTGTTGCTCGAATTCGTCAAACGGTGAGGTAAACAGTACCTTACCGTTACAATATATATATATATATATGTATAAAAAGTTACGGTCCGATGCAAAAACGTGTTAATAACCTGACGAACTTGTCGACGAGTAGTTGGGAAATGTGTGCGAAAAAAAAAGAAGAATTTTTATTTCGTAATAGTTGCATAGTTACACATCCTCGTAAAATATGCATATTTTAATAAAAGTTCTCGTACAAATTACTCTCGAACGAAGAACAATAAAGTAATACGTGTCTATGTAGAAATGATATATTTTTCAAAAAATTTTATTACAACATCGTTACGTGCAAACAAAAGGTATTTTAAAAAATCGCTCACAAATGTTGAGTGAGAAAAATGTTTGTTAAAAAATTTTAAATATATATATATCCAAATTTATTAGTATAAGAAAAAAAGAAATTTATTGATTAGATTTGATTTGCGAGTTTTGATGCTGAGTCGTTGAGGTGGTCGTACCGGGATTGGTGGTTGAATTGCTACTCGATTTTCCGTAAGAATATAACGTTTGACCGGTGGTTACATTTGAATTTAGACGATTGACACTCAGTGTAAGGCTCACTGGGATCGCGTTCAAAAGTTGGAGCCGTACAGGACATTGGCGGTATCCTTAAAAAAAATAATTATGATGCATTTGAAAAAATGTAGAAAATTAGAAATAATGAATATTTTTTTTATTTCATGCGAATAGTGATAAGATTTTGTATAAAGGATTCAGGTCTGTTTAATTTTGTAAATAAGTAGTTACTTTATAGAAATATTTAGAATTGTTTTTACATCAATAAATACATATCTATATTTTGAAGATGATATTTGCGAAGTTGATTAATTTTTTTGATTTTTCGTAATTACTAAAGATTTATTTTTTTTATAAAAATATTCAGTTTATCAGCATCTACCTTGTTCTGATTAATTATTTTTTACACTTTAAAATCAATTGATTTGGAAAAAACTTTTAATACGCTATCTTTGGATCGTTAGTTTGGGTTTAACCATAATAAAAATTTTTTTTTTAAATTGATATTAAAATCTAAAAAAAAGTGTAAGGTTTAAAGTAAGTACAACAAGCTATAACAAAGATCCATTTAAAAAAAAAATAATCACTTAAAAAACGAATTTCAACTTTATAGGAAATATCCTATACTAATATTTTAACCTTCCTATCTTATCTACCTGAAAATATCACATAAAAATTGATTTTAATTTATTAATAGAATTAATCTTCATAATTTTAAAAGTTCATTACCCTTCCTCGATTAAAAATACATTTTAAGCAGAAATTTTCATTACTTATAAATAAAAATTCCTTTTTCATCTTTGATAATAAATTTCGAATCGCCAATTGTAAATTTTGATAAGAATTTTCTGTATTAAATTTATCACATAGATAGATTATTTATAAACAATGGACAAAAAAATTTTCGAAATTTTATGAAATAATTCCCTGTATTTAATCACGTTTAATTTAATATAATATCATTAGGTTAAAAACCACAATTAATTATTATTTAAAAATCTAAAAAAAACACCTTGCCATTAAAAACAAGGACAATATTCTAATAAACAAGAAAGATTCCTTTTATAAAAAAACTTTTTAATTCCACCGTTTCTCTACAACTATCCTAAAATAACGTCAAAGAAAGTATTAATATCACTGGCCCGTACATAAAAAAAATGTTTCAAAACCCAATAAATTGCCTAAACAAAGCCAACCCCAAAAAAAAAAAAAAAGAAATTGATATCCACACCTATTTATCTGAATAAAAATAAAAAGTAAACCATATAACTTCCAGTCAAACAGGATTGTACCATGGAGTTTCCAGATAAAATTTCCTTATGCGCAAGGTTAAAATTAAAAAAAAATTGAAACATACCTGCATGATGAGGACCGGAGCAGTGACAACATGTAGGATTGTTTCTTGGTCTCGAACAAAATTCAACACTGTGTTGTTCACCACAACGTACGCAACGAGGTAAATGTCGACAATTAGCTGCTACATGCCAAAATCCCTGGCATCTGTAACATTGCAATACGTCGTCGATCGTCCACTGTTGTTGTTGGGATTGTTCAACAGGTGGGTTTTGATTGTTTTGACCAGCGTTGCGCCACCAACGTTCCGGTACAGCTGTAAAACGTGCTGTTCCGAAAAAGTCTAATCCGTGACGTAATAAATCTTCGTAATGATTTGGATCAAGAATCTGTTCAGGAATATTTTTTATATTTACGATATTTTTTCAGAATATTTTACTGTGCAATTGTAAAAAAATTTCGTAACAACATTTTATTTTTTCAGTGTAAGGACGTAGAAATGTTCTGTTCAATTTAAATTTTTATTGTATTTCATTAAAAAAATCACGTTTGAAGCGATAATCTAATGTTCATTAAAAAAATTTCTTTTGCACGATTTACGTAACAATTACCTATATAATTTTAATTAAAAGAAACGTTTTCAAAATTAAAAAAAAAATTATATATAAAAAAAATAATTCTTGATTAAATTCACTAAATGTATACTAATATAATTTTTAATAATACAATATATAATTTTTTTTTCAATTTTTTATTTAATTTTGAAAACGTTTCTTTTAATTAAAATTATATAGGTAATCGTTACGTAATCGTGCAAAAGAAATTTTTTTTAAAAAACATTAGATTGCTTCATACGTTATTTTATAATGAAATGCGATAAAAATATACACAAATATATATGTATATAACTATATATTTTCAAAATACTTAATAAATTTAGAAAAAATATTATAGTATACAAACAAAATATTTCTACGTGAAAAAATAATCGGAAAAAAAAATTTGTTTATAAAATACTAGTTATACCTCAACGCGCACAAAATTCCGTAATCTTTCGACATTTCCTGCGGCAATGCCTTGCCTGGCTAATGCAGAATTGAGATCTTGTAAAGGAATCGCAAAAGGTACATCGCGCAATAAAATTGCTTGACGATAACGAGAATCGCAGAATCGCGCGACCTGAAACATCCAAGATTAATGGTATTATTTTTAGATTACGACTACTTAGTTCAAATTTAGAATAAATACGTTTATTAGAAATAATTAATTAACTATTCATTATGCTATGGTTTGATTAAAGGATTAATTATTTAAAATGGCATAAATATAAAATATAATAATTAATAAAAACTATTGTTAAAATAATTCCTATGAAAGGTTGCGAAAGCATCCAAATATCCCTATTTTGATATTTATATTTTTATGAAAATTATTTCAAAATTCTCTCTAAACAATCAAATTTTCGTATTTTAATATTAAAATACATTTATTGATTTTATTTTTGTTTGAATAAATTTTAATAAGAAATTAAATAAAATTACTTGTTATAGAACTTTGAATAGAATAATGTATATCATTTTAATTATTTTTTTATGAATTAATATTGAAAATGTAAATAATTGACTCTAAGAGTACTCTAAAGTAACACAGGCTTATAACTATAAAAAAAATTGAAAGACTCAAACAATTTGATACTTTACAATCTTTTATAAAGATTTTTAATAGAATTTCTATTAATTAATTTCAAATATCTGTAAAGTATTTAATTAGTACCTTCCTAATTAAAGAAACTGTATTATTATTATTAACTTTTAAGTAGATGTGAGACTAAAAAAATTGGAATCCTTATTTATTTTTTAATTAAGAATGGGTTAATTTTTTCCAAAAAAATATCTCTGTAACGCTCTTCCACTTGCGTTGAATATTACGTATGATGTTTTTCAAAATTTTTTATCACTAAATGATCGAAATTTTCGCGCAGCCTCAAAAGGATCAACTTTTTACCTAATCATTACCGACGAAAAGTAGTTATTAATTTAAAATGAATTATTTAAAAAAATCTCTCTGTCAGCTTCTTCTATATTACTCAAGTATCACGTATGAATTTTTCCAGATTTTTAGTTCGATAATTGCAGAAAAATTTGAGTTTTTAAAAGTAATTTGGCTATCAAATCTTAACTAAATTTTTTTACTTAATTTATTTGTAATACAAGTGTTGCAATTATTTGTCCATTATTTTTTGAGCATGTAAAATTTAACAATAACGATTTTTAATCCATTTTAACGAAGCATAATTGCAAAGTATACATTTAAAATATTTGAGTGTAAAAATTTAATTATCTATTTTTACATAATATTTGTTTTTTGCAGGGTAGGGAATAACAATCTTGTTTGATTGTTGCTGTTAAAATAACATGTTTAATCGATCAAGTTATTTCTACATATCGTACAATAAGTGCTGTGTGCTAGAAAATCATGGTTAAGTTACAAACAAACAAATTAATAATGTGTGATCAATTAAATAATAAATACATTTTGTATAAAAAATTAATCTTTTCAGACGCAATGTACATAGATGAAAAATTTTAATTAAAAAAAAAATTATAACGTAAATTATTTAAAAAGTAAAAAAACAAATACTTCATAAATTCATATTTCATTTTTATTATTTTTTCATTAGCATTTTTAGATAAATGAGATCTGTATTTAATAACAATCGTGGTGATAATGTTATAAATAATAATATATAAATAAATTCTAAATTAATTTTCGTCTGACATATTTCAAGTAATATGGCATAATAGAAATTGTTAATAATTTATAACAAATTTTAGTTATATTTAATCCCAGGCTCATCGCTGGCACACAGATATCTTTCTCTTTTTTCGTTTAAAAAAGGTACAATTTTACAAAAAAAAGAAAATGCAATAATTCGTAATGATAGCTGTATAAACAATAATTATCAATAAAACCGCTCGCTCGACCGTAAAATCTGTGTCCATTACGTATGCACGCACGACGCGTATACGCTGATGGATTAAAATGATAAACAAAAAGAAAAATATCATGTAATACCTGTACGGGTCCTTCGAAAATCCTTGCCAAATCGGCCCTCTGAAGTAGTTTATTAGCATCGGATTCCCAAGCAAAACCAACGATCAAACCGCAATGAGTTTCCGATACGTGCCATGATCCCGCGGGTTCGATTTCACGAACGGCATCCTCGAGTTTCGAACGCGGGAGACAATCCTCCAAAAATCCACGATTCGCGTCTTCTTCCTGTTGTTCGACTGGACGTATGCGCAATATGTATAACCAACACGTAATCTGCTTATCCTGAGGTTTGTTAATTCCTTCGTTTGCATCGATCGTTCTTGCAACCGGGATATCTGCACATTTTTTTATTTTCCAACATTATTTTTTATTATCATTATCGTTACATCTTATAAATACATATATTTTTATTTTTCAAAATTTTATTATTATCATTATTATGTCTTATAAATATATAATTATTTTATTTACTATTAGTATATTGAAAAGTGAAGGACGATCGAAAGTTAGGTTGTATATATAATTGTACGATAATGCGGAGAGGGTTGTTTTAGTGGATTATTTTTATTTACCTGGTGGATCGCAGTTATCCTGATTTTCCATTTCCTTTTGATTTTACGAGCGTTGGATTGCTTTTTCAGGAGAGCATTTTCTTCATCCCCCCGCGGCTATTGCAGCAAAAAAAGCCGGGAGTTCTGTTTGACAGTCGGGTGTAACCTCGGTACGCGACGAAAATTTTTCGGGTACAACTTCATTATGTTCTGTATTCATTTTACGGAAAATATAGGTACTTTTTTTTTATGTCGTCGTTATTGTTATACACCTTTCGTAAAATCCTTTTAAAATTAAAAGAACGGTAATTAGTATACTCGAATTAAATCTTTTTGTCAATTTTTAGGAGCGTTTTTTTTTTTGACTTTCTGGTTTTGCGGGGTAATAATTATTATTCGGTGTTACTATTGTTATTAAATGATAATTAGTATTTGATTTGAATTAAGTGTGATTATTATTCTATTCATTAAAACAAGATTCTAGAAGAAACTTTATCTAAATAAATGCAATTCAATCCAAAAATTATTTATAACATTTATTCGTTGGGAGTATCAAAGTAAAGTTGTATCTTCCCTACCTTACCGACCTCGAAAATTACATAAAATTAATTATAATTAAAAAAAGGACGATAATTTACGCAAATTGAGGAAAACAGTCTCCTTCCTTTGTTAATAATCTATCCTCAGTTTAAAATTTGAAGCAAAAATATCGATTAGTTTCCGAGAAATCCCTTACCAAAATTTATGATAATTTCGTGCAAATTGAGGTTGTACGCTCGACTAATTAAAAGGCATGTCAAGATTTTTGGTAAGTGTTTTCTCGAAAACTAGTCAATATTTTTGCTTGAAATTTTAAAGTCTGCTAGATTATTAATAAAGGAAGGGAATTGTTCTCTTAGATTTACGTAAATTAACTTTCTTTTTTAATTGTAATTAATTTTAAGTAAATTTGAAGTCGGTAAGATAGGAAGGATAAAACCAGGCTTAGGTACCCCGTTAAAACAGTGAAATGCCTGACGTTTTGTTTTTTAAAGAAAAAATATATTTTGTAATAAACATTGAATAAACAAATGTTTCATCGGTAATTTTAAGATGTATAAACTTTTAACCGAGACATATCTAAGGTGTAAAAATCTGTAAAAATTTAGGTATACATTATTTAAAACATGCCTGAAGACCTGACGTTCAGGATTTTTTCAAAAAATCATTCTTATGTTTATAAAAAAAATATAAAAGTTACCACTTTCTATCAGTCTAGCAAGTTCTTAAAGGCGTATACTTAAATCAAAATGAAATCTCTTAATTTCAACTCGGGCAGAATTATCTTGTATAAAAATAATCTGCGCGATTGACTTAAAATATTATTATTTATTATTATTATTTGTATTTCCCAAAAAATAGTAAGGAAATAATAATAAACAGTAAGTTTGTTTAAAAGAGTATAAGGTCCAGTTTTTAAGAAAACGCAAAAATCAAGAACTTAATAATATGAAGAATTCAATGTAAGAATTTAATAAATGAAATGAATACATATTATTTACAGGTTAAAGGAGCCAGACACTGTTTCACCTGTAAGATTTATTAAAATTAAAAATTTTCAAATAAAGGTTTAATTCATTGCAATATATAAATACTAACAAAGATAAATTAAGATATTATTTTTTAATTTTTTCTAAAATATTTATTATTTTTATTATATCTATTCCACTTACTATCTAATAATGAATTTAGAGATACTTTTTGAAAAGTCAAAAATAAACCTTACAGTAAGTGAGTACGAACACTCATTTTGGGTCCTTCGCTGCAACCAATGATTCTAAAAGTTTCATGTTGTCAATTTTCCTAACCAAAATGTTAAAAATATTTACAAAAATAAAATATCTGAATTTATATCCATCAACATACCCTGTATTACAATAAATAAAATAAAACTATTAATTAAAATATTTAATTTTAACGAATTTCACAAGTGAAACAATGTTTGCCTCTCTATTTCATGTCACCCGTGCCCATATACAGTAAACTAAATAATAAAAAACAAACACAAAATAAAAATTCGAATTGGTAACATTACAGTCCGAATGCATATCTATATATATATATATATATACATATAGAAATATTAGAAATGTCAAGTGAAACGGTGACGGTCAATTACAAACATCTGACGTTAAAATTACAAAAGGTGACGACGATCGGTAACGAGAGGTATATCTCATGCATATATATAAAACAGAGTTAATACACACACACACGCGCGCGCACACATAAGCGTTCGAGATATATAGCATTTTCCTGCCCAATGCCATCACCGTGTTCGCGAAGTCAATCGAAACATATGCGCGCAAACAAGACCAAGTAAAGTGGCTCTGGGGGAGTCTGGGCTCCCGTCTGTGTATACACACATACACACACATACACACACCCACCAACAACACCCAACACATACACACACACACACACACGTACACAAGAGGAATCGAACAACAAGTCGCGTGTGTCATCCTCGAGGCTTCGAATATGTGGATGTGCACGTTATTACCTGTACCATGCAATCCGGGCAACTGTTAACGCATATGTATTAATATTAATACACGTACGCGTATACGTACACATATGTGCGCGCGTGGTGGTGCGGTCAACATTATTTTTCTTTCGCGTCAAAAACGCCCGTAATATATATATATATATATACATATATACATACACGCAAATATATATTATATATATATATATATACACACACGGGGCGAAAGAGAAAAAAAAAATACGCGATTTGACAAGAATATAAGTATATATATATACAAGTGTGAGTGAGTGAGAGAGAGAGGAAAAAATGGCCGAGGCACTCGAATCCAAGATCACGAGTACGAAAACCCTCTACGAGTTGAGCGTAAAAGCGGTGGCTCAACAATTTCTCACTTACAAAAAATATATCAACTACCTGCCCGAGAGTGTACTCTTCGACCTCTACTATCAGGTTAATTATACTCTATTTCTTTCCTTTTCTTTCTTTTTTTTATCTCTCTCTCTCTCTCTTCCTCTCTATGTATACGCTTTTTAACTCCTGCAGACGAATACTTTTTATTTCCATTTTTATTATATATACGATTGTTACAATCTTTCATTTTTTTTTTTGTTTTTTTGATCGTGTGTGCGTACACACATATACACACACGCGTGTACACACATGCTACTTTCTTTTTCTCGTGATATGTGTGTGTGGACATGGATGTGTGCATGTGTGTACTTGTGTGTGTGTACATGCTTATCTTTTCTTTCCTTGATTATTATACTTCTTTTTTATTCAGGTAGATTTGCCTTTTCTTTGGGGGGTAATCAATGGTTTGGCTATTACTATGTACAGCGAGTCTTTTTATCACGGTCGCTATAGTTTTTCTTTTTTGTGATAATTGTAAACGAGTCGAGTGACATTTGGATTCAACTCTTGTGCATATTGCACTGATATGTATTAATACATTTTCTTAATTATCTTTTGTTAATATAGATGCGAATTGGCATTGTTTCCAATTAATCGGTATAGTAATTTAATGTTTAAATAGTCTACTGCAATATTTGCGGAAAAACTTTGTAATACGTACATATCTGTGTATATATACATAAAGTATTTTGATAACAAGGAGTTTATAAGTACAGTGTATATAGGATACATATATTTTTCTTTTATTTTATCAGTTTTAAGATAGACAATAATAAGTATGAGAACATACTAAGTTCAAATTATAGCTCACCGCTTGAAATATTTATTAATTTATTGGAAAAAACAGTCAGTTTGACATTTGAGTGAATTATAATGCGAGCAACTTTTATATAGTATTTATACTGTCTGATGAGATTGACTTATCCTTGTCCATGAAATTTAAGAATTTTGCAACAAGAAAATTGCTTTTTTCTGGTCTTTTAATATTCAGCCAACTAGCCCTCATCCATTTCAATACATTTCTATTTATTATTTATTTATTGATCACCAGAATACATTATGTTGCTACAATCAAGATGTAAAAAATGTGTTTGACATAACAAACATCATATAGAGGAACAATATTATACCTGTACATATGTTTGGCATAAACTTTAATATTACATAACTAATAAAGAAAAACAAAATAAGATTCTGAAATCTATTGTTAAATCAAATTTTTATATAGAATGTACACTAACTAGTAAAAATTTATAGAACATGATTATTTTAATAAATATGAATTTATTGAACTGAATAAGGGTTAGATTTTTAAACATTAAAACCATAAAAAAACAATTTTTTTATTGCAAAATTGCCATGTATTGTCGAGAAGGGTATGTTATTTCTTCATCAGGCAATATAAACACATGAAAATTCGTTTATATCATGACTTTTTCAAATGTTGATGCCTCTAATTTCATATACTTCAAGCTTATTAAGAAGTTTCTTATATGTCAAATGCTTTAGAAAAGTCTATAAAAGTTGCTATAAATGGCTTGTTTTTATCAATTTTGATGTAAACGTAAATTAAACCATCTAAAGTATCTTTATTTTTGTTATAACCAAATTATTAATCTGATACAATTTTGCAATCATTAAAATCTTCAGTTAATCTTAAAAGTATAATTTTTTTTTTAATTTTTGCAATGTTGGTTATTAATAAAATTAGTCTGCAGTTAGTTGGCGAAGACCTATCACCTAATGTAAAAATGGGAACAATTTCAATTTTTTTAGTGTTACTGGCCAAATAGCCTTTTTATTCCATAAATTATATATGTTTTAAAAGAGAAATAATGTATTTAATGATATATTTAAAAGTGATCATATTAATTTATCTAGGCTTATCTAATATACTTTAAGTCAAGTAATATAAAAGCAATATAATTTAGGTTTATTTTCTTTTACTTTTTTAGTTATACAAAGACCAGAACCTATGTCTCCTTGGAGTGGAATTGAGCAATCTCAACACTCTTTCACGAATGCTCAAAGTTACAAACAGGCGTATTCATTTACTTAAAAGCTTTCAGGTAAATATCTAAAGATGTTATCTTTCTAATATCAATACTAAAACTGATAACACAAATAGTTATTTAATAATGATTGTTTTGTATCTTTTTAAGTCTTTGATGGACCATGGAAAGAAAGTTGGAAGCGAACTCGCCACTAGTTACAGTATGTGTTGCATTAGAAATAAAGAAAACACATCTGCACACGAAAAAATTATTAATTTAGGCCTATATTTGGGAGGATTTCTGTCGGATGCAGGGTGGTTTGTAGAAAGTGAAAAGGTTTTATTAGCATGTAGAGATCTTTGCATCTTGGGTGCAGAAACTCCTGAAACATGGTGTCGCACTTTAGACTGTTGTCACAAGTAAATATATACAATATTATAATGTATTTTTTTGCATTTATATCAATTAAAAATATATAATTGAGGTCTTAATTATATTTTTATGTTAAAGTAAAATCTTTTATTTACTATTTATTTATAATTATAATTTTATATTTATTAAACAGATTGCTTCATGCACAAGCAAGATATTTTACTTTTACGGGAGCTGCTGAAACATACAACCTTGCATTACAAACGGTCGAGAAACTCAAAAATGCTGGATGCACAGATGTTAATCATGCTGCACTTTATGCAGAATTTGGAGTACTTTTTTTTATTAGAAGTGAATATGATCAAGCGTACAAGTAATAAATAATATTTAATTAAAATTAATAACAAATTTAGAATGATATTCACTATTTATATGAATTATTTAGATGGGGCATTGAAGCATTAAAACAATTAAAGCCAAATCTTCCAGGACGAATTATTATCAATGTCCTTCGTCAAGCTGCCAAATCTTGTGTAATCAAGAGAGAATGTCAAAAAGCAGGTTTACTAATTAAAGAAGCAGTATACCTTGCTAGAGAAATTTATAATACTGATCATCCTAAATACAGTGATGTTCTAATGGATTTTGGTTTTTATCTACTCAATTCTGATAGGATTGCTAATAGTGTGACAGTTTACAAGGTAAATTTTTAGGAATTAACTTATACTTTTACTATAATTTACTTATTAATGAATATTAAAAATTTCATTATAGGTTGCTTTGGATATAAGGAAAGAGATATTTAGTATGTATAATCTTCATGTTGCAATAGCTCATGAAGATTTAGCTTATGCGCTTTATGTTCAAGAATATACCTCTGGAAAGTTCCACCTGGCTAGGTAAGTATAAAATTATTGAAAAATTGACATTCCATAAAATTTATAAACTAGTGCACATTATATAAAATTTGTATCTTTTTTAGCCATCATGCTAACCAAGCTATTGAAATTATGGCAGAACTATTGCCTGCTGAACACTTGATGTTAGCCAGTGCCAAAAGAATTAAAGCTCTAATTTTAGAAGAAATTGCTTTGGATAATGCACCAAGACCTGGAGCGGAGCAAAATTTACTGTTTAAATCGGAATCTCTTCACATGTCTGCATTACAACTAGCAAAGACTGCATTAGGAGAGAAAAATGTACAAATTGCCAAACATTATGGAAATTTAGGACGATTATACCAAAGCATGAGAAGATTTCAGGTTAGTCACAATTTTCATAATATACACAATATAATTTCTTTAATAAAAATAGTAGAATAGCTGACATACCTTTATTACAATTGCAGGAAGCAGAAGCTATGCATCTCATTGCTATTGGAATTAAAGAAGAACTACTAGGTCCAGATGATTATGAAGTTGGTTTAAGTATAGGTCATTTAGCGTCACTGTATAATTTTCACATGAATCGATATAAAGATGCTGAACAGTTATATTATCGAAGTATTGATATAAGTAAGTCTACGATATATAATAAATATATGAATCTATTCAATTCGTAAATAAATTATAAATATAAAATCATTATTTTTAGGTATCAAATTATTTGGCAGTAGCTACAGCGGTCTAGAATACGATTATAGAGGATTGCTGCACCTTTATAGAAAACTTGAAGAGCACGACAAGTATTTGGAATACATGGATGCACTAAACCATTGGAAGGAATTAAGAGATAAAGACGCCGAATTAGAAGAGCCACCGATAGATCAAAAATGTCCACAACCTTTACAAGATGTAATAAATACGTTTTTTTCTATGTGATACAGTGATGATAATAATCAGCCGAAATTCTTGCACTGAGACATTCTAGCGAATCTCGGGTTGGTCACATTCTGTACCGATTTAATACTATAGTGTTAAACTCATTTTTTTTTTATATTATTTTAACGTCGCTTTTTTTATGCTCCCAAATCGGTGCTAATCAGCGACGGAGGTCATACGATGTCTTGGTGAAGAAAGCACTTGGTGAAAATACATTCGCCAGTGGTGCTTGTATCAATCGGCCGGGGCCGGGAATCGAACCTGGGACCTTCAGATTACGAGCCCGACGCCCTACCGACCGAGCCATCGCAGACCTCTAAACTCAATTTAATTGACGTTTATGAAAAATTATTTTTTTTATAATTTGTTTCTGAAAGATTTGAAAAACAAAATTTTAAGTGCACTAATCAGTATGATCATACTTGTTAATAAAAATTCTGTTTTATCGTCATGAAATAAACTATAAAAAAAATATAAAAAAAACATCAATTATTAGATATTTAAAAATCGCAGAATGTACCAAATATTAAAGCTGAGATAGAATCATGTGTGTCGTGAATTAGGTGATTCGACCTTGAATTTGTTATTAACGGGATGTGAACCCCAAAAAAAGCAAAAAAAAAATGATTTGTTTTTTATTAAACGAAGAATTTAATTTATCGAAAAAACGAGATTTTTAGGTAGTCGTGAATGATTGTTTTATAGTTATATATTACTGACCAAAAATGGTTATTTACAAGCTTAATAATTATTTCATAAAAAATCTCTGTCACGGTATTTTATTTGTTTTGAACAGAATCTGTGATTTTTGGGATTTTATAGGTAGGTCTCTACAATTTGGTTGTCATATCCCCTTAAGGCGATGTTGAAACTGAAATACGGGGACCTATTCAAGACACGAAGCAATCTATATTACTTGATTAAAGTTGATTAAATGTTAATAAATAGAAAATTTATTTTTTAATTAAACATTGAAACATCAGTTTGAAAAATAAAGTTACTGTTTTTTGGATTTCACATCACCTTAACCCTTGACAGTTTAGTCTGTTGTTTACATTTTTGAATTATGCACTTTGAAGTGATTATTTCAATTATTAATACTGAATGCCGCAGTTAAATTGCAATTTATGTGAGTGATTTCATACATTCGATTATATATTTCAGTAAAAAAGTTCTGAAAAAAAAGAAAGATCATCAATAATGAACATATTGCCATTTTTAAACACGATTAATGCCAGATAACTTTGATGTTAATGAAAGTAATGTAAAATGTATTTGACGTATACTCATTTGCAAGAATAATCGGTAATTATTCCTGCGTATATTGTGCAAAAATTGTTATACACTTTTAATTTGCAAATTAATATATGTTGGGTAATAACGAGCTTATTTTTATTATATCTACACGAAGGAAAAAAAAGCGCGTTATTATTTTTGTTTGACGAATCGTAATTTTATACTATTATTAGATTTTATTATCTTGATATGTGATTAAAAAAAATAAGCTCTGCTTACCTCACGTGAAATTTTTTACTAAAATAAAATATTTAATTAAATTTTGTTTGATGTTGTAATCTGCTCAAAATTATTAAGTCGTGAAGCCAGGGAACCAGCGTTTAATTTTGTAGCTTAGGTATATATAATATTATATATAATATTATTTCTATGTACATATATTGATTACTTTTTAACGATTAACGATATGTTTGTAATTTAATACAACCGCGATGGATATGCATAGAATTTCTACTGCGTTTCTCACATTTATAAGTGGTTTTTGTTGTTATACGATGAAACCAAACTTTCATATCAAATAAATAATTGAAAGTCATATAGAAATATGCAAATATGTTGTTTATAATTTTCATCACGTTTAACGATAAAGTAACTCAATTTACTGCGACAAGTGGACTGTGATGTGGAAATGAAAAAAATTGTTGTATATCTTATAAAAAAAAAGTAATATTCATAAAGAATTATGATATAAAACTTATAAAACTTTTATATACATAAAAAATACAAATACATTATATGGTTATACATCCATAAAATATGTATATAATGTATATGTATTTTTACCGTAGTACGTCATTTTTTGTGTTATTTTTACTCATAATTTATTAGTTGTAAGTTTTGTTTAGGTAGTTTTGATTCCAATAAAAACTGTAAGACAAAATAAATAATTTTAAACATGTACATTCAAAAGCTTTAATTTTTAAACGACATAAAACTTTAATTAGTACAGTCTCATATTTACAAGATACTTGACAATTATTCTTTTTATCGCTTGACTCTGTCACATAATGAGAATAAATCTATTAATTTATTTTATAGTCCTATAAAGTCGCAGATATACTTTTCTTTTTTTTTGTCCAAAACTTGCACATATTCGAATGATTACATATTTTACAGATTTTTAAATTCTCAGAAAAATAATTGTGGAAATACATGGAAGATGATAATAATTATTTTTCACTTTTTTTTCTTCGTTTATTATTATCGTTTACTATAGTTATGGAACATAAAATAAAAATTATGAATGCTTAATTTTTAAGCTATTTTGATAGCATTTATCTTCCATGAATTCTCACAAAATTAATTTATTTTTGACATCACGTAAAACATTTCGTAATTCGTTATTGTTATCTAGATTAGTCCAAGTTGAGTCCTATAGAAAGAATATAGTATGCGAAATTCGAAAAATAACTTATCGACTTAAAGTTTTTTATTTTATTTTTTTTTTAAATCGTGATCTTGCTTCATTCTTCCGGTAATGATATTGCACTTATTTTGTTAACTAAGTCCATCACATTATAAGTCCTTTTCATTATTTTTTTTTAATAGCTTAAGGAGGATCTCGACTGAAATACGGAGCGGTTTCCTGCACCAACAGCGTGTGGCAAACATTACAAACCCTTGATGGTCTTTGTTTTGGTCCACTTTTCACAACATTATTTAGGCACGACTGACAGAAAACTTGACCGCAATGACGACAGTGCATCTGTGACAATATTTTATCGTTTAATAATTTGATTCGCCTCTCAATTTTTCATAAATAATGCAACAAAACTTACTTTCTCTTTCTTTTTTGCTAATGTAAACGATGCATGACATGTTGGACATTCATCGACATCATCTTCAAATTGCCATCTGACTTCCTTTTCAGAGTCTCTAATTTTTTGAAGTTGAACCTGCACATAATACGTTAAAAGTGAAATAATCGAAAAATTATAATAAATAATAATAAAAATTATAAAAAATGTGTCTTTACTTGTAAAGATTGTGTTAGGCGAACAAAATCTTTTTGAGTCTGTTCACCGGTATTTAATTCCTGTTGCAAATTTGTTATTTGTTGTTTTAATTCTGCTATGATTAAATCCGTCTTTGTTGCACTTTCTATCATACTTTGAAGTTCAGCTTCTTTTTTATCTTTTTCATGATTATCTTGTTCTATTTGATCTCGTAACAATTCTAACTCACACTCAAGTGATCTGCATTTCTTTTCAGCTACTTCCTTGGCAACAGTTGCCACTACTAAATCTTCTCGAATTTCGAGAATAGTAACTTGCAATTCTTCAACAGTATTAGGTAGATTAATATGTTCGCACTGGAAATGTTCAGAATGTTTACTATATTTACCCATCAGGTACTCATTTTGATACTGAACTCTGAAATAATTATGAATCAAATTGTTTAATAATAATACGTAATATTTATAATATTATCACAATATTGTTTATGCAACAAGTATTATACTTTATCTTACTTACTCGTCTAAATGTCTTTGTACATCTTCTCTTTCTCTCGTTAGACGTGCCAATTCTTTCGTTACACATTCCTTTGTATTGTTGTACTGTTGCTTCAATTCATCAATAATTTGCTTGGCCATTTTAACAGAAGAGGTAAGATGCGCAACTTCAGCTTTATGTTCTTCTTTCTTCTCGTTCCATTTTTCTTCCATACCTTTTCTGAATTCTACTTCTTTAATCAGATCCTGTTTTTGGCTCTGTAGTAGTTGTTCCGATTCTTGTAATTGTTTTCTAAGATCTTTAGCTTCCATTTGCATTCTTTGGAGTTGAGCTTCATAATTAGAGCACATATCACAAGTATTTTCCCAGGCACCAGACGTTTCTTTTGCTTTTAATTGTTTACTAAGTAGCTGCTCTTCTTTTTCTTTACACTTTTGCAATTCATCGTCTGTTGTCCTTAATTTTTCTTTTAAAGCTGTTATTTCTTCTTCTAATGGCACAACCAGTGAACGTAATACTTCAGCGTCTTCATCAGCCTATTAAAAAAAGTAGTTAAATAATAAAATTTAGATTTTGCATAAATACAATATTAATTTACTTGTTTACATACATGTCGCTTGCTTTTTGATGTGGTGTCTTCACTTTCAGAAACGAGTGACAGCGAATCAGCACCTAATTGAGAAGCTACTTTTTTTAACGTTTTAGTCATTGTTGACAATGATATTTGAGGTCCTTCTGTTACTGGATTTTGCATAATTTGCAACCTTAAACTATGATTTTCTTCTTTCAGTTTACTGATTTTTGTTTCTAATTTTTGTCTTGCCGTGAACGAGTCCTGAACAGTTGATTTTATAATTTGTTGCAAAGAGGCAATTTCATCCTCTGCTTTACGTTTCTCCAGATCAATATCATTTTGCGTTTTTATATCAACTATCACCAATTGACTTTTTGCATCATTTAATTCATGCTGTAATCGTGAATTCTCTTCCTGTAATTTTAAATTTTCCTCTGTCTTCTTTTGCGCATCTTCTATAAAACATATTTAAAGAAATATTACTTAATTACTAATTGTTATTACACTAATTAATTCTAAATATTAATAATAATGATTAAATATTAAATAACATTACCTTCTTTTTGAAGAAACAATTCTTTCATTTTTGCTCTTTGAACATCAAATTCGGCACGAATCCGTTCGTTCATATCTTCCAATTCTTTAACTTTTACACTTAAATCCTCTGCAAAAGATCACAATTTATCAATGACTCACCAAGTTACTAATAACCGAGCACAATTAATTTGCAAAATTATGCAATATTTAAGACGTTATATACAACATTTAACAAAGCTAATTAAGTAATATCAAGTTTCAAAGTAAAAAAAAATAATTCTACAATATTACATAAATGAGAAAAAAAAAGTAAACGTTTAATTAGGCACAAAAAAGCAAGAATTCTTTTATCAGCATATATAAGAATTGGATGACTCATTCAACACACTTAAATATACCTGTTCTTATGTACAAAAAACACGGTAAGCGTGTTAAAACTTGTACAAGACACACAAATAAAAGTACTAAACAATTGAAGCAAAATACAAAAAACAATTAAATATTGATATAGAATTACCCGAATGATCAGGAATGCTTTCTGCTTCCTCTTTGGTATCACGATCCTCTTGCTGGACAACAGATTCCATAATTGCTTAATAATAAATAAACTTTCCTAATTGTTACTGACAATGTACAATGGCACTGTATATACCCCCGTACAGTGAAAAAATTCTACAAAAGTCAACCCAAAGTTACAAGAGATATATATATAATAAACAACATTAAAGAAGAAAAAAAAGAGGAAGAATCTAAGAGTTAAATTACCTTTTGATTTACCCAAAAATATGACAATTAATCGATTACACTTTTGAACACCCGTTAAACGACGAAATCATCGTGACGGCTTCAAGGAGACGCCACGACGACGACGATGTACATCCGAATTATTCCTCCCGGTAATCGAGGTCCCGTCTTATTAACGAGACCCAGCATTGTCCTTGGAATATTTTGACAAATCTTAACTATTCACGCGTTCGATAAACTCACACTGTACGCTGAACGACAAGTCGTTAGGGAATATTACGGTAAACGCGAGTAGACATTGTTTAAAAAAAAAAAAGAAACTGCGGTGGAGAATATAGGTAATTCGTACTATAACCTCTATATTTCTTCGTTGACGATGACTTCTTTGGGTATACACTATACATATATATGTGTCTGTGTGTATTTCCTCTTATTGCGGTAAGGTCGGTAACTGACTTACCGACGGCAGCCTTTGAAAATATCATGAAATCGACTTGTCACGGAAATGGCTGCATTTTGGTTATTAGGTGTAAATCGAGGTTGTAGACAATTTTGCATTATATTTTTTATTCAATTTTGAATATTATGAAATTTGGAAATAAAATATAAAATGGAAAATTATCACTCACGCGCGTGGTGAAGGGGGAGATGCGCAGACGGCTGTCGGCGCAACGAGGAGCGGGAGAATACGATATCTTTTTACTAAAAATTATCTAATTCACTTAATTTGTACGAAAAATTTTCTTTTTTTCAGAATACTCTACTCTTCCATTTTTGAGTATTCTTCACGCATATATAAAGTTTTCACATAATCATCTCCATTGTAAAGCTTATTATATTGTGTTCACCATATATGCTATTTTTTTTTATAAATCTTATATATTTTTCACATGGGTTACATTAATACGCAATTAAATACTTTTAATATTTCACGTTGAGGATTTTTTTTAAGAATTCATTTTCAAGGTTTTTTTATTTTTACATTTTCAAAATTATCAATTTTCATAGAAATATATTAAATGTGGACCCGTTAATGTCCTCCCGATAAAACTCTTTTTCTTAGATTTTTTAATCTGTTATTAGAGTAAAATCAAAATTTTATTCTATGTCGAGCTATTTCGCAGCTTCTCTAAAAATAAATTAGTAAAAAAACATCACGAATATTTAAAATTTTATGTAAACATTTTGGTAAATAATTTGTTGATCTTTATAGCGAATATGTTTATTCCATTGATAAAATTTATCAGTCACTAAAAGTTATTATTAAAATTGTTATAGTCTTATTATTATTATTAAAATAAAATTATTATCAAAATTATTATTATTATTAGTGATAAATTTATTGTCCCAAATGAATTTATTGAAATTATAGATTTATCTATTTTACTATAAGCGATAAGTAAATTTTTGACTGATTAATTGGTTATTATTATTTATTTATTTTTACCAATGAATAATTGAATATTGACCAATTCATTAGCCTATAATTATTATGTGAATTAGTGTTTTTCAGTGGTTTTATGCATCGATTACGGGCATTATAGGATTTACTATTTGAATTAGTAATTATTCACTAAGTACATTTCTATAAATAATGTTTAGCGAGTGCGCAATCTATTGATTATTCACTAAAAATTAGGGGTCTACTTATTACTTTTTCAATCAGTGGTCACTAATTAGTCAGTGGATATATTCTCACTAATTTATGTTTAGAGAGTATATATAGATGAAGTGTCAAATTATATTTGACCTGTGATTACAGACAGATATGCGGTAATAATATCTTACAAACAGTGTATCGCGCACGTCATAACTTCTTTTTTATTTTTCATTTCCGAATTTCGAACAACAACTTCGAAGCGCTAATTTTTTCTATAGCTTCAAATATGAAAAAGAAAATTTGTTGGGATGATTTTATGTATTGTAGCTATCTAAACAAGTTTTAATCTTATAATTTATAGTTGTATTATGTATCGATATATTTAAAAATTTGCACAATATGTAACTATTGTACACTGAGAAAAAAGTTGAAGTAAAAATTACAATGTTGTCTAGTGATGCGGAAACAGACTGACGCAATCCAAAAATTTACTATAGTGTATAATAAAATTTAGTTATTAATTTTTACTACAATTCTGGTAATATTTACTACAAGTCCAGTAAAATTTATTATACACTATTTTTGGATTGCGTCAGTCTGTACCTGCATTAATAGACAAAATTGATGTAATTTATACTACATAACTTTTTTCTCTATATAAGATTGTATAGATTCAATAGGAAATTATATTTTTATAATTTCATCCGAAACAAAACACTGTACGTTGCTATACCGTCATCACCACCAATAAATTTATTTATTTCATCGAATATGTTCAGTTGGTTTTACTAAGGGGGGTGGCTTACCCGATTGGTAACTCACCGGGTATCACACTTCTTTAAGGGGATATGATACCCAAATTGTAGAGACCTAAAAGATTTTAAAACCTAATTGTAAGAAAAATCTGAAAAAAATCTCAACTATATTGTTCAAAATAAACACCTTTTTTTAAGAACTTTTTTACTGAAATATATAATCGAATGTATGAAATCACTCACATGAATTGCAATTTAACTGCGGCATTCAGAATTAATAATTGAAATAATCACTTCAAAGTGCATAATTCAAAAATGTAAACAACAGACTAAACTGTCAAGGGTTAAGGTGATGTGAAATCCAAAAAACAGTAACTTTATTTTTCAAACTGATGTTTCAATGTTTAATTAAAAAATAAATTTTCTATTTATTAACATTTAATCAACTTTAATCAAGTAATATAGATTGCTTCGTGTCTTGAATAGGTCAAATTATACAGACCTACCTAGAAAATCCCAAAACTCACAGATACTCCATAAAACAAATAGAATACCGTGACAGAGAGATTTTTTACGAAATAATTAATTAATAATGAATAATCCGTAAATAACAATTTTCAGTCGATAATATTGTAGCTATAAAACAATAATTCACGGCTGTCCAAAAATCTCGCCGATTTATCAATAAAAAGATTTGAACAAAATTCACGGACTATCTTCAAAGGATACACAAAATCGTTCCAGACCCTTTTTCTTCTATTAATTGAATTCCTCGTTTAATAAAAATTAAATATCTTTCTATTTTTTGGGGTTTATAGCCCGTTAATCGAAGAACTTTCGACTTTTTTACATATTTTATAATTTTCCGTGAGGGAAGCTGCGAATTCCAAAATCAATGTGCAGCTACTTCTCGTGACAATTCGATTTTTGGCCTATTTTTACTGGACTGTGTAATCTGTACGTTGCATATTGTATCGATGTATACCACTTAGGTAAAGTAAGTGTCGCCTATATTCACGGTGAGTAAGACGGAGTAAGAGACAATATAAAATTATTATGTACATAAATATTATTGACGGAAAAATTGTTAGGATATCTATATTTTTTTTAAATTGTAAATAAATTTTAATTTTCTTATACATTTTAATTTCTAACCTTATTAAATGTACCTGATCATTAAAAAGGAAAATATTAAAAAAAATACAACACGGTTATATAAAAAAATGATTATATTTCTTTAAAATAAGTTTCTTTTTAAATCAAGTAAGTATTTTAATTAAAGAAAAATATTGTCATTAGATCAAAATTTTCTTACAACTTTTATTTTCTAACCTAAGTAAATATTAAAAAAAAATTAATAATATAAATAGTATAAATAAAATTAATATAAATAATATAATAAAATTTAAAAAAACCTAAGTATTAAAAATAAGAAAAAATTATCAATAAATACAAATTTTCTTCTAATACTTATTTTCTAATCTTACTAAATATGTTTAAAAAAATGTATTAAAAAAAAAATTAAAAAATGGTCACTTTAAAATTTTTTTTATATATTTAGTTTTTAATTATCAAATACTCGAATTCACGTGTGCAATACAGTTACACGTTTCTATTTAATTTTGTTCACTTGAACGTAATGTACTTAAATTCAATAAAACTTCTTTAAACTGTATTACACAAACCTTGATGCACATTATATTACCGACACTCGCATTGCCCCTGAAACAACAATAAAAAAAATCGATTCGCCCATTCGTGAGAATAATAAGACTTATCGCATATAAAAATCCAAGCTGAACATCCATAATGTACATACACACGCGATATCTCAAACCACCGTGTACACTGCAACAACCTAAAATATATATAGAAAAAAGATCATATGTATATAATACCCAAACAATCGTCCGATTAGTCAAAGAGCCCATCTAATTGAAAGACATATATATATGTAGAGAAAACCTTGAAAATAAATACATAAACGTAAAATATCCGTTCGAAACATTTCGCGGCCGTCAATCATTATCTTTATCTCTGTCTCGAGTATTTTCTCACACATATACACATATATATATAGATAGGTGTGTGTGTGTGTGTATACGTGTATTAAGCAGCGCGCGGTGTATACCGGTCGTAGTTGTGTCCGAAGCGAGTAAATCGTGGTCGAAACGACAGGCAGAATGCTCACGAAATAACAGACACCGAGGCTCGTATACCGGTATAAAGTAAAATATACTGGCAGTTCGGCGGGAACGTCATCCGTTATCGGGTGCGCCCACGCCGATTAATTTTCGGATGTGTTCTATGACGACGCTGCGAGGTAGAGAGAGGGTGAGATTCGCAGGGGGGTGTGTGTGGACCGAAACGGCGATGATCCGTTTTAGTTGGTGGTGTTAATATCGATTCGCGGATTCGTCACTACTTCTATATATATATATATATTCCACGTGAAGATGCACTTTGGATAAATACGATCTCTTCTTTATTTTTTTTTTCTTCGGTGTTATTATTGTTACGAGAATTATTAGATGTTTGTGACGACACGTCGATTTTTACTCATTGCTGTTGAGAAAATCATTTTCATCTTTTTTACCTAGATAGTAGTGAAGAAAATTGTATTGAAGTTTGAAACGTGCCGTGGTGATTTTTACGAAAACATCATATTTTTTAATAATAAATTGAATTTGTAACGATTAATGTATAATTCTGTATACCATTTTTAATAATTTGTTTAAAGAGAGACAGATTTTACTTTTCTTATATTGAATAAAATATAATACTATGACGAAATTTTGTTTTATTTATTAAATTAATAATCATAAACGTTTTATTATGAACTAACAAACACGAAACAATCTCATATTTATCCAAAAATGATAATGAACCGCATTTATTAAGCAGGTACCATAGTCAAGTTTTATCCTCCCTACCTTACCGACTTCGAACAATCCCCTTTCTTTATTAATAACCTACCTCAGTTCAAAATTTGAAGGAAAAATATCGATTGGTCTTCGAGTAATCCCTTACCAAAATTTACAGTAAGTTCGTGGAATTCGAGGTTGTACGCTCAACTAATTAAAAGGCATGTCAATATTTTTGGTAAGGGATTTCTAGAAAACTAGTCAATAATTTTCCTTCAATGTTAAAAGACAGATAGATTATAAATAAAGGAACGGGACTGTTCTAGATTTACCTAAATTAACTTCCTTTTTTAATTATAATTAATTTTACGTGATTTTCGAGGTCGGTAAGGTAGAGAGGAAAAACTTGGCTTTGGCACTTCGTTAAGGAGGTGTCAGATTCAAATATCCCAGAGAGGTATATAAAAAAAATTCATGTATTATCTACCCTAGTAGAAATTTAAATTTAAGAACTAGGAATTAAAAATTAGTATAGTAAGTATACCATGTGATGTAACGCTTTCTCTGCTATTTACATTAACACTTTGAGTCATGCTTTTTTCTACTGCATATTTTGACCTGAAATTTTGTACTCGGGGGTTTTCAGGGTCGCTGATCACGAATCTGAGGTTATATATTTTTTCTTTTTCTCCCCAAAAAAGTATAAAAAATAAAAAAAAAAACAAAAAATACGAAAAAAAACAAAATGAACTAGAAACTCTTCACGTCCACGTCGTTAGTTCTGGGTAATGCTGAGTGAGAGTCCATTTACTGCCATTTCCATTTTTTTCAAATCTAACCTTAAATTCGAAATAGTAGTTTTGAAATCAACGGTTCCGAAAACTCCCAATTACGAATATTTAGACTAAAATATGCAGTAAAATATGTCGAAATGATTGGTTCAATTTCACACATTTTTCCGCCATCTGCGATCCGCCAGTCTGAATTTTAAAATTTTAACCTTAGATTCATATTCAGCAACCCCAAAAACCCCTGAGTACAAAATTTCAGACCAAAATACTGACTCAAAGGGTTAATATATGGTTATTTACATTTCTATCAGGATATTATTTAATTACAAAAAGTTTTAAATGTATAAATAAGTCCACACTCTCTAAACCGAAAATTATTCATAAACACTTTACAATAGCGAAAATCCGGTCACTAAACTAAAAATTACTATATTTTATAGGAATAACAACGTGTAGGTTGGATTATCACAATACTTTATCATCGGAGAGCAAAGTTTCAATAAATTTGACAAAAAATCGTGTTAATTTTAATAAACTTTCATTAACGCGGTAACAGACTGCTGGAATCCAAAAAAAATACTAAACTTTTTATTAAATTTTACTGAACTTTCTAGCAATTTTTAATCAAAGTCTACTAATTTTTAATAAAATTTTGGTAAAATTTACTTAGGTTTTTCTCTCCGTATACTACATTATATAATAATTTGTTGTTATGAATTGTAATAAAAAAATACGACATGCTAATATTTGGTATAAAATATGGTGTAAATTATGATAAATTATCATTGATAATCCAAGTGTATTCCTACTATAACAATATACTCATTTTTAGTATACTATTTGCCTCATTGTATATGTACTTAAAAAGTAGAGAATAATTACTTTTTCGTAAGGAAGAATTCACTTTCTCAAAATATGCATACTCACTTTTTGTTATGCAATGGATATTCAACGTAAAGTAATTGAAAGCACGCTGTGAAAAAGAGAATGTTTATCTTTTTAAAAGGTAAGTAGAACGGATATAGTATTATAATCATTATTATTAACTATAATTTTTATTATTTATAAGCGATTTATCAAGGTAATTGAAATAATTTGTAACTAAATATATTGTAAATTTGTAACTAAAATCAGTTAATTTACGCACACATTTATGCTTACAATAAATTTAATTAATAAACGCTTTAAATTAATTAAATAAAGCTTTTAGTTTGGAAAGACCCATAATTATATATTTTACACATAAAAACACATCACCGAATGCTAAATTTATTTTTGTAATTAATTAACGATTTTCTTTGATTTAAACGTATAGATAACCTTACATGAAGGGACGATAACACACTTGGCGTATTACCTGACAGTTCGAAAATTTAAATGAAAAGAAAAAAATTCAATAATTCTTTGGGACAATCTACGTTAAAAATGTAGTAAAATATAAACAATAAATCAAACGACAAAATTATTTTATCCATTTATTATGTTGCTATGAACCTGACGAACGAACAAAAATTTCTTTTATTTAAAAAAAATGTATATTTCAAATTTTCAAATTAATTACATATGTGCATCTTCGTTTACTGTCTTTAAATGAAATGCACACTTTGTAAAGTAATTCGTATTAACTTTTTTCGAAAATTGCACATTCGCTTTTTCAAATAATTAACATAAATTATCGCAGAAAGTGAAATATTTATACTTTCGAAAATAGTCAATAAACACTTACAAAATGTTTATTCGCTTTATAGCACTATTGAAAAAGTGGTGGTGCACTTTTTGCGATTTAGAGAGCACGATTTTAAATCAAACGTATATAAAATGATAAAAATGATATATTCTAAAAATTTTGTATAATTTAAAGATTTAATAAGAAATTAAAGAAGTGTATCTCTAAAAAAAACCTAGCCAATAACCTTATACAATTAATAAAAATTCAATACCTTGCTTACATTTTTAAAGTCTTTAATGTAATTGCCAAATCACAGGGATCTACCATTAATAACCCAAAAATTTTCAAGAATAATACGACTAAAAGTCTGAAAAAAATTATACGCGATGACGAACGTTACAAATCGATTTTTCTAAAATAATTAATTTTAAAATAATTAATTATTAATAATGGTTTTCATCGGTTAATTATTAAATGTAAAATTGATCCTTGCGACTGCACGAAAACCTCGATCATTTGGTAATAAAAAATTTTGGAAAAAAATTATGCGTATTATTCAAAGCAAGTATATACGTGGAGAGAAAAAACTATCAATGATTACTATCCTGCTTAGTACTCATTATCGTAGATATCATGTAATTCGGAACAATGGTCCAAAGATATTAATGATTACTACACATGTCTAGAACTGAGTAAAAATAGTGAAACTATAATACTCAGTACTATCCAGTATAGTAATTATTAGTATACATCTGTAAAAAAATGGTAAATTTCTCTAGTAACAACGGACAAATAATACGCAGTAGAACGAATTGTAAGTTGATAAGCTAGATATTTATTCATAAACGCGGTAAATATAAAAAAAGGATTGACACCAACTTTTCCATAGTACGAAACGCATCATACTATATACACGTATATAGTAAAAGCTCGTTTGGAAAACAGGAAGAAAAATAAGATTTGACTTTGCGGGGATATAAGGCGGATCTTTCAGAAGGATGGATGGTATACCTTCAGTCGGTAATTATATGCCTGTTAACGAATGAATAATCGTCGCGGTCTGAGACAATCATTGATTTACTGACGCGACTTCTTACGTATGTTTCAGTCCGGGGCGTGTACATATATAGGAGAGAGAGAGAGAGAGGAAGTCTTGTCGTATTTCGCGAGGAGGCTCGAGAGAAGAGTGGGACCCCCTTCAACTCGATAAGCCTTCTCGATAATATGCTAATAATGATTTGTGACGACTCGAGACTTCCGCGTTAATCTATATATATATATGCCTTTCGACCGAAGGGAATTCAAGAAGCGAGCGTTTACCGAATTTTCTTTTCTACCCGCGATCGTCAATATTTTCATGGATTAACGCATTTTAATTGCCGCGTCGTCTATTTTTATTTGTCGTTGCGTTACGGTTTATAGTGTATTAATTTATAAAAAGGCTGTAAATTGGGTGATTATATCGATTGCACAAGTGACTCTGTAATGTGGGAACATTTCCTGATGTTGTTTGAAGAATCACATTTACATGCTGATGTAAATACTATATCATCTATAACTACTAGATCTTTGTATTTAGGCTGCTGTTTCAGTGGGTAAACAGAATTTGTAAAAATTTGTTTTCCTCTTATTCCCCTATCAAAATAAAAAATTGCTTTATTCGATCCAATGTAGTTTAGATCTCCATAGGACATGCGGTAAGAGTTAACTTGCTGTAATTTCTTCCCTGGTGGATTAGTGACCTCATATTTGTGGCATTATCTTCAGCCATTTTGTCTATTTTAGTATATACTGATTCTATAGGATCATATTTTTCTTTTACAACTATCTTTAACTTTGTTACATTCTGGTGTTTCTTTACAAAACTTATGTATTTAAAACCAGGAGCTACTCGATTAATTTTTGTTTCACAGACCTTATCAAATAGATGTTTTTGTCTTTTTTCAACGTTTATATCAAATGAATATTATCGATTATATCAAATTATTGCGATGTGTTTTAAAAATCGATGATCTATCAAAAATCCATTATAATTTTTATAATATAGTCTTGTTCTTATGTATAAAAATTTACTAAAAATACTATAAAATGATTAGGATCGACGTTATCAAAAAGAAATTACCGTAAACATGCATTAAAAATCAATAGAATATTAAAGTTAGATTAATTTTTTATTTATGGGTTGCATCACATTTTACTATAACACTATTCACAAAAATTACATATTATATTTGTTTAATTTGGAAAATTAATTAAAGGAATTTTCATGTCGACATTAAATTAATAAATATATTAAATGAAATAATTTAAAAAAAGAAGAAAAATTCGATAATATGCTAATAATGATTTGTGACGACTCGAGACTTCCGCGTTAATCTATATATATATGCCTTTCGACCGAAGGGAATTCAAGAAGCGAGCGTTTACCGAATTTTCTTTTCTACCCGCGATCGTCAATATTTTCATGGATTAACGAATTTTAATTGTCGCGTCGTCTATTTTTATTTGTCGTTGCGTTACGGTTTATAGTGTATTAATTTATAAAAAGGCTGTAAATTGGGTGATTATATCGATTATATTTATTTATTAACTCCAGACATTACAATATTTTACAATAAAATATGTATCCTATAGAGGTGCACACTGCACCTGTACATAGGAGCCGGAGAACTTAACACTATATCCTAATACTAAATTAACCTAATACTATATTTAAATAAGAGTTTTGCAAACTTAATCAATATAACTAGTATACTGTTTAGTGCATCACTCTTTTACATTTTTTTTAAACACTTTAAATTTAAATTTAAATGCTCATATTATTGTTTAATATTATTACTTGTTTAAAACATTTTTTCCTTATTTTTCACCAAAATCTTGTTAACATGGCTCTAGCAGTAGTGAACGTTTCTGTTGTCGCATTTCTGTTTCTTGCAAAAATAATTTTCTCGATGTTGTTTAGTCTTGCAGGGCAAGTGAGTCCAACCGCACAAGTGACTCTGTAATGTGGGAACATTTCCTGATGTTGTTTTGAAGAATCACATTACATGCTGATGTAAATACTATATCATCTATAACTACTAGATCTTTGTATTTAGGCTGCTGTTTCAGTGGGTAAACAGAATTTGTAAAAATTTGTTTCCTCTTATTCCCCTATCAAAATAAAAAATTGCTTTATTCGATCCAATGTAGTTTAGATCTCCATAGGACATGCGGTAAGAGTTAACTTGCTGTAATTTCTTCCCTGGTGGATTAGTGACCTTCATATTTGTGGCATTATCTTCAGCCATTTTGTCTATTTTAGTATATACTGATTCTATAGGATCAATCAAATGAATATTATCGATTATATCAAATTATTGCGATGTGTTTTAAAAATCGATGATCTATCAAAAATCCATTATAATTTTTATAATATAGTCTTGTTCTTATGTATAAAAATTTACTAAAAATACTATAAAATGATTAGGATCGACGTTATCAAAAAAGAAAATTACCGTAAACATGCATTAAAAATCAATAGAATATTAAAGTTAGATTAATTTTTTATTTATGGGTTGCATCACATTTTACTATAACACTATTCACAAAAAATTACATATTATATTTGTTTAATTTGGAAAATTAATTAAAGGAATTTTCATGTCGACATTAAATTAATAAAATATATTAAATGAAATAATTTAAAAAAAAAGAAAAATTACCGTAACGAGCATTAATAAAACAATTGAATCTAATTTCTAAATTTATAACAGTGCAAAATCAGTCGATTTGAGTTAAAATTAAGAGGTTTTTAGCCTATAAAAGTGACACAATTTTCATTCAAATCGATAAAAAATTTAGAAAATATTTTCAATTGATTTATTACTGCGTGTTCTGGGTATAATAATTTTATTTTTTATAGTCTTATGATATGAAATTAGTTTCTTTTATTCAATTTTTGACCCGAACGGAATTAGAGCTCATTCGATATTCGATCTAATAAAAATCAACTGATAAATAAACAAAATAAACAATTAGTTAATAACATTATTTAAACAAAACATATCAAATTTCGCCTATGTACATCTCGCAGTAACTTTTTTTTCTAATAACGCCGTACACATACAGTACCGTCCATATAAGTTTAGGGTCATTTGTAAATATTCCATTTAAATTTATATATTTTATTTGATATTTAACAATATCCATTACATTTAAAGAAAATATCCTAGTACATAATTTAAAAAAAAGCAAAATACAGGTATCTTCTTCTTCATCTTTAAGCTGATATCACTCGCAGAATTACCTGAATTAATTTTCGATAAAACTGATACTGATTAAGCAAGACTTTTCTATTTTAGAAAAAAAAATTTATTGTAAATAAGAGGATTTATTAATTTTATACAAAAATCGTCCCATCACCTATACATTTTTTAAAATAATTAATGCTATAGTAATTTTGAGCAATATCAGTTGAAAGATAAAGAATTAGTTATTAAAGAATAATTCTACGATATTTTCTACCAAAATTCTGGATTGTTAAACATTAAATAAAACATACACATTTAAATGAAAAATTTACAAATGATCCTTATGGACGCAGTACACAAACAAAACCCACAAATAATACACAAATGAAATTTCTCTTCGTTCGACCTAAGTACCTATTAATCAACGAAATTTCGTAATCTATGTAATCAAAATAATAATCCATCGTACATAATAGAAAGTCGAAGTAATAACTCACCTCATGCTAATTTGTTACTCATTATATATATATATACCCTAAACAAAAAGAAAAAGAAAGTAAAAAATTTTCCTTTTAAAAACCACCCCTCTTAACGTGGAATATTTCACACGGTTGTACCAAGTGAAATCTTAAACGTAGGTTTGATTTATCCACTATCCATGTGCGTATGTACGTGTGTGTATGTAAACGCGTCATTTGAGTTCGCGCGCGTCTATATATACCGAAAATGCCCACGCGTGATTATGCGTTGAGAATAGCGGAATTCCGGGGAAAATTTATCGTTTGGCACACGGTGAAACGTCACGTATATAGCGATAAAGGATCTTGTCAAATATTTCCATCTCACACACACACACATACATACATACGTTTGTTCGTATATATAGATTTTTTTTGACGAATGCATATATTTTTTTTTTATTCTTATACGCGCTTATACACATATATATATAAGTCCGATGATAATTAATTATATGCATATATATGTGAAAATAATAATAATAATAAGAATTTATGCGTTTAACGTATAATGTATATCATCGAAGAACCGAAGGTCGTAAATAATGGTAATAAAGATTCAAACGCGTTCATAATAGTAAATTTCATATATCGATCACAAATACGACTATTTCGAATTCAAAATTTTACCCGATGCTGATTTACGTGTGTCACGTACCAAAAATCTATAGTTCCATCTGCAAATATACGGCTTCAATATTTGCGCCCGTCTCCCACTTTGGCACATATATATATATATATAGTCGGTGTCTTCAATTTACGCGCGCGGTTCACTCGTGTTTTATAATCAGTATTTTGGAAAAAAAAATTTTTTTTCACGATAATATAAATATGTTTGATGAGAATGTATTTTGGTTTGGTGATTGACGGGTGTTTCGTATTTTTTTTTATTAATAGACGTGGGAAACGGCACGATAAGAAATTGTATGGAATGTTCACTTTTTGGTTTTGAGATATAGGTGAGTAAATTCATGTAGAAAGGTTGTGTGTATTTTAAATTCATTTTATTATATATAAATTTTTTCGATAATTGTTTCAATAAAAGTTTGATTGACACGTTTGGGTTATAAAATGTGTTTAAAAACAATGAGTTTTTTTGATTATTATTTTAACGTCGATCTTTTTCTGATAATGAGTTGAAATGTATATCTTAATTTTTTAATCAAATTTAATTGTTATTCATTTTTATGTCACTTCGTACTATTAGCCACCAATTTATTGTGGACGAATGAATATTAAGATGGATATAACGATTTTTAAAATCACAACGAAATAAAATTTTTAACAAATATTTGACAGAATTTTTTTTAATCAGTATTACCTTCTTGAGCAGTCAATTGTCATAAAATTCACTTACGCTCAATGACATTAAAATGAAATATCTAAGTTTTTCTTTCAATTGTCCTACCTCACATTAATTCATTGTATTACTTATAGTAGTAAATTATTTTATTTAAATTTTAAATAATTTTTTTAGTGGCCAATAAAGAGATACAGCTATATATATGTTTTACGATAAAAAACAGATTTCTGAATCTTTTATGAGGTTTTGAAAAAAAATTTATACAATATATATATGTAATTTAGTTCCAAATTTGCTGTCAAGTTTTTATTAAAACTTTCAATTTTATTAAATTTAAATATGTTTGTTTTTTTACTTCAAATATTTAAGAGAAATTTGAAAATATTGGAATAAAAAAAATTCTCTTTCAAAAACATCACATAAATAAAAAAATATACATAACCCAGGTAAACAGTTAAATAAACATGTTTAAGTACTTTCCGCAATTTTTTCCCTATCTATTAATATTTGAGCGTATATTTAATCAAATGGTTTTTATTTAAGTTAAAAAATCATGGTATACAGTAAAAAAAAGTTTAGATTAAAATTAACAATAGTGTCTAGTAAATAATTTACAGATTGACAGATTAGGAAAATTACTGTAGTTGGAATGGCCATAGTTTATAATAAAACTTACTATATATAATTCTTGTAATATTTACTATAATTTTTGTATAAATTTTAATATATAAATTATAGTAATTTCCCTGAGTTTATCAGTCTATGATATCTTTACTAAAAACTATTGTAATTTATATGTGCACAATGTATCGTCGTTAACACCGATCAGCTAAGTAATTTAAAAATAATAATTAAAAAAAAAATAACATATTTTATAACCCAATCGCGTTTATCAAATTTTTGTCAAAACGATTATCAAAAATACGTATAAGTATTAATATATACTCAACCTTCGTCCATAATTATTGAAAATCATCATTAAATAAATTATTTACTAAATATATTAAACAATCAACAAATTTTTTCTATACCTTCTTCACTGAACTTTTCGCAAACGATACACTACGTACTCGTTACATAAAACATTCGTTATCCTTTTACTCCAAAAAAGAAAAAAAAATAAAAGAAAAGAAAAGAAGTTCCGAAAGTATTTATCTCGTGTTTCACGTTTCGTCTTTCTCTCTCTCTATCTCGAGAAAGCTCGTCATCCGTTCACCATTTGAATATCTCATTCACCTACGCGGTATACACATATATATATGTACATATATATATACGCTGACACGAACGTTTATGTCTGCATAAATTCTCATTTGAGACTCGATAATAAAGCCCGAAGAAGAAGTTACAGGGTTTCCTTTTGTAAAAATCACATCCATGATTTATAAAATAAAGATTATTAGCTTTATCAACGCGAACGAACCAGACAGAGAGGTAGGTATATATTTAAAAGGATGTATCTATATATACGAGCTACTTATCGAAAACGAAAATTGTAAAGAGGAGGTTGATGACTAGTGACCCATACACACATCAGAAAACACGCGTATCTCTTTTAAGACGAAGACGAGAAAGAGGTATACAGAATCACCCACCCTCCCTCCTTCTTAGATTTCCTTTTTTTTTGTACCGTGGTATCACGATTGTAAATCCAGGATTTTATTCGTTTGGTATATATATATCGAGGTTTATAGTGTCCTCTTCCTCCTGAGTTATGCCACTATGTACGGACCTCTCCTATCTATCCTGTCGTTCGTTTCGTTCTCGTTTACGCTCAAGGAACGAACCTGATGCGTGATACGCCAAAGGAATATAAGTATCGAAACTATAGTTTTTTTTTCTTTTAGTTTTTAACAGAATTTTTGGTTTTTATTGCCTATAGCTGTTACTCCGGTGTGTGTGTGTGTGTGTGTGTGTGTGTGTGTGTGTGTGTGTGTGTAGGTATTGAGTTTGTTATCGACTGATCGTAAGGAGGGTTGATGCGACGATTAAACTTAGGGAACGAGATGTGTGTACCACTTTTTTTTTTTGAGGTGATCGATATATATCGTTAATAGTTTTATAATCAGGAATTTATCAATTACAAATTTCTATCGCGATTACGAGATTTTTATATCTAAACTTTATATAAATTATTGAAGTTTATTTCAAGTTGGGGAAATCGAATATCTAAATAATGATTAAGTGATTGTTAATTTAGTTAAATTCAGTAACAATTATAATTAGAATAATATTACGAATTGATTATTAAAAATATAGGTGGATCGTCGAAAAACTCGTACAAACGTTTCGATATCGGTAATGCTAGGCAATTGTATATAAAAAAAATTATATTGACAAAAAGGTAAAAATAATATTAATCGACGATGGAATATCGTATAATTAAATTGTGAAAAAAAGTAATTAGCCGATTATTCAAAAAATGTATCAATTAAATATACTGATAATTCGATTATTATATTCGAGAAATTTATCAATGTCTTACTAATTATATATAGGAAAAATCGATTATTAAATAAATAATAATCGATAATCAAAAAAAAATCACGAAAATCTGATTATTAAAAAATTTTATATTAGTTAATTGTCAAAAAACGATTTTCGTAGAATATTACAAATTAATCACCGAAACAAAATCTGGATCGTGCAATAAAAAATGAATTCTCTAAAAAACATCCATCATATTGTTCCGTCGAAAAATCATTACCTTCAAATTTCACCCATGATCTACATATCGATCAAGAGGTAACGCACTTTGGAAATGTGCATAACACAATGTTTAAAAAGTCACAATGTTTAAAAGCATGTGAGACTAAAAAAATTGGACTCTCCATTTATTACTTATTTATGATCTTTTAAATGATTTTTTAAATGATTTTTTAAAAAAATCTTATATCACTAAATGATCGCGATTTTCGTGCAACCGCAAGGATCAACTTTTTACCTAATCCTTATACCGACGAAATGTGATGATTAATAGTTAATTAATTTAAAATTAATTATTTAAAAAAAATCGCTCTATCAGTTTCTTCTACGTTACTGAAACGTTATGTACGATTTATTTTTCAGATTTTTAGTTCCGTATTTACAGAAAATTCTTGCAGGGCTTTTCAAAGTATAGATCCCTGTAATTTGGCTATAACATTTCCTTACGGTACCGGATAATTTCCCAAAGTTTAGTGGACATTACCTCGAGATTATCAAACATGACTTTGATTTCTCCAACGATTAATCGTATACAATTCGTACAACTCCTCGATCGAAACCCATACAAACTCAAATCGTACAAACCACAACCCCATCCTCTTATATATATATATATATATTAATCACCACCCATCATCGTTCGTCCCGCAAAGATATCAAAATAAAAATGATACACAGGTGAAAAGTCGTGGGTATAGTTTAAAAAAAACCGTCGCGTAAGAAAATGATCTAAACGATGCGACAGCAGGAAGTATAAGCTGGATATATTACCGTCTGTGGAGAGAGGGCCGTTTTCAACCAATTATTTCTACTACAACGCGGCTGTGTGTGTGTGTGTGTGTATACGCAAGACGACGACGGCGACGACGACCGCCACCAAGTCAACGAAGCAACAAAGACGAATATATATATATATATATATATATATATCGGGGATGGAGGGAAAAATAAAGGAGGCTCACCCGAAGATGGAAGTTCCTATGGAGAGGAGAAAATAGAGAAAGAAATGTCGAAAGAAGGGGAGGCGAAGTTAATGCCATAAATACATCAGCGTTATGGATGCCAGCAATTATACGAGCTCCGATGAGGTGGAGCTCGCAATTCTACCTCTCTCTCTCTCTCTCTCTCTCATTCACTTTCTGTATATATATATGATATGATACCTTGGTTATGAGATGTGATTCTCCATCTCTGTCTCCTTCGCCTCTATGTTTATAACCTTCGTAATTCTCCTCCTCTTTTTTTATGTATAAATTTTTGAGAGACACTATGGTTCTCACGATTTTTGATGGGATTATCCACCTCCCCCCCCCCCCCTCTTTATTTTAACGTTGCGCGAATTGCGACAATTTTATTTTACCTTGGGTACAGTGTGTAAACTTTGCGTAACAATACATGGAAATAAAGATGTTTATTAAAAAATACAATGTTGTTTAGAAATGAAGTGACAAACTTATTGACGAATTAAATTAAAAATTTAAAAAATTAATATTAGATTTAAAATTATTATTTTTTATAGAAAAATTTTCCGAGACTTGTAGTATATATTAATAAATAGTCAAATCTGTCTCTCCATTACTAAACGTCAATGTAATTTTCTCTAGAAATTTTTTTTCCGGTAAATGATAATTGTAGGTACATTTGATTTCGTGGCGAGAGTGTCGAGTGATCCTTTTCATCGAATACGTCCATCATTTGTTATGCAAAATCAAACGTTAAATCGTTATGAAAATGGGTGGCTTCATAATTACCATTCGACATAAAAAGTGAAATACCAGTAAGTATTATAAATTGATTGCATATAAAACTTAAAAAATTATTTTTTGAATAGGTGTACTGTTCAAAATGAATTAATAGATTATTTTTCCCTAAATTAATTATTTTTTGATTCCTCTATTTTACTTTAAAATTTCTTAAGATAAAATTATTTGTTAAAAAAGGATCATCTGTCTATAATCATAAAAACTGAACTGTTAAATTTTTTTTTAAAGTTATAACCTAAGATTATATGACAGTTTTATTAAATAAAGATATCACATGACAATTCCTTTTTGAAACAAACCGTTTAATTATTATTTTAAATTTTGTATCTAGACTGATCTAAGTTGTTATTAAAAATAATTTGAGTTATTATTGGAAAATGACCGATGTCATTTAAATTCAATCGTAAAACTTTAAATACTATTTTAGATTGTTAATCTAAACTATATTGAACAACTCTTAAGAATTTTTAATTAAAAGAATTTCGGATTCAGAAAATGGTCATTTTTTACTTTTTTTGTTTTAAATAATGTACTCAAATTTTTTCTAGATTTTTAAATCCATAACATGATTACGATATTTGGGATGAAAGTTTATGCCTATTTGACTGATATTTACCGACCAATAATCGTTTACTCAATTATTATTTAAAAAATGTTTTTTTTAACAGAAAAAATGTGGTAAAAATTGCAATGTTGCCTAGTAACGGAGATATAGTCTTCGCAAATGATAAAAATTACTGTTATTTATATAAAAATTTACTACATATCAAATTTCTTTTTCAAAAAAAATCTTTTGTCAAGTCTATCTTCCCATTACTAAACAATATTATAATTTTTACTAGACATTTTTCTCCGTATATCGATCAAAAATTGTTTACTCAATGATTTATTATTATTTAAAAAATGAATTTTTCTTTAAAAAAATCAGAAGTCATTTCCTTCCTCATGTTTTAAGCTATCCGTATGATTTTTTTCAGATTTTCAGTTGAATGTTTTAGATATAATGTATGGGTTGAAAGCTGCAGATTCTTGTAATTTGAGTTCGACATTCCGTTAATTCAATTATTACCATTCTAAATCAATTATCAGTCTATTTGATATTCTAAATCGATAGAACAATTCGTTAAAAAAGGATAGTTTGATAAATACAGTGACTCATTAAATTATATCTTTTAGTCGTTTAAATTAACAAAATTATTAATTTAAAATAAATTGTTAATATTTCTTCAAGATAATTGATTTATCAATTGAAAAAGGATCAATTATCACTCAAATTGAATAGCTAAATATCGTATGTACTTAATTTACCATTCCAAATTAATTGTTTCATCCGTTAAAGAAAAAACCAATTGTTTAAAAATAAATCTAAATAAAAATTGAACAACTGCATCAATTTGAAAAAGTCAAATATTTTAGTATCTCTGCACTGCATAATTGCCAAAAATATAGACATCACAATAATTATTTTAATATTCACGAATTACACAGTAAGAAAAAAAAAAGATATCAACCGAAAACAATATATCGTTGATTAAGAATAAAATCTCCTCGAAGAAAGATATCGATGCAAAGTCCTTTCGCGAAAGGATTCCAAGGCCGGTCGAGTCATACAAGAGGAACATAATAACGCGAAACAAATCGTCAACGATTAATCCTCCGGTATATATACGCAGAACACCACCAACTCAGAGAGAGAGAGAGAAAGAGACATATACATGTCCTAGCACGGAATCAGTGGCATCGAAAAATTACCGAGTAATGGAATCCTATTTAAGTCGTTGACGGCTAACGTAATTCTCGCTCCTCTTGCGGGCTTAACACGTGACGATATTCTCGTCCCAGTACGGCCAGTACTCACACCACGTATATTTTTCTAATTCGCGTTCGCGATTGGGATGGTTAACCCCCCGTAGTGAAAGTTCTTCGTCATATGCGAGCGATATCTTTACGTTTTATCTCATACCTTTTTTTTTTTCGTACACCCAGGAATTTATTTACCTTATTTTTTTTTTCAATTATACGACACTTTTCTTTGAGAGGGGATTCTAGTTTATACACGAATCGCGGTTGGGTTTTTCGCTACTGGGATTCCGTAATTGTTACGCATTTGTTACTCCACTCGCGTAATTGACTTTCGTATTTATTTATATTATATGGGTATACGAATGTTTGCGCGGAGTTGCTTGGGAGACGATTCTTTTTTTTTCTCTCTTTTTAAGTTGCGAAGGTGGTTGATTAATTTTTTGTTTGCGTTGCGTGATTATATGCGTGGTTCGTTTTATTTTTGAAGGGGAGGCACTCTGTGCGATAATAGATGTTTCGAATTTTTTCCTTTGTTTAAGGAATTTCGATCTGGTTAGGGAGATTATTGTGTAATTGATGAATGACGATTAAAAAATTTTTAACATTTCGATTGATTTCAAAATTCATTCTCAGTTTATATTTCGAATTATTACAAATTATTGCCAAATAGATTACAAAGTATTTTTAGATACTTGCACTGTAAAAATTAAAAACGATAAAATAGAATTCCATTTTTTTTGAAAATATATTTCAAACTTGTAATGATTGAAAAATTGATATCAAATTTCAAATGATTTTCAAATTGACTTTAGGTGTTCCAATATGTTTCGATAAATTCAACGTTGATTACAATTTAGGATTAATAAAAAATGAATTGAAATTTGATAATCGGTTACAAATATATAAACGATTTAAAATGTAATTCTAATATTTAATAATTTCACAAATAAATAATTTAAATAATTTTTATTACTTTTATTTATTGATTTTATATTGCTTTTTTTTGGAATCGGTGCTTCAAAATATAATTAAAGCTTCAACAATTTCATAATTTAATTAAAATTATCAAATATAATTCCAACTTCAATGACGTGAAAAATGATACAAAAATTGATCGTAAATTTCAATCGACTTCAAAATTGTTTCTAGTTTCAAAATATTTCAGCATTGATTTCGAACATTACTTCAAATGATTGTAAAGTGAATATACAAATTATTTTGATTTAAAATCTCAAAGAGAGTTTACAATTTAATTAAACAAAACAAGCTAACAATCTGCGTTGGCTCGAAATGATTTGCCTCAATTAAAAATTCAAATTTCGCGCTACAAAATAGCAGACGAAAAATCAACTAATTTACTTATAATAATTAATAACTACAAATTTACGCAAAATCAAGAGTTAATTGCCCTCCGTTATGTAACTATCTATCATTTTATTTATCAAAATCCAAGTTATTATAACAATATATCCCCGAGAAAACCTTGAAAAAGTTAATTTTTTTATATTTTTCTAACTTTGTAAAATGATAGATAACAACATAACGGAGGGCAATTTTGTTTTTATTAATTCTTATAAGTAAATTTTTTTTCGTCTGCTATTTTGTGGCGCGAGATTTGAATTTTTAATTGTGTACGACACCCCCTTAACGTGAATGGACTTTATGCATACGATGAAATTTCACACAATGCTGATTACCGATTTCGTAAATTTTCAACAAAATCCCAATACCTATAAAATCAATTCTTTTTTGTTATATATACACCGACCTAAAAAAACAAGATAAAGAACAAAAAAAAACAATGGTGAATCCAAGTGAGGGAAATAAGAGAAAGAAATCCCGGTAAGTCACGTGCACATATATACATACATACACATACGCTCGTGCAATCTCCTCAAGATAATTAATTTGAATAATTTCACATGGCTCCCGCGACAAGGATCGCATTTGAAAAAAAGGGGGGGTGGGTGGGGGAGAGGAGGCGAAAGGCTAAAGAGAGGAAGAAAATGAGATCGAAAACAAGTCGTGGTCAATGTCAGAATGTGTGACCAAGCGGTATGGGTTTCCCACAACAAAGCGCCATCCCAGGATTTTTCTTATCCTTTTGTTCCTCTTCTTTACTCTATCTTCATCGTCTCGAAAGACCGTTGAATTCTCTCAGGACCTTGGAGAGAAAGAAGAGGGGGGAGGGAGGTACGCCCAATTAAATCAGGTCGAAAAGTAGCTTACCGGCTGTCTTTCATTATCGGCACATTATCTATACCCAGAAGAAAAAAAAAGGCGGGGGTGAAGGGGTGAAGAGGGGTTTCTCGTGTATATATACGTATATACACTTTTCACAGGTGGCTTCTGGATGTACGCTTATAACAGAGATCCACGATTCCGCGGAATCGCGAGCGATCCGGCTCGATAGCCTACCTCCAATTAGAGCCCAGAACGATCTTCTCTCTTTATACCTGTGTCTAGAGCATTTTGTATGTATAGATGTATCTACATCACACACACACGTGTGTATTGTGTGCACTCCACCTACACGAGAGGAAGAAAACGTTTTGTAAACATCCGGATCTTATGTTCGAGATGGAGATTTACCCCTATTCACATTTTCTTTTTTCTTCTTTTTTTTTTGTAATAATCGGATATACAGGTGATTACGTATGTATATACGTGGCTTAGAAAATATATTTGTATATTATTGATGCGGGTTTGATTACACGGGTGATCAGTTATGAATCCAGAAGGATTACATGTTCCAAATGAGGTAAAAATTTAAATGAAATTGAAATTAAAGTGATTTTTTAATTGATCACAAATGATTTGTATACTTCTATGTTATATACGATTCAATGATTTTTACGGTTTGTAAAACGTTTTTTTACCTTTAATGATTCGTATATCGATGTCTTTAAAGACTTTTTAATTGATTTACAATTTCAATGACTCGACGCGATGACTTTTAAAGTAATTTCTAAAATTCAGTGACTCGCTTCAATTATTTTACTTTCTCTTGAAATTAATTCCATGATTCAATTTGATTGCATATTTTAATGTCTTTAATGACTATTAAAATGATTTCAAATGTCAAGTTATTCAAAATTGTTTTCTAATTTCTGGTGATCTCGAATTTGACTCTAATATAAAATTTGGTTACTGAAATATCAAGTAGATTCACAAGTGTCGCAACGAAAAATTCTAAAAATTTGTATACATGTTATATCAAAATTCAATCGATCTCAAATTTAAATTTTAAATTCAAAAGATTACACCAAATTGATTTAACACCTACAATGTTATTTACAAGCCACATCAATTTCGATAGTTGCCTATCTTTTATGATGATTTCAAATTATATTAAGTAGATATTAAACGATATCAACGTGATTTATAAATAAATTATGATGAAAATTTTTTGAAATTTAGTACTTTTTCATATACGAATTAAATTAGATTTGCAAAATAATTTCACTGATTCGAGTGAGTTCATTAACGACCCACACATGAAATACAGATTGCAATCGTAAGAGTCATGATTATACCAAATATTCACATATAGAAATTAGAAATCACATTACGTCACGTTAAATTGTTGAAAATCTTGGAAATCATAAGAAATCTAACATTTTTTGAAAATTATTTTGATAATACATATAAATTGTATAACACTATATAGTATACTGACAAAATAGATTTTTAATATAAGTGGAATTGTTAAATATGCCTCCAGAAGAATATCTCGTTGGTTCAATGCGATGCTTTCACAATCATGAGGAATTTGATTTATTTTCGTATATTGATCGTTTTGAGTTGTAAAATATCTCACTTTTTACAAAAAAGAACATTCCGCTTGATTACAGAAGAATCCGTTTGATTATAGAAAAATCACGTATTTAAGAAGAATTCTAAAGTAAAGTATCTGTGCAGAGATGTAAATATGCAGATAGTGAATAATTTGAAATTTAAAATCATTTGAAATCTGATATATATATCATAATTAAACTATAATAAAATGTTTTTATAGTAATAGTAATCATGTGTATATGATTTTTAATCAAACAATAAAAATTATTTTTTAGATTAATTTTTTTATAATAAGAATTATAATTTTACTAATCAGAAGATATAGAATTCAGGGTTCTTTATATAAAAATGAGTAATACAATGTTTAGTATATTTCTTCTTAATACAAGAAATATGAATTTAATGGATTTTTCTACTAATGCATAGAATTTCTTTGTCTGAGTGTAATATTTTGGAAATATTATAAAATATGAAATGAGTTTCGAAATGAAATCTGGTGATATCATTTACATCATTTTAATAATAATTTGGAATTGGAAATAAATATTGGACTAATTTAACATTTGAATAAAATTTAATAATCATTTTTGAAATTAAAAATCAATGTCAAACCGTTTATCAATTTCATTTTTAAAATTAAGACATATTTAATTGATTTTGATATCAAGAATGAGAGTATTTACGCGATTTCGACACAATTTATATCGATAGAATTTTGTTTTGGTAAAATGCACGTGTACATCGGCTCTAATTATGTTAGTATATATATATATAATTCTCCTATTAATTAATCCACGGTCGATATAATAATAAATCGAATATATAAACGACAAGTTGGAAGCCTGGAGGGTTTGATAGTTCTTCGAGAATACACACATACGCACACACACCCATGTATATATACGATGATCGTCATCATCATCATCAAAGGCGCGAGTCGAACAGTAAATATCCCTCATGCGAAAATTTGTATTGCATCGGGTGGACTTGGGCTATTAGGGGCATCACTTGGATACTAAATGACGTCGTGTGTCGAGCGGCCTAAGGACGGCATAAACTTACGTGTACGAAAATGAATGTTTGCCGGAATTTATTATTGCCCGGGTTCGCGTCGTAATTCAAACGAACCCGACTGGCGTTATCTTCATCAGCCGAGCGCTCTCTTCTTCGACTTTTCTCTTTATATTTCTCCTTTTTTTCCTTTTATTTTTCTATATATATATAGTCGTTGCTCTTTCCGTCTACTTCTTCTTCTTTCTCTTTTTTTTCGCAAGCCCACGTGTAAGATATCGATGCGACTTTTTCTTTGTTTCTCTCAATTTTTAATCTATCGATCGAATTTTCTTTGATATTTCCGTTGTATAGCGCGAAGGACATTCTTCGTTTGTTCATTAGTTAAAAATTAGTTATTTTTTTTTTCGGTTAATTGATGAAACCATCCAAGTGTTCGTTTAATAGTGTTTAGGTTATTGGGTTATTGTACAAATGCTTTAATGCTTAATTATATGTAAATAATTGAAATTTTACTCGAGGAACGATTAATCCAGAAAATTATTTTTTTTAACTCGTTTAGTTATCTCTAACGAATAACGCGAATACCGCGCATAATTGTATAGGGCAGGATATACGCGAAAAATAATCAGGTTATCTTGTAAATCAGTATTTTCTCCAACAAAATTCTAATTGTTTATAATAAAATATTATTCAAACTTTTAATCACTCGAACGAAAAAAAAATTAATTTCTATCCAGTGCACACGTTCGAGAATCACGAAAATCACGAAAAAATGATATAATTGTGCACGAATCGAAAATCTCTAATCTCGATCTTGAAACTCGAATTTGATCATTACTAATTGCTTTAGAAATTTAATAAAAGATGTTTATAGAAATTTACCATTTGAACGTTAAATAATTTAATTTAATTTCGCCATTAATTGGGCATTTATTGGGCATTTTACGACACTTGGCCATTTTTTGGATTGAAAAACGTTACATTTCGATAATTGCAACTCGATCTCCAAATTTTATGTAAAAATCTCGATTTCCATCAAAAAAAAGAAATGAGAGAAACGATAAATTTTCCTTACAGTTTAAAAAAATAACAAACACACCTTGATCATTTAGTTTTAATTATTAATCGATAGATTTTTATTTCGATCACCCGTTTAACAAAGTTCGAGTACCATGTGTATTTATCGATATAACCGCCGAAAATTCCGAAATCTTTTTCTACACGCCTTGCTCACCCAATTTTCGAAATTTTAATACTTAATCCATTAACATTTATTTCGACTTTCAGATTGACAAAATTCGAGGACGATTTATTTATCGATATATACACATAAAAAATTCCGAAATATTTTTTTATTTACGACGAGTTGCCGAGTGATGTATAGGTAAATCTCTATATATATATAAAATTGGACACACACGACAGAGAGATGGAGTAGCGTTTCAGACAAAAACTTGGAAATCTTGAAGCGTTTATATATATATACACACCAGAATCTCTGGTATATATCCGATATCTTCTTTTTTCGAATCTGGTTCATCTCTCATGGTATGGAGAAAGGAGAAGGAGGGATGTGAGAGACACCTGATTTATGGCGATCTAAGGAATTTTTAGGACGACTTTCGGACATTCGTCGTATACCTTTACCTGTCTCTATATCATTCGGTTTGCAAGAGAGAGAGGGGGAAGGGGTATACAAGAGCCGACCGGTCGAATAAAAAAGTGTCGAGGTTATATAGCTGCAACCGAATAGATTTACTACAAATGCGAGTTATTTTAATGGAAACTTGTGAATTAAAAGTCAACCGCTCTTTTTTTTATCTCTTTTCGTAGATGTTTTAATTGGCCACCACGAGGTTGACGTTTGATGTGCGAATTAGTCTTTTTTTTTTCGTATAGCGTTTTTAATGGATAATTTTGGTTTTAATGTTATTCGTTTTTGTTTTTGATTTTTATTAAATATTAGAATTTTTTTGTATGGCAAACGTTATACCTTTGGAATTGTTAAGTTTATTGAGTGACAAAACATTGAGGAATTTTATGTCGATTTCGATGGACGAAATATAAGTGAAATTTGTTTAATTGTATAGAAACGTTTCGTTCAAGATTGTAAAATAAAAATATTTCTTACCGCATGTTACAACCAGAGTTGAGCAAAAATTATTCGAATACGAATAACGAATAAAATGAAACGAATAATTATCTAAATATTTTCTACGAATAAATTTATTTAACTAAAATCTTATTCGAATAGTTATTCGTTATTTATATCTATTTATTTGTAATTCGGCTATTCGATTATTTATTTATTCGTAATTCTATATTCGATATTCAAATATTCGTTTCTAAAATAGATATTTATCTTTTCGTATCAGAATTTTATTGAGATATTTTATTTACATATTTTACTTAAATACTTAGATATTAATGTACATTTCGTTAGTGCGTAAAATGAAGTTTTTCGCCTCGAGTGCAATCTGCGAATAATCTGAAAATATTAAATTAAAAATCTGAAAACATTCATAAGGGCAGCTTAAAACAAAAGCGAGGGCATGGCGTTTCGATTAAAAAAAAATGATTTTTTTCAATAATAATTAAATAAACAATTTTTGGTCGGTAAGTATTAGTCAAAAAAAGCATAAATTTTCAACGTAAATATCATAATTAAATTATAAACTGAGGGATGGCATTCAGGATTTTTAAAAAAATTTATTCTTTTGTTTATAAAAAAATATAAAAAATGGCCGTTTTTTGAGTCCGACACCCTCTTAAAATTGTATTTTCATCCATGGTATCAAAAAATATTGTTATTACAAGTGTGAAAGCTGATACTTGACTCATGCGTGTGTTACCTACGTACCACTGTTTTGATAAACTCGCACTCGTTTGAAAACCAACGCTTTCACACTTGTATTGAAAATGACTATTATGGGCGCTTATTCTTATACACCTATTTAATATTTGTTTGAATTTTGAACAATCATCTAGATAATATGACGAATAATGAATATTGCAGATAGTAGATATCGCGAATAACGAATATCCCGAATAATGAATAGAAGGAAAAACGAATAACGGTTTCTATTAAATACGAATAACGCAAATAACGAATAATACGAATAAGAATAAAATTTTATTTAGATGAATAAATAGATAATTTTTAATTCGAATAATGCTCAACTCTGGTTACAACTAATATTTTTCTATTATGTGCTCCAATCTCACGATAGTAAAACATTTATTGTATCGGTTTTAGTTGGAAGACTAAAAATTAATAAAATTCCATCTAGAAATTATCTAGTTGTTTTTATTTACTTATATTTACTTTTCATCTAATGGTAATAACTCATTAGTAACTCATATTTAGCTAATACTAATTTAAAATATGTTAAAAATCATCAATTTGAAATATTAATAAAACATAAACTGTTGAAATATTTTTGATAATAATACTTATCAATGACCAACGATTTTTATATGTCAGTAATAAAATCATGATCATCACATGTTTTCAATACGAATATAATCTGTAAAAATACGTCAAAATAATAATGTTGAAGATATTATTTATTTATTTCATGTCTGAGGATTGTTGGTATATTTCTTAAGCAATAAAAACCAAAAATCTAGTTGGCAACGCTTTGATGGTCCTTCGCCACTCTATATTGTTATAAAACTAGATTAATTTTTTTTATTGTTATTGTAAATAATATACGTATAATTTGAAAATTATTTATACGCGGTTCAATCTGCATAAATAAAAACATTACAGTTATTCGACGAAAATTTCGTATAATTATAATTAAATATTCAACATAAACCAAATGAAATTTACTGTAAATACGATTACGTAGTCGAATTTGATCTATTTTTTATCTAAAAAAAAAATCTATAAACTCTGTGCGTAAATATCGTCAAAAAATATTATAACGATAAAATTATTAAGAATACGTTTTTATTATAAGAATAATTAGGAAAAGTTTAAAAATTTTACAATACCTCAATAACACTCATTTCTCTTACAACCAACGAACGTTTTTTTCTTAAAAAAAAAGAATTTAAGATAGTCCTTAAAAAACCACACACACGTATACACGAGAAAACGCTATCCTCCTGCTGCCGATGAAAAGGTTCTTCGTTCAACCGCGAGATGTCGACAGTGGTCCAAACCCCGGAAATCCAGTGTTTTTGATTAAAAAAAAAATCGTTTATTTTCTTTTTCTCCCGAGTTTCCGAAGAGAGGCGGTCTCGCGTTTAAGATGATCGTCTAAATCACGAGGAGCGCATCGTATATATAGAGTGGTAGGGTATACATGCGCGCAAACCGATAAAGACGATTAAACGAAGACGCAGGTATAAATCAGTAAAGGACCGACTAGAGAAAGCTCTCTCCTCTTATCGTTCGTATATATATGTATATATAGACCGTATATGAGAGTTTTACACTCGGTTATGGTAAGAAAAGAAGAAGAAGAAGAAGAAGTAAGAAGGTCGAGCCGTTGACGCAGAAAGATGGAGAACCGCACGGAGGGGCTGTGTTTTACGAGGACACACCTATATATATATATATTTAAGGGTCGAATTTTCGTCGAGAAATTTCCTCCTATATATATATGTGTGTGTGTGACCAACCACATATACTGTCAAATCGCTATAAAGCCTGAAGATAATGATCCTCTTTTACAAAAAAAAAGTCACTTATATATACATTTTTTGTTTTCAATTACACAGCGCGCTATCGACTTTCGTGTGTGTGTATATATAGGAAAAGCGAACCACGCGCGAAGAATCCGAAGTGGAGAGAAAAAAAAAGAGTAAGCAAGAAAAGTCTGGCTTATAAAGTCTTGGCAAAGTCTAGCTGGTGAGACTATCCCATACTTTTTGCCAGACTTAATATATTTTAAATCAACCAGACTTTCTCCCGCACATTCTGCCAGACTTTATAATTATTTTGAAAGTCTGGGATAAATAAGCCATACTTTCTTCCACATATTTTACTAGACTTTATAATTATTTTTAAAAGTCTGGGATAATGCAACCAGACTTTCTTCCACACATTTTGCCAGATTTTATAATTATTTTGAAAGTCTGGGATAAATAAGCCATACTTTCTCCCACATATTTTACTAGACTTTATAATCATTTTTAAAAGTCTGGGATAATGCAACCAGACTTTCCCCAGACTTCCCCCTCGTCGAATCTTCGTCGCATTGCATCTTTCAAACATAAAATTTATATTATTTCTAATTAAGAAAAACAATAAATCCTCGACATGTTTTGAGCTATCGAACTCTCAAAACCACCAGATATTTATCTATCACATATAAAAAATCACCAATGTGTTTTGTGTATCTCGCGACAACAAACTGATGAAAAGGTTAGGGTACAAAACGATATGAAAACCAACTTCAATTTGATGATTGTGTTTTTATAATTGTAACCTAGCCATTTCTTCAGTTTGTTGTCGCGAGATACACGAAACACATTGGTGACTTTTTTTATATGTGATAGATAAGTATCTGGTGGTTTTGAGAGTTCGATAGCTCAAAACATGTCGAGGATTTGTTGTTTCTATTAATTAGAAATAATATAAATTTTATGTTTGAAAAATGCAATGCGACACAGATTCGACGAGGGGGAAGTCTGGTTGCTTTATCCCAGACTTTTAAGAATTATTATAAAGTCTGGCAAAATGTGCGGGAGAAAGTCTGGTTGAATTCTCCCAGACTTTTAAAAATAATTATAAAGTCTAGTAAAATGTGTGGGAGAAAGTATGGCTTATTTATCCCAGACTTTCAAAATAATTATAAAGTCTGGCAGAATGTGCGGGAGAAAGTCTGGTTGATTTAAAATATATTAAGTCTGGCAAAAAGTATGGGATAGTCTCACCAGCTAGACTTTGCCAAGACTTTATAAGCCAGACTTTTCCCAGACGTTTCCCATACTTTTTTTTTTACACGGGGTAACACACATTGAAATAGTAGCGAGAGAACAATGGATACCAGGGGTTCCATATCCGTGGCGATAAAGGTGCGCACGAAAAAAAAGGAATATATATATATATTTACGCGTATTTGTGTGTGTGTGTGTGTGTGGAGATAGAAGAAGGTAAAAGCTGGAGGACAGCAGGTGCTTTGTCACCGCGCCAATGAATCCAGAGAGAGGTTTGGTTCAAAGAATAACGCGTTTCGCGTCTTCCATCCGTGTCCTTATTGTCCTATGCAACTGATCCTCCATATGCTTCTTCCTCTTTTTTTTATATCTTTCGAATTTATTTATTTTTTTTTTCTTTCTTTTATTTTATGTCAACGCGGAGTTTCTTTGGTTTTTCTTTGGCTTTTAGTTAATATGGCGGTGGATTTTTTTTTTTGTTGAAAATGTTGTCTAACGTTTTGATAATTGTATGTGTGATTTTGGAGTAGGTATGGAGAGATTGATTTTGTATATATATTTAGGAAAAATTGTTGGGTGTTGTTAATTTATTTATTATTTACTGATTATCTGTATATCCTATACACAGAGGGGAAAATTATTGATTTAGAATTATTATACTCTGTGATTATAAAATTTATCCTAGTAGACAACTGACAATGCTTTTAAGTCAAAAAAATGTTCTAGTGTCAAAATACTGAAAAAAGGTCCAATTAATGGCAAAATTATCGTCTTATTCATAACCTTCAAATATTAATTTTCTACTAGGGTTAAGGGGAGGATAAACTCAGAAAATGATCATGCTTTTACTTTTTTTTTATAAACAAGTAAATAAATTTTCTAACAAAACTCTGACCGTTAAATAAATGTACCCAAATTATTCCAGCAGGCTTAAAGTTTATGCCTTTTTTTTACTAATAATTACCAATCAAAAATTGATTACTCAATTATTATTTAAATAATGATATTTTAATCTGAATATGTGCGATTTGTGCCACCTTTCCTAATAAGTCAAGTAAATTTTAATCAAATATTTTTCTATGTGTAATAGAAATACACAAATTTTCAGCCTATAACAAAAAAATATTATTTCATTATAATGCAGAGATATTTCTATTCGTATTTTATTATTCACTCGACGATTTATATACATCTAAAAAATTTTACGCTTATACGAAATTTGTACCAAAATATCTTTTTAAGATTTTCTAATTATTCTCTTGTTTAATTTATTAAAAATTTTAATCTTAAATAATATTTACGTCCTATATATATATATATAGTGTCTTAAGTTAAATTTTTAATGTAATATTTCAGTTACACTTTTTCGTTTTTTATGGTGTAGATTACTGGTCATTTACTTTTTCCGTCGATATAAACATATATCCTTTTCATTTTTTTGGAAATAAAGGACATTTTTTTGTGGAGAAATCTTTTTCCGACAGGTCTTTGTGCGAATTTTCGACAATGTACTAGATTTTCTTCGGATTTGTAAACTCAAATACTATTTTTAGATTAGCATTTACATTCGTTTTTCAATTGGTACTAAACTTTTAATTAAAAAACATCGATCAAGGCTAAACGTATTATTAAATAATAAAATTACGTTATTTACCTAATTTGTTGTTAGATTGTTATTTTTGATAAATTTTCATTACTAAACTAATTTTCTTTTTGCAAGAAGGATACCTCTAGTTCTAAACTGTACGAGTGAATTTTAATCGATGGATTTTTAAAGTAATATTGTGTGATTTTCGAGTCGAAAGGTGTATAGAACCTTGTATATATTTTCATTGGAAATTATAATTTTTATTACTCATTTATTTTTTAAACATCGGAATATAAGGAAATCCTATTACACAACCCTGAAGATATAAATAATTTAAATTTAAAAATTCATATAATATTTATAAATAATACAGCAATAAAATAAATAATAAACTTAATATCTTTTCTTAAAAAAAGTAACATCCTTATCCGCAGTTTAACAGTAAATTATTTTTTAATCAAATATTTAAAATACATTTTTAACGTTAAACGGTGCAGTTCTCAATTCTATATATTGTAAATTATAATTCTTTATCTGTATATATATATATAAACGACATTGGGAAAAGAAAAACACCGTTTGACAATTCTGAAATAAATAATTTCGTGGACAGGCAATGGCATCCTTAAATCAATCTAAAAATTCCGAATGCAAAAAGCAAAGCAAAAAAAAAAGGAAAGAAGTTAGAAAAAACCACATCCATTTGTAATAAACGAAACGAACCGAAAGCGTATATATATATATATGCATATACCACGCGGAGCGATAAAAAGGGACGCGAAGGGAACATTTGTGTTTCTTTAGTGACATTTATTCGAGCCCTCATTCTCTCTTGGTTTGCATAAGTCAACCCCAGGGTTGGCTCTCTCTCTCTCTCTCTCTTTGGCTCTCCCGAGACCGCGAGATAAAAATCCTTACGGTGCCGCACCGGAGGCTGCCCACTGGCTACCAATCCCCCCCTACCCTCTTCGACTTTGCATCCGCATCTCTTTCTCTTTCTCTTCTGGAGGATGTATCTTTCGTCTTGTTCACCTTCCCACCTATTCTTCAAGGCTCTACCCATCTTTCTCCGCCTCTCTCTCTCTCTCTTTTACTCTTTCTCGAGCTATTCTGCATATAATGCACCCACTGTGCGTCCAAGACCGTATATGCCTTTCGTTTTGTATTGCATCTCTTCTCTCTCGATGGAACACCCATCCCATCCCCTCCCTCTCTCTCTCACCGTGCTTAGATAAAGAGGGAGTGTAGACCATGGGTTCTCATAGTTTTCGATCTTTTTTTTTTATTTATGATTTTCGAGACGTTTCTCGCTCGGACCGACTCTTCGCGGTTGGGAGTGATTTAAGGTTGATCTCTGTCATATTTTTATCGATATTTATTTACGATTTTTTTGATATAAAATGTACAATTTTTTTATATACCCGAATTTTATATACGGGGATTATGTGTACATTGCTAAATGTTTTTAATTGTTTTATATACGTGATATTTTAGGAATTTTACAAATTTGTGTGCTTGAGAAATCATAAAAATATACAATTTTTAACTCATCGTAAGATACTTGTTATATTGGAAACGTATATTGAGATTTGTGGCAATAGACGTTAAATTTGATTTGAGATCATTGAGATGTCACAATTAATTTTCCATTGAATATTCGCATAAATTAAAGCATTCAAAAACTTTTACAAATATTAATCATTCTTTTAAATTTTTTAATTTCTGTTATATATATATATTTAGGAATCAAAAATGATCTAAAGTTGGATCAGTCTATAGAATGGATTTTCAGTTTTCAAATTGTAAAAGTTCTAGACAAGAATTAAAAAATTTAATATACTTATGTTTTTTAAGGCACTGAACAATAACTTTCATACTCTGTAAATATATGCATTATTGATTATTTACTAATTATGCAGTGAGAAGTCGGTAAAACAATACTCATTAAAGAATATTCAATATTTAATTACTGAATATTTACTAATCGATGATACTGACCGACTGTTCACTATTTTGTATTTATAGAGAGTAGCGGTTATTTAAAAATAATCTAAATAAAATTAAGTAATATTATTTACGATTTTTAAGATATATTATAGAAAATGTCTGTTTGATAATTAAAAGTGTTTTAAAAATCTATAAATAATTTTTATAATAATAATTAATTGTTATCGACTGTCCAATAATGCAAATTGAAACATGATTATTTCGGTCTTACAGTCCATTAACTATAAAAATTGAAATATTCATTATCAGAAATTTTAATTTAATTTATTAAGGGTATGGAGTCGGTCAAAAACATTTTTTTTTGTATTTCAAGTTAATGAGATAAAACTTTTATGGAAATTTGATAAAAATATAAACTTATATGGAAATTATTAACGAAATAGAATCATTTTTATCCAAGTTATGCAGAAAAATGTATCAACAATTAGCGTGTGATGCCAAATGCTCCTTACATCAATTTTCGGATTTGTTTGAACTTTTTTGTGATTATTCGTTTAGATAACTATTTAAACTTTATACAAACATTTCTCTTATTTTAACAGTTTATTATTTAGTAAAAAAATGATTTATTGATAAATATTTATATAAAACATTTGTTATTTTTGCCTTCAAAATGAATATTAATATAATGAATTTTAATAAATGAATTTTAATATAATATACTTTTTTAATAAAGAAAACTGCAGAAATAAAAAAGAACCTGTGTAAAGTTAAAACAATAAGTTGAAAAGCGTAATCACAATAAATTTTAAATAAGTTAAAAAAATAGATGTCTCGCAAAGAGACATTTGGCACCAAAAACTAATTTTTTCTACATATAAAAAAAATTTTATTCCATACTTTCTTAACTTTGCCCTATCCTTAAAAAATTTTTAAAAAATCCTTTATAAAAAAACCAATTGACTTTCTCTAATCACTTGAAACATTTAAACAACCATATTAATTATACCTTTCTTTTCTCGTATACAACCAAATAATATAGTCAATAAAAATTAAATAAAATAATAATAAAATCCTGTACATTTTAATCCGAGTGATGTTAAAGAATATTTCGCTAGTTTATTATAACTACAAGTACATTACCGATTGATATACGAGTCAATAAAAAAGTTGCAGACACACACACACACACACACACACACAAACACGCGTTATAACTTTATTTTCTAAATAAACTTTAAGTGTATACATTACGTGTAAACGATTTTTCTATTACCCGTTAAAAAGCATCTTTTCCTTTCTCTGCAATAACGACAGTTGTATAGGGAACAAGTGGAAAATCGTCGTACGAGGATCTTAATAAATAAAATATTCAAAAGGTATATAACAAGTGTATCACGCGCACACACCTTATAGTTTCAACCTTTACGAAAGTTGGAAGTACTGCACCATCGCGTCCGCTAATGAGCGGTCGTAAAAAAAAAACTTTTCGATGGAAAATTCGTCGTAAAAATAATTATATTCCTTTATTGAATTGTTAATCGTTTTTTAAGTAACCCGCGACGCTATATAAAGTTTATCAATAAAAAGGAATCTAACATTTTTCAATTGAATATTATATATTTAAACGTTGGAAAATAATACATGTATATATATGTAAGGTTTAATTAAACATGGTGAAGTAAAGGGAAATCGAGAAATCCAAAGATACGTTCGACGACCTTGAACCCGTGGTTACACTCGACGTATGTACCAACAAGCCGGTGTAACATGGGCGTTAATCTCAGACAAGGTCGCGATTTACTACTTTTTTTTCCCCTCCATTTTTTTTTCCTTATATATAAACCTTTATACATATATACGTGCTTTCTCTATTTTGTACTTCTCGGTGAAAAATTTTTAAACTTGGAACGTATTTTATATCTAACGGGAGGCTCGTATCTTACCTTACGTTATTATCCTCTACTCGTTTCATTTATTCACTTTGTGCGTGTGTGTATACTTGGAGGAATCCTGTCAAACAATATTCTTATCGGTTTTAATGAACTTGATTTGCCCATACCATTGCCGTCCTTTCAATTTTACGTGATGCGTTGTGGAAAATGTTGTTACGTATATATATGTATATGTTGGTCGATTTATTCGAATAATTTTTTTTAAATTCGGCTGGTTGTATATTTATGTGTTCGTTTTGTGTGTGCGTGTGTGTATTTTTTTATATTACTTTTTTTATTTGTTGTGATTTTATAATTTTATTGTGAACGAGAGATGTATAATGTTGTTTAAGTAAATTGTGAAAATAATTTTATTTTATGCAAAATTCTATTTTCGCAGATTTCGTATATTGTTTATATAACGATAAACCAGGTGGTACCGTCTTTCGAGAAGAAATTATGGATATTACGTTCGTGTTAAACGTTGCTGTAGAGGAATTTAGATGTTGTCGTATTCTTTTTTTTAACGTTTGTATTATGTTTTTAATGGATTAACCGATTTGTGTTTGAAATAATTTAAACATTGTTGAATTAATTTACACATTGCGGTAACTAAAATCGACTTTTTAAGTATTTTTATAACGTTTCGAGATAAAAAGTATCTTAGTTCTTTCAGACCCAATGTGTACAATTGTAATAGATGAAAATTTTTATATTAAATAAATTATAACGTAAATTATTAAAAATAGTAAAGAAAATATTTCATTAGTATTTTTTGATTAATAATAAGATGTTATTAAACTAATTATATATTTAAAAACAATCGTGGTAATAAAATTATAAATAAAAATATAGAAAAATTCTAAATTCATTCAGGTCTCAAAGGGTTAAAATAAATAAAACATATATTCAAAATATATTTTAGGTATATAGACACAAACTGTATTTGAAAAAGTGGTGTAGATAATGGTTCGTTGCAAACTATTCATAAAATTCACTCTTAAAATTTATGAATTGCCTTTAAAAATCTTAATGAATCTTAACCTATACGTAGAGAGGTCACAATTAAAAATAAAAAAAATCTTTAGTGACTCAACATTGCCTACTTAAAATTGATTAAATAGTCACATATTGAAAACCAAACTTTGGTCAAAAGAGGCCAATTTTTGGTTGCTAACGCAAGAGTTTACATTTTTTCCAATTTTAGAGAGATACATCTTAAATATGGCACTATTTGAGATATTTATTTATCGAATCTTTCAGAAATCTATTTAGAAATAGTTTTTGTATTAAGATTTAGGATTTTTATTAAATTTTTAATATATTTTTAAGGAAACATCTGTATTTTATTATGACTGCAAATTTTCCATTTATTTAAGATGTAATTAAAATTACTTCAAGAAAATAAAAAAGATAAATTACTGCATTTAAAATCCATCGCAATATTATCTAAATTAAATTGATTTTGAAATGACCGATAAATCGATAAATTAATAAAATCAATCTTCAAATCGTCATGAAAATTTTTACTGGTTTACAAAATTTTTTGTCTCAAAATGTCTTATAAAATACCATTTTTAAGATATATAATATGGTTTATTTATTTGGTAAATGCCAAAAGTATTACAGACAAGTTACATAATTTGGAAGACATCAATGTGTGCGTCACATCATATTTACATACTTTGTATAAGATTCATTAAAAATAAGATGCAGTCTTAAGTGGTATCACAGTCTTAGCAGATATGATAATAATAGACTAGTTTCAAGAGATATCACAGACGAGAGTTAGATAAATAAGTCAATTAATAAATAAATAAATAATCGATATAATTATGGATGAATTAACCATCCAAGTCAAATAAATAAGATTTTAAAGCTCTCTTGAAACCTGCCATCGAGTGCTGGTTTCTAATTTCGCTGGTAGGGAATTCCATAAGCTCGCTCCCTGAGTGCGAAAGGATGTCTTTGCAAACTCAGAACGCACCGTAGGAACGAGAAGATTACCATTGTCGCCTCTAGAAGGGCGCACAAGTTGTCGAAACTTAAACATTTCAGCCAAGTATGACGGAGCATTAAATTGATTAACTTGTACATAAGAACAGCGGTAAAGTATAGTCGCCTGGAATCCGTCCTTAACCAACCTAAACGCCGTCGATAGGGAGTCAAATGGACATCTCTAGCTACCCCGAATATGTATCTAGTGCAAGCATTCTGCAGTCTTTGGAGGCGGATCCTCTGCTCAAGCGTTGCGTCAAGTAGAACTGTGCTACAGTAATCCAAATGGGGGAATACTAGTGCTTGCGCAAGTCGTTGTCTAAGTTTCTCAGTGGTGCATTTGCGAAAACTGCGCAGAGAGTACAGAGCCCTATTTACCTTTCGTGTGATATGATCAATGTGAGCACTCCAGGACAAAGTGCGGTGCAGTACAACTCCAAGACTAATGACCGACTCAGAGAAAGGTACAGTAACCGATCCAATGCGGATACCAGACAACCCCATTTTGTCAATAAACCCAACGAAATGGCTTGAAGAAAAAATAATTGCCTTAGTTTTGCTTGCATTTAACTTGAGATCAGAGTGGGATGCCCAATCCGATACCCGTTGCGCAATTGTAGATAATTTCCGGACGCCTTCTTGAATTTCATTGCGAGGTACCTGCAAGTATACCTGCAAATCGTCAGCATAAAACAAATGATGAATATCCCCATCAAACAGTTTCTTCACCTCATTGACATAGAGGCAGAAGAGCAACGGCCCAAGAACAGAACCCTGCGGAACACCGGATTTGTGTCAACCCAGTCGGAGCAATCAGATCTAGTTGATACCATTGGATGCCACCACACAAATAGACTGGATCCATCGTAATTCAGAACGGAAATGCCCATACTACTCAGTCTGCGCAAAGTTGGAGGTAGAGTGTGTCGAAGCTTACTAAAATCGATGAAAGATCTTTAAAATATATCTTTAGAAATTAAAAACGTGTTTTACGTAAATTCCTGAAGTTTAATAAAAAAGTAAGTATAACTTTTATCCAAATTACTATATGTAAATAAAATAAAAGTATAAAATAAATTTTAAACATTCTGAAGTCAAATGGAAATCGAGAAATCCAAAGATACGTTCGACAACTTGAACCCGTGGTTACATGAGTTGTACAAAAAGCCGGTGTAACATGGGCGTTAATCTCAGACAAGGTCGCGATTTACTACTTTTTTTTCCCCTCCATTTTTTTTTCCTTATATATAAACCTTTATACATATATACGTGCTTTCTCTATTTTGTACTTCTCGGTGAAAAATTTTTAAACTTGGAACGTATTTTATATCTAACGGGAGGCTCGTATCTTACCTTACGTTATTATCCTCTACTCGTTTCATTTATTCACTTTGTGCGTGTGTGTATACTTGGAGGAATCCTGTCAAACAATATTCTTATCGGTTTTAATGAACTTGATTTGCCCATACCATTGCCGTCCTTTCAATTTTACGTGATGCGTTGTGGAAAATGTTGTTACGTATATATATGTATATGTTGGTCGATTTATTCGAATAATTTTTTTTTAAATTCGGCTGGTTGTATATTTATGTGTTCGTTTTGTGTGTGCGTGTGTGTATTTTTTTATATTACTTTTTTTATTTGTTGTGATTTTGTAATTTTATTGTGAACAAGAGATGTATAATGTTGTTTAAGTAAATTGTGAAAATAATTTTATTTTATGCAAAATTCTATTTTCGCAGATTTCGTATATTGTTTATATAACGATAAACCAGGTGGTACCGTCTTTCGAGAAGAAATTATGGATATTACGTTCGTGTTAAACGTTGCTGTAGAGGAATTTAGATGTTGTCGTATTCTTTTTTTTTAACGTTTGTATTATGTTTTTAATGGATTAACCGATTTGTGTTTGAAATAATTTAAACATTGTTGAATTAATTTACACATTGCGGTAACTAAAATCGACTTTTTAAGTATTTTTTATAACGTTTCGAGATAAAAAGTATCTTAGTTCTTTCAGACCCAATGTGTACAATTGTAATAGATGAAAATTTTTATATTAAATAAATTATAACGTAAATTATTAAAAATAGTAAAGAAAATATTTCATTAGTATTTTTTGATTAATAATAAGATGTTATTAAACTAATTATATATTTAAAAACAATCGTGGTAATAAAATTATAAATAAAAATATAGAAAAATTCTAAATTCATTCAGGTCTCAAAGGGTTAAAATAAATAAAACATATATTCAAAATATATTTTAGGTATATAGACACAAACTGTATTTGAAAAAGTGGTGTAGATAATGGTTCGTTGCAAACTATTCATAAAATTCACTCTTAAAATTTATGAATTGCCTTTAAAAATCTTAATGAATCTTAACCTATACGTAGAGAGGTCACAATTAAAAATAAAAAAAATCTTTAGTGACTCAACATTGCCTACTTAAAATTGATTAAATAGTCACATATTGAAAACCAAACTTTGGTCAAAAGAGGCCAATTTTTGGTTGCTAACGCAAGAGTTTACATTTTTTCCAATTTTAGAGAGATACATCTTAAATATGGCACTATTTGAGATATTTATTTATCGAATCTTTCAGAAATCTATTTAGAAATAGTTTTTGTATTAAGATTTAGGATTTTTATTAAATTTTTAATATATTTTTAAGGAAACATCTGTATTTTATTATGACTGCAAATTTTCCATTTATTTAAGATGTAATTAAAATTACTTCAAGAAAATAAAAAAGATAAATTACTGCATTTAAAATCCATCGCAATATTATCTAAATTAAATTGATTTTGAAATGACCGATAAATCGATAAATTAATAAAATCAATCTTCAAATCGTCATGAAAATTTTTACTGGTTTACAAAATTTTTGTCTCAAAATGTCTTATAAAATACCATTTTTAAGATATATAATATGGTTTATTTATTTGGTAAATGCCAAAAGTATTACAGACAAGTTACATAATTTGGAAGACATCAATGTGTGCGTCACATCATATTTACATACTTTGTATAAGATTCATTAAAAATAAGATGCAGTCTTAAGTGGTATCACAGTCTTAGCAGATATGATAATAATAGACTAGTTTCAAGAGATATCACAGACGAGAGTTAGATAAATAAGTCAATTAATAAATAAATAAATAATCGATATAATTATGGATGAATTAACCATCCAAGTCAAATAAATAAGATTTTAAAGCTCTCTTGAAACCTGCCATCGAGTGCTGGTTTCTAATTTTCGCTGGTAGGGAATTCCATAAGCTCGCTCCCTGAGTGCGAAAGGATGTCTTTGCAAACTCAGAACGCACCGTAGGAACGAGAAGATTACCATTGTCGCCTCTAGAAGGGCGCACAAGTTGTCGAAACTTAAACATTTCAGCCAAGTATGACGGAGCATTAAAATTGATTAACTTGTACATAAGAACAGCGGTAAAGTATAGTCGCCTGGAATCCGTCCTTAACCAACCTAAACGCCGTCGATAGGGAGTCAAATGGACATCTCTAGCTACCCCGAATATGTATCTAGTGCAAGCATTCTGCAGTCTTTGGAGGCGGATCCTCTGCTCAAGCGTTGCGTCAAGTAGAACTGTGCTACAGTAATCCAAATGGGGGAATACTAGTGCTTGCGCAAGTCGTTGTCTAAGTTTCTCAGTGGTGCATTTGCGAAAACTGCGCAGAGAGTACAGAGCCCTATTTACCTTTCGTGTGATATGATCAATGTGAGCACTCCAGGACAAAGTGCGGTGCAGTACAACTCCAAGACTAATGACCGACTCAGAGAAAGGTACAGTAACCGATCCAATGCGGATACCAGACAACCCCATTTTGTCAATAAACCCAACGAAATGGCTTGAAGAAAAAATAATTGCCTTAGTTTTGCTTGCATTTAACTTGAGATCAGAGTGGGATGCCCAATCCGATACCCGTTGCGCAATTGTAGATAATTTCCGGACGCCTTCTTGAATTTCATTGCGAGGTACCTGCAAGTATACCTGCAAATCGTCAGCATAAAACAAATGATGAATATCCCCATCAAACAGTTTCTTCACCTCATTGACATAGAGGCAGAAGAGCAACGGCCCAAGAACAGAACCCTGCGGAACACCGAGATTTGTGTCAACCCAGTCGGAGCAATCAGATCTAGTTGATACCATTTGCTGCCTACCACACAAATATGAATGGATCCATCGTAATGCAGAACGGGAAATGCCCATACTACTCAGTCTGCGCAACAGTGTGGGAGGTGAGAGTGTGTCGAAAGCTTTACTAAAATCGTTGAAAGATCTTTAAAATATATCTTTATAAAAATTAAAAAAAAACGTAGTTTTACGTAAATATCCTGAGGTTAATAAAAAAATAGAGTATAACTTTTAATACCACATTACTCTTACTGTAATAATTACCTAAAATTATACACAATAAATTTTTTATCATTCTCACTCAAAAATTGTAAATCCAAACTTCACGCTTTCACTCTTTATATATCTTTATACGATCAGATCGATATTGATCTTCTTTTCGATTATATACGACGACGATTCGTTCTACAAGTATTCTCGCGAATGACGTTTTTTTATGCAGGATGGAGATCGAGAGAAAAAATTTTGATTTTACCGATGTTTATATATGTGTGTGTGACCGTCATTACGTTATGCTAATCGATGTATATATATACAGGCAATGCACCTGTCTGCGATCTACGATGTATATTTATAAACGCCGGACCATTCTGAATTATAGCCCTCGAAGAAAATCAAAATAGACCGACGTTCTTATTTTTTTATTTTGAGGAATTATAAATCTATACGTTTAAACTTAATTTGCATTTGCGTGAGGAGTTTTAGGTTTATATATAGTCGACGCGATTGACCGTTTTTAAAATTGGACTTTCTTTCTTTTTCCTTCTTGGATGGTATTCATTTATTAATTCGAGAAAATTACCACGTATTAAGCGTGTTTTTGTATGTGTGTATACACGTATACGAAGAAATAATTTTTTGGTCGCAATTTGCTACGAGTGAAAAATTAATAACGACGAGCAGCGGATTGGTATACTATTGAGAGTTGAATATTATACCGTATATAACTTCGATTTTCAATGTTTAACTAAAAAAGGATCGACAGGTGTAAGACTTACGATAACGTGAGTGGTCGGAAACTTACTAATGAATTCTCGTTCAGAATCTCTCTCTGATCTTTCTTTGACAATAATGCCTATCCGACAAATTGTTCATTCTCTGTTTTCACAAAAATAGTTTCGGTATAATCTATTCTTCAGAAGATGGTATGATAAACTCGTAATAAAAAAAAATCTACACGAGACTATAAATCAATGAAATGAAAAATGGCATATATATAATACACATATACATTACGTATATCAAAGACTAAGACATAAAATACCAGAAAAAAAAATGAATGACACGTACTACTGCGTCCACCACACACACACACACATATATATATATATATATATATATATATATATATATATATATATATATATATATATATATATATATACATGTTAAAAAAAAATGTATATATATAATATATAATAAAAGTAACAGTGTATAGTCAGTACGAAACGTCTCTTTCCCCCCTCTCACCGTTTGACTCACGGCGGGAGAAGAACGATGACGGGTTGGAGCTACTCGAAGGATATAGAGGCGCGCATAATGGTCCGATTACCCCCGCCGCGGGCTTTCCTTGCTATTAACATCCACATGAACTCGCGGGGTGCACCCGCTTATCGTCCCTCTCTCTCTCTCTCTCTCTCTCTCCTATCCTCCTCCTCCTCGCACCTGCATCTTCTCCTCCCTCTCTCTCTCTCTCGCTCTCTCGGCGTATGGTAGCTACCTGCCTTCGACCTTATAAGGTTCGAGCCGCGCTATCCGAGGGGATAGGATAATAGGATGCGCTACTTGCGCTCTCTCGAGTCTTGTCATCCGTTTACACACACGGACGCGCGCGCGCTTGTGTACGTGTGTGTGTACCACAGTTGGGAGCCTTATGGCGTTGCGAGACCGCGCGAATCAAATTCTTCCCTACCTGAACGATTTTTATCGGTTCTTGTAGCTAACTTGTTGTTATATATATACAATCCTGTATCTCTCTCTCTTTCTATCTCTCTGTGTACGTGCGCGGAAAGACGCTGTGCAAAGGAACTGTGCACTTGAGCGTAAGAAGGATTTGCATTGGATGTATTGTCTTACTATTTTTTAAGTTCTTCATTTTTTTTTTTCAAGATAGTATATATTTAACCTTTTTTACGCGGGATGTATACTACGAATGTAAGTGCTGTTGCTACTGCGTTTTCATGCGAGATTCCGGTTTTTAAAATATTTTTTTTTTTTAAATTAATACTAGTGGATTTGGGCGAGTTTTTTAATGTTCGAGATCGAGATTCGAGATCTTCGATTCGAGCGCTTACTCAATTTTATAATAGGACAATACGCGATATTAATTATATCAGTAATTTTTACGAGATGCGTAATTTAGGATTAATATTAGAGCCGAATGATTTATTTGAACGTTGCGAATTTTAAATTATTTTACGCGCAACTAATGGTATTGTAATGGAACATTTCGAGAAAATGTAACGATACGTTTTAACTTTTCAACAGTATAGTGAATTTATTATATTATTAATTTATAAAGTTATATAAAGTTTGATTCGGAAATACGAACGTAATTTTTACCGTCTCCGTAACGGTATTATTGTATTACTGTTGGTGTATATAAGTGAAAATGTTAATTATTATTTGCGACGCTCTGTCGATGTCAAGTATAAGCGAAATGAAGTATAATGAACGTAATTTAATTAAACGGAATCGAGTTGATTATTTTTCAGTTTTAATGATATAGATGCGAATTTCTTCTACAGCATACTGACAAAATTACTCCGAAGATAATAATTTTTACGATGCCTCTTGTTTACCGTTCTATACGTTGTTATTTTTATAAAGGGCATTTCGTAATGAGAATATTTTGTCTGTGTATATCGGCGAAATCGCAACATTATGATAATTACGTAATCGATCGCGATAATCGATCGTTTGTTGATAAGAAACTTCAAAATGTTAATCAAGTAAACGATTGACCATTGATCACGATTACCGATAGTTATAATAGTTAACAAGAAAAAGTAGTTATAAAACTATTCATTTTAAATTTAACCATATTTATACTCGTTAGAGTAAAAAAACAGTCAAAACTGAGTTTTACTATATTTTGTTTTAAGGGGAGAAGTCAATGCCCTTTTTTACGATAGATATAAGCAAATAATGAAAAATCTCGTTGAAAAATTTCTTTGACTTTGATTGCGCATAACTCGAAACAATTAAAGATGTACATTCAAACCAAATTTTAGAAGAAAACTGAGATCGAGTAGATACGGTTTGAAACAAAAGAAGATCAAATTATCTTGATTTGGTCAAAAGTTATGGAAGAAATAAAAATTAAACGAACTTTTATCGAAAATTTAGCATTACAACTTGATGATTTCTTTAGGCCAAAATTTCGTCTAATTCTTATTTCTCCATAACTTTTGACCATACTGAAATATTTGAGCTTCATTTTTTTTCAAAATATATGTACTTGATCTCAGTTTTCTTCTAAAATTTAGTTTGAATATAAGTACACCTTTATCTGTTTACGAGTTATAAGTAATCAACGTCAATGTTTTTTTAGCGATATTTTTTGTTATTTGCTTATATCTATCGTAAAAAAGGGCAACTGGAATCTAAAACTCTAGCTGTCTTCATATTTTTATAGTAGAAATTATATCCTAAAGTTTGGTAAGGATCCGTTTCCCAAAGGGTGTGGACTCTCCTTGTAAGTTAAAATTGAAAACGAACTATCCAATATTAACAATTAATAATTTTTTTCATAATGGTAATAAACATACCTTAACAAATTGTCTCATTATTGATTCATAATTTATTTGTAAAACATAACTATTTTAATAATATTAGGGCTGAAGCGATCTCAGGATATCATGTACGCCAACAATCTATACCTATTTTTCGAGAATTCATATATATCACAATAATCTTCGTGTATAAAAATGATAAAAATAATAAAAAAAAAATTTTTTTGAACTAAAAAATTTCGGAATATGAGTACAATACGTACAACGATTAACCATACATCGATCGCGAATATATGCCGATCATTTTTTAAAAAGAAACCATACCGATTTTATCTCTTAAAAAATTACTTAAGCTAAATACCTGTAACTACAATATTATCAAAATGATACATAGTAATATTAGAATTACGTAATGGCGAACGCGTTTAATCAATATTACCGATCATCCACCCCAAAAGAAGGAACGATATATGTAACGATTCTTATCTGAAAGATAAATATATACGGAGAAAAAAATGACAATATTGTTTATTAATGGAGAGACAGACTTGACAAATGATAACAAATTACTATTTTGTTATAAAACAATATAGTAAATTTTCCTATAAAAAATAGTAAATTTATCAGTGAGTATTCTCCCTCCATAGTTTGAGCATATTTAAGTATAATTAGCGATTTTTCGAGGAATAATCCAGATATATAGGTAATAAATTACACAACCATATTGTATACATTATTATTTTAATTATTCGTCAAGTCCGTCTCTCCATTAACATATACAACAATGCCATATCATTAAAACGTTAATATCATACAAATGAACCATTTAACAATATTAAAAACGAAAGAGCCAATAAAACAAAAATTAAACAATTCACGTATATGCACGTCGATCCACACAGTGTAGAAGTTAATCTCGTATAGTCATCTCGCGTAATAAGTCCGCGGTGAACTAAGTGAGGAGCTCTCGATGTCTTGCATGTAGAAGGGGCACACAAACACACACACACACATACGTTTGCGCGTGTGTGTTTATATATACCTAATATAGCGCTGGTCGACGATCCCGAAAAACAAAGAGGGTATATACGGTTTTTACTATAAGAACCAACCGACTATAAGGAATCTATATATATATAGAGAAAGAGAGAGGGAGGGAGGGAGGGAGGGAGGGAAGAAAAGAGATAAAGAGAAGGCGTGCGCCGGTAGAACGAGAGAGCCCTTATACAAGATCGTATCGGTATATACGTCCCCTGAGCGAGTTTACGTAGAAATCCGCGGCTCCCTATAACCTTCCCTCCTCCTCCTCCTCCTCCTCCTCCTCCTTCTTCTTCTTCTTCTGGTATCGCACTGCGAATCGTCCTCTCCTTCCTCTTGCGCGCATACATTATCGAGGAAAGAGAGGATATACCGAAGGGCAGGGCGAACTCATATATATATATATATATATATACGTACCGGTGTCGTCTTTTAAATGCTCCCTTTTTTATTATTATTATTCTCTTCATCGTTGGCTAATGTTTAACTGTGTTTTAAGTGACACTACGCGTTGATTTTTCGAAAAAAAATTACGCTCACCTAATATTACTGGTATATCAAAGCGAGTTTTCTTTTTCGAAGTGTGCTGTATTATTTATCGGTGATTTGAATGACGACGATCTTCGTTGGGTTATTTATAAATGTCTATATAGGTATACACTGTGAAAAGATAATTATTTGCTTCAAAGAAATAGTGTATTTGACATTGTTTTAAAATCTTTATTTTACGGTAAATGTCAATTTCTTAACTATTAAGAAGTTATCCAATAAAACGTAATATTCTTTACTAATAGATATACATTTTAAACTAATTTATAAAGTTAAGATTATTATTAACGAAGGAATATAATTATATATCATAATGAATACATTCGTTTAGTCACATTAGTAAATATATTTAATTACAAGTTAATATACGAGAGTTAGGTAGACGTACTTATATCATTAATGCATAAAATTTACTATCAAGTTCAAAAAGTCGTCGGCTCCTTCTAGAGGCACGTTAAAAAAAATTATCCTTACGACGCATTATATTAATAATAATATTTCATTTGTTACGTATTAATAAAGAACGTCTTATTTAAGACAAAATTACATAATCATTTCTGACCAAAAATTGAAGTCACTGGATTCTTAATAGTTAAGACATGTGCCTTTCGCCGTATTCCAATTCACATTTCTTAACAATTAAGAAATATTCTTTGACTCAGAGAATCTCTTTTCTCAGTGTACCTGAACAACCCTAGTAGATATTGATTGTTTGTAGGAACGCATTGTCTCAAAATTTTCGATAATTATGGTTAAATTTCCATTTACTTTCGTCTTTCGTTATTTTTTATACGAAAAATGTTAAACTTTTTTTATGTTGTACCAACTTATTTATTTTTAATTGAAATTTTTTTTAGATATACGTGCTTATATACAGTAGACATTAAAACGATTTTTAGGGTATGAAACGGGTGTATATTTGTTTAAAAATATAGTGGCAGTCGTAACTCGTGATATTTGTATAACCGTAAAACGTAAATAAATAATGAAAATAATTAATAAATAATTAAAAAATATAGTTTTATTTTTAAGAATATCAATTTATTGGGTCTGAGTTGATATGAAATTCAACCTTAATTTGTTCAATATATACACTGAGAAAAAACGTTGCACTAAAAATGACTGTAATACTGTCTAGTAATGAAATGACAGACTGTCAAAATGCAATAAATTATTATATACCGTATATAGTAAATTTACGGAACTTATGGTAAACGTTGCAAAAATTGTAGTAAAAATTAATAGACTTTTAGTAAATTCTTTCTATGCAGCATAGTCATTTTTTGAATTTTGACATTTTTACTACAATCTTTTTCCCAGCGTATCCTTAACCTTCAACAGATTTTCATGTTTCCTCGATTAATGGCCAGATTTTTTTATATTTTCGTCCGCGTGATACTTATTGTACACTATCGTTTGAATGTAACGGAATCGTATATTAATTTATCAATTAAGTTTTTGACAAAATTTCAATAAATTATACCACTTTACCGATTGTCGATAAAATTCACGATAAAATGTTTTAACATTTTACGTGTATATTAAGAAACAAAACTAACGTCAACTTCATTCGAAACGAACCGCGGTATAATCTAAAATTCACTGTTAATTAATTAAAAATCAATTTCTAACTAATCGTCTACCACATACACTTTCGGAAAACGAAAAATCCTAAAGGAAAAAAAAAAAGAAAATAAGTGAAAGTATATATGGGAATGCAGTATCTCCATTTTCGTCTCGACGAAATAATTATATTTAATTGCATTATCGCACCGCCTTGGGTTATCAACTATATACACCGAATGTAAAAAAAAAGGAAGAGGAGAATCGCAGAAGCTCTTTCTCTCTAAGTCGAATCGCATGGAGAGACGGTATACATGTATATATACATATAAGAAGAGAGGGCTGCCGTTCGTCGTTAGTAGAAACACGAGGGATCTTCGGCATCTGATTCTCAGTCTCTTCTTTTACTCGTTCACCTTCTTCTCCCTTATAGTCGCGACGAGCGTACAACTTTGTCTTGATCCATGGCTCCTGGCGAGATTCCCTCTCTATATACCTTCGAATATATGGGAGTCCATTCAACGCTTTCGTGGAATTCGGAGAAGAACTGTCCTCTACGTGTGTGTGTGTGTGTGTGTGTGTGTGTGTGTGTGTACGTATACTTGTGGAAATATATTTACATCCCTCTTTTTTTCGCTTTCGATACGTTTTACCAATTTTTTATTTTTTTGGGAGATTTTTTTTCCGTTTTTGGGATAATTAATTAAAGGTTATAGTTCATCAATATTCAGAGAAATGGTACAGATACATCAAAGAATTCAATCGTATTGGTTAAAAAATGACCTATTTTTTCATATTTTTTTGTATGGGTAGACGAAGTATACGTGAGGGAGGAAAATTGTTAAAATGATGGATTTTTATGAGGATGTCAAACCCAAGTAGTTATTTGAATTTCTCGCGCTTACACTTATTAACAATAGGTAACACTGTTTTTTTCAAAAATCAAGATTATTATTAAAATTTAAGGAAAAATACGAGAACGTATTACCTTGTGTAATGATATCAATTACAATTGTATACAAAGTTTCCAAGCGATCAATGGAATAATTCATGATATCAATTATTTGTTTGACTATATTTTTTTTAACAATTCATCTTATAAACTATTGGATTAATCGTTTTGAAGTTTCAAGTCATTACGACAAAGACACTCTAAAAAATTTCTGCACCGAAAATGTATAATTTTCCGTGATTTTTTGGTGCAGAAATTTTAAGAACGAAAAGAAAATGCTGGTTATACTTGTAAAATATTAGATTGTTTTAATAGTTTGAGGATTAGGAATAACTAATTTATGCAGGTATAATTAACTATTTTCTATCTACTTTATTAAAAACTGGTTATTTCCTACCAAAAAAAGTTTCGATGTCTACTGGGGTAATGTTGCTGTAATTTTCACTGTGTAATGCTTCAACTATATACTATACCAAGAAGAAAAAGAAAAGGAAAACATTTAATTATGTGGGTGACGTAAGTGCTTATTTAACACCAAATGCTATATGAGAAATTATAAGAAGCATTGTGAACGCGTATGGTGTTTTAGAGATATTCATTTAGTTTCGAAAAATACATTTTTTTAATAAACTTAAATTGAAAGACATTTCCGAGCGTATATGTATGGACCAAACGAATATCAAAAAAGAAACAAAGAAAAATATCTTAAAAGTAAACGGTGTGCATTAATTGAAACAACGAAATAACCAAATGACACCGATCCTTTGGTTAATACCTCAAACTCATAAACGCAACGATCATACGCCTCGTATTTCACAAACCCAAGAGAGAAAGAGAGGGGAGGGGGCAGAGGAAGAAGAAGAAGACTCAAAGCACTTACACGCCGTCCAAAACCAACATATAAAAGTCCACGGCGCGTCGCTTATCCCGAAACCCATGACATTTATGGTCCCAAGGTATATGGTTTGTAGAAAGCAACGTGCCGCTGATCGGTTCATAAAGCATTCGCGGTTCTCTTTCTCTCTCTCTCTCTTTCTCCTCTTAGCTACAAATCAACTCAAGTGGATCGGCGTTACCTTTTACTTCTTCTTCTTACATGTGTATGTACTGCGCGACGACGATTAGTGTACACGGTATATATATATATATACCTGATCGTAAACACCCGGTGCGAAACCCTTCCTCGGAGTTTCTACGTTTCGACTTATCAGAACGACGTCTCGCGGATTAAGAATTAATACCTGCGGTTTTTCCATTTACTTGCGTTTATTCAAATTGTAGAGAGGGGGCCGGTAGGGAGATATGGGTTCTAAAGTAATTATAAATGTATTTCCTGTCGTTTATTTTCCTTTTTTTAGGGGAAAGTGATGCGGCGACACGATTGGAGTTATGGGAAATGGAGAATAATTTTTTTCATCCAAGAGACAGAGAGAGAGAGACAGAGAGTTGTAGTGATTTATGTTACTTTTATTTTTTAATTTGACTTAAGGTAACGCAATTGACCTAAGGTAATAGTAATGGAGGACGAAGTATTTTGCATTTTGTTTAAATTTCGATCACACTTTTATTATGCTATTACGCATTACTGGTATAAATTTTAGGTACTTATTTGGAATTTGACCCCCAAAAAAATTACGTTTTTTTAACCCAATTGATTAAGAAATCAATAAAATAAGTTTCTAAATACTTTTTTTAGTGGAGAAATGTGTTTTCGATCGTTTTTTAGTGATTTGTAGTTTGCTTAACCCAAAAGTAAGTTCAGCCCGATAAACGGGTTTATGCATATTTGGGTTAGTGGACTGATACAAAAACAAGTTCAAACTACAATATAATAGAAATAAATGGGGGAATAAAAATTATTGTTTTGCTAAAAATCGATCGGAAACACATTTCTCCACTAAAAAAAGTAATTAGAAACTTATTTTATGCACCTTTTAATCGATTGGATTAAAAAAAACATGATTTTTTGGGGGTCAAATTCCGAATAAGATCCAAATTTTAGAACGTCTATAGCGGTGTAATTAGCGAAATATTCAGACCTAAAGTTTTAATATTTAACATGTGTGTCATGTACTAAGTAAAAAAAATGATACATTTTCACCAAAATTAAATTAATTTATTTAGAATTGCGACGAGAACTTAACACGTTATTACAATTATCCAAATGAGATAACATTTAAAATATTAGGTTGCGGCGTTATTTGAGAATTACAGCTGAAAAAATCATCTTTTCTATATTACCACTATATCCGTAGTGATACAATTCTTATCGAAAGTATGTATTCGGTTACGAATTCAACGCGTTAATGAGACTTTTTTTAGTGTTTTTACGAGCATCTGTCAATATTCATCACAAATTATACATCTATAAGACGATTAAGAATATCATTTATTTTTTAACCTTCCTTAACATAATATATCTTGAGTCATAAAAATTATAAAAATGATGTACACCTAATAAAATAGTAATACTTGATGAGGGTGGAGGACATTGATTGAAATGTTACTAACGAGTTATAATCTTTTTTTAAAACTTTAAATATAAAGTAAAGATATTTGAACATTTACGTGCAAGTGATTAAAATTATTTCATTATTCAGAACATTACCCATCTAAAATTAATAATAAAAATAAAAAATAAATTGATTGAAAGTAATAAAGTAATTTATTTGATTTGTCAGGTTGGGAGGTATCCAAATGGAAATTTAAACAGGGTTGTTCGGTCCGGATCTGACAGTTAAGCGATTAATTAGTATCTTTAGTACAATAAAACCTTTATTACATTAAACTAATTATCAAGGTTACCCGAGTACAAATTTAATAATTAAATATCGGATCTGATTGTTCGATCCGGATCAGGTAGGCAAAACCCTTATTATATGTCTCAGGTTTGGTTCCAATAAAAACATTACTCTTAACAATTGAGAAACGCACCGTTTCTCAATTCGATGATCGCATGTTTTTTCTTTTAAACATTAAGATTATTCTAAACATTGACCAAGAATCTTTAATTTACAAAATTTATCTCAATGTCTAAATAAAATGTAGATACAAAACTTACATAAGAATAGATGTAATCCCACTTACCTTATTGCACCATAATAAATAAGTGTACGATATGTCGATTTAAAATAATTCCGTAAAATTTGATAAAGATACATTACTGTTAACAAAAGATAAAATAATCTAAATAAAGATTAATTAAACTTAAATGAATTCTTTTCATATGTACATTATCAAATATTAACAAATACGGACACATATGTTTTTTCCGTTCGCGTGTACACCGTAAATGCACGCAATCATCTTCAATTTAATAATAATCCATGGCAATAGCGTAAAATTAATTTAAATAATAAATATTGAAAGACGAGATCATAGGTATGGACACACACAGAGACACATACACATACATACATATAGATTGCAAATCGAAGAGACACAGCGTACCTTCGTTCTCTGTATAACCTCTATCTCCCTCCCCCTGTTGGAGTCACGCGGCGTGATACACGCAACGTAGCCTCTAAATCACTCGTTAGCTCTCGTTCTCTCCACCTCTTTCTTATCCTCTCTCTGTCCGGTTTAAGAAAAAGGCCCCGACGCTTCTCTCTCTCTCTCTCTCTCCTTCTCCCTCTCTCTTTCGTTCGTTGGTGCTATTAGTCCTCTTCCTTTCTTCTTTCTCCGAGTATCGCGCCTGCCCGCCTATAATTATCCGCGCCCCGTTTTGTTCGGCCATCATTCGGGGCCCGCCTTGAGATTCCACCGCGAGAAAGAGATCCATCCATCTTTTGCACACCGCGGGGAAACCGGACCGATTTATTTCGCGCCCTCGAGAACTCCTAATAGTATTGTTACGTCTGTCAGATTTACTTCTTCTTCTTCTTCTTACGATTCTTCTTCTTGCGATTCCTCTTCTTCTTTTTTGTTGTGCTGCTAGTGTATCGTCCCTTCTCGTGTCGTTTTCTCATATCTTTTGCGAAAAATTGCCATGCGTTGGGATACACTTGTCTTATACGATCCTGATTAATTGCAAGAACAATATATATATATCGGGATACCTTTTTACTTTTTCCTCCGGTATCAAATGCAACGAAGGAATTGATCGTTCGGAATTGAATTTTTTTTTTCATCGACGCGTAGGATGTTTTTTTTCAATTTACTGAGCTCACACGATAGTTTTTGTTTGTGGTGTACAAATAATTGAAAATTAAGTAAACCTTAATAGAAAATTAACAAATTAATGTAGTAATTGTAAAAAGTGTTAAGTACCAATTCGATACGAATTTGATTCTAGCTATTGTAAATAGACGTTTTAATCAACGTTGTATATATTTTGATGTTAAATCATTGTTATTGATTCACACTTTTGAGCGTTTCCCCATTAATTTTGTACTTTAGAACAAATTACTCTTAAAAATAAAGTCACACGGGTGCGGGATACGTCAGCACGACTTGCAAACGATTTTTATTATATTTTTTGTAATTATATGGTAAAAATAATGTGGATATAGTAAATACGAGATGAGGCAGGAGAAAGTTAATATAGCAATATAAATTTATTTTAATTATTGTACTACACACTGTATAACTATGTGTACCAAAAGTTTGTGCTGAACTAAAATATTCAAGCGTTCTCTGCGAAATGTTACATTAGTATACTTACTTACACTAATCTAAAAATTTATTTAATATTTTCCGCGTGCAAGTACAAAAAATATTATTCTCGATATATCGATAAATCATTTTTCTATTTTTTGTAGTTTACATTTCGTTAAGGAGATGTCGGACCCTAAAAAAGGTACGTATTAATGTAAAATGGATTATTATTTTCGAAAATCTGACAATGTCAGGCTCTCGTATTTGCTTTAAACAATATGTATGATTTATTTTTAGATTTTTACATTGTTAATATCAATATAATTTTTGTTTCGTAAATAGTGCTTATTAAACAACCGACCAAATTTTGTTTATTTAATATTAATGAAAAAATTTATTTTTTGAAAAAATATTACGAATTTTTTCAGCTTTTTTGTGTCATATTTTAAACATAATTCTTAAGTTGAAAAAGGTAATCTGAGACTGACATGCCCTTGAAGAAATTGACAATGTAGTTTTTCCATTGCACAGGTAGATTTTTGAAGAAACTTTTATATTTCCGTCAGAATCTGAAGATTAGTGATTCTTATACGCTTTATAAGAGTTTCATGAATTTCTGTAAATGATATTGGATTATCAAGGATGGAATGTCTTCAATCATGAAATGAAAGATTTTTATTAAAAATTCATTAAAAAAATATTTGTGGACTCGTCAATTAAACCGTTTCCAAATAAATTTTGATAAAATTTGATTCCGTGTTTATTGTAAAAATACGTGTTTTAGGTAACAATAAAGAGTTCTCCCCGCTAACTATAATAACAAACAACACTTCTGTCAAAGTAGAGAAAATAATATTGTTTCGTTCTAAAGAAAAATTTTAACTTACTAAATGAAGAGGTTATGTTTTACCTTTTTTTAGTAAATCAAATTTTTCACATAAAAGAAACAATATTATTTATTTGCTCTCCGTTTACAGAAATGTTTCTTATTTTGACACCTAGAGGGGACAATTATTTATTTTTATTTAAAATTATTATTTTGATAATAAACACAAAATAATTAATCAATTGAGTTTTTGGCGCGAAATTTAAATTTCATAGAGGCTTTGGCGTCGCCACTGATAATTAAACCTACAATATGTAATATTAATTAACTGTTCATCAAATGTAGCATAAATTTTACTTATGTATATTATATACATAATTAATGTACATATACTCATACAAAAATCTTAAAAGGATATAGTATAATATAGTATAATCTATACTGTTAGAAAATTTTAATTGAATCATCAATAATAATCAGGATGACAATTAATGGCTACAATTTATACATACATTGTCGTGGATTTTAATTAATTTATATTAATTATTTACGCTAAATATTTTCGTGTTGCACAGTACATTGAATTAATGCATCAGGTGTATATTCGGATTAAAGTCTTCTTCTTACCAAGGGATTTCAATATTTTATCCACTTGGTTTCTCCGGCGACCGCGTTTTGCGCGAACGAGCTTGTTACCTATATACCCTATACGGTCGTCATGCAAACCAGTCAGATTATTTTTATTTTCTTATCGAACGTTATTCATTCAAAAATAATGTTCTTTTTCAAACGTTCAAACAATTTTTTTTGTTATAAATTAGTTTTTTTTAATTGATACACGCACGAGTAAATGTATGATTTTACAAGTTATATACCGATAGTCTATTTGTTTAGTAATATATGCATTCGGGATTGTCAGTGTTAAAAAAAATGTATTGAAAAATTTATATTTTTTTATTAGAATATTTAAGTAAAATACATTTGTTGTAAACTATAGTAATTTTTATTTATTTTGTCAATCTGTCATTACATTTTTAAAGAGCATGGTTAACTTAATAATTACATATTTTTCTTTTTGAAGAAAATTGCTGCATTCAGCAAAATAATAAATAAAATTGTTCTGCATTTACGTATCTTATTATTTCCGAAAAAAACGGAATTTCCTGAAGATGCAAAGATGTATAATATTTATATTCACAATCAATTTATAATTTTTGTACAACTTTCGGAATCATTTTTGTTTCCCTCTTCAGGTGGAATCCTTTTTTAAATGATAAATTTCACAAAAATTGTCAAGGATGATTACTAATTAAATAATTCTTGTAAAATTTATCATTTAATAAAAGACTGCACCTGAAGAGGGTATTAACAAAAATCATTTCGAAATGTTATGCAAAAATTATAAATTGACTCGTTAAATCAATCGATAATTCTGCCTAAGTAAAATGTATATGTTAACATAGATAAATCATTTTCTGCATCGAATTGTACAAGCACAATTATGTTACCACAATTTTAAGACACTTTTCCTATCCCAAAGACATTTTTTTAATACCGGATATCGAAAAAAAAAAAATTTTTTGATTCGACTCAATATGTATATGTGATATTTGTTTTCATTCAATAAAATATATATTCAAGACAATATCGTGAATAATCTAAACGAAAAAAATATTGTTCTCCTCTTTAGTATCTTGTTCGTTGAATAATCTATGACACTATTATCATTAATCATATTACCATACAGCTTATTGTTATAATTTAAACTCTATATATAAAAATAATTATCCAAATTTTCTACTAAGATAAGAAAGTATACAACTACCTAAAAATATTATTATCTTTCAGTAACTAAAAAGTCACTCGTAAAGAAGAGTAAATAAGTATTATATAAATATATATATATATATATATATATATATTTACGATTTTTCATATAACCCAGTAGGAAACAATAAGTCGGGCGCGCACACGATTCGCATTACAAATACAATACGCCTCTCTTTATATATATATATATATATGTGTGTGTATATGTGTGGGTGTGCGGGGTGTACATTCGACTTTTGCGCTTTAGATATCCCTCGATGACGTCTACCCCAGGGAATCCCGAATACCTCGGCGTCCCCTCTGTGTTCTTTATCGTCCGGCCGGAATGCTTGATAACGTTTGATTTGTTTCAATCGTAAATAGAGACACCCTGCCGCAATATACCCGCACCGAGGAGGAAAGAGGTTCGTATATGACCGCTAATACGAGAAAATGCTTGTGGGTGTGTGTACACGCGTGATGGTATTTCGCGGACAATCTGCTTCATATAATACCTAAGCGTCTTGCGGATTTAATCCACGAATCGCACTTTCATCCTCTCGGTCACTAATATCTTCATAACGTTTATATATATAACGTTATATGTGTGTCTTCAATGTTATATGGTTATTCACATTGTTTCACGTGCGTCTATATACGTGAATTTCTTCTTCTTTTTTTTTGGTGGGGAAGTGTGAATAATTGTTAGTACAAAAAATTTAGTTCATACTCAATTGAAAATTCAAATTTAGCGCCATAAAAATAGCAAACAACAAAACAATTAATTTACTTATAACAAATAATAAAAACAAATTTACGAAAAAGCAGGAGGTAGTTGCCCTCCGTTATGTCATTATCTATCATTTTACAAAGTTTCAAGATAGTGTAGCAATATGTCGCTGAGAAAACCTTGAAAAATATAAGAAAATTGCATAATAACTTGGAACTTAGCAAAATTATTAACGTAAAATTAACTATATATATATTTTCATTTTTTTCAATTACGAATTGTTTAAGCACATGTGCTTTTACCTTGTATATATTCTAACATTCTCATTGTATAGTCAGATTAGCAAAATTTAAGAATGAAATTTTAATAGGTGATTAAAACGAAATTGTTATTGACATACACTGTAAGAAAGATGATTTAATAATAATTACTTTATTTATACTATAAACGATATTTTTAACCCAATTAAGTATAAAAATTAGTGTGTATATATATAAATATATGAATATTAACTATATACAGTAGCGTGTAGTAAAAATTATAATAACCAAAGCATATCCTTAGATTATTGCTATATAATGTTTCGTAAACCACTTTTTAAACGTAGAACTATCAAAAAATTATTAGAATTATTAGAAAATTAATAGAAGTTTAATAAAAAATTGACTTTATTGATCGATTTAACGAACAAAGATCATAATTCACAAGCAATATTTGTCACTAATTATACAAACACAATATGAAAAGCAAAAATTTTATAATAATACATGTATACTTCAATATTGAAAACTATTCCATATTTTCATGATTATTTGATAGTTAATACTAATAATAATTGTTAAAAATAAAATGTTATTAATATAATATAGTTGCAATAATAATGGTATACAATAATTAACGATATATAAATTAATTATCAACGTGTCGCTTATAATTTTAAATTATTTTTTGTAATCCACAATTAATAATTAATATCATTAATTAGACTTGTAAATTTACTATATATATGGGGTATTCCACGTGAAGTGATCCGATCAAAATTTTAAAATGCACCAAATTTTGGGTACACTTTGCAAATGTTTTTCAGAATACAGAAAAAAATTTTTAGGTACTGGAATCTATTTGCTCAAAAGTTATTCTAACCTCAAAAAGTGAATTTTTCCATATTTTTTTTAACACCAGCTGGGTTTACCGCTATACAACTCAAAATCTATCAACTTTTACTATAGAACATTATATGTAACATTCGTTGAACGTAATTAACTATATATATATTTTTCATTTTTTCAATTACGAATTGTTTAAGCACATGTGCTTTTACCTTGTATATATTCTAACATTCTCATTGTATAGTCAGATTAGCAAATTTAAGAATGAAATTTTAATAGGTGATTAAAACGAAATTGTTATTGACATACACTGTAAGAAAGATGATTTAATAATAATTACTTTATTTATACTATAAACGATATTTTTAACCCAATTAAGAATAAAAATTAGTGTGTATATATATAAATATATGAATATTAACTATATACAGTAGCGTGTAGTAAAAATTATAATAACCAAAGCATATCCTTAGATTATTGCTATATAATGTTTCGTAAACCACTTTTTAAACGTAGAACTATCAAAAAATTATTAGAATTATTAGAAATTAATAGAAGTTTAATAAAAAAATTGACTTTATTGATCGATTTAACGAACAAAAATCATAATTCACAAGCAATATTTGTCACTATTTATACAAACACAATATGAAAAGCAAAAATTTTATAATAATACATGCATACTTAAATATTGAAAATCATTACATATTTTCATGATTATTTGATAGTTAATACTAATAATAATTGTTAAAAATAAAATGTTATTAATATAATATAGTTGCAATAATAATGGTATACAATAATTAACGATATATAAATTAATTAACAACGTGTCGCTTATAATTTTCAATTATTTTTTGTAATCCACAATTAATAATTAATATCATTAATTAGGCTTGTAAATTTACTATATATATATATATATATATATAGATCTACGTTCAAGCTAAAAAAAAAGACCAAAAAGGAGATGTAGCCAGAGAGAGAGGGAAGAAGAAAAAAAAGTCAATCAGACGAGAAAGACTAGGTATATATATATACCTTAATCGAAAGTTAAAAAAAAGGATGTATTTATATACATACATGTTTATACACCCATCCGATTCGCGACGACGTAGGGTTTTTCGGCATGGGCGTTCGTTTGTTTAATTCACCTTGGATAAGCCATATCACAGTGGAAACGATACACAGACACACACAGAGGTATAGGTACGACGGGACGGCCACACTTCGCGTTTTGCATATTCCGACACAGTAGCGAGCCGAACGTTGAATCTTTAATTCAAGATAATGGAAGCCGGTTGCGGTCCAACAGACGCTATCCCCAACTGTCTCCACGTACAGAAGATCGAACCGGTGTTTGTAACCATATCCAATCGTAAAAACTCTCTCTCTCTCTCTCTCTGTAGGATACCTTTTTCTTCTTTTTAGCTCAAATAAAAATCGTAACAATTATTCGTTAAAAAAATAAAATAACAGTGAATTGACGAGCGCGAGTTGAGCTAATTACTGGTAAGACCGCGCGAGAGAGTAGAACATACAAATGGCATTAAAACGTGGTTGGATGTATCAATGTATGTATATATATATATATATATATATATATATATGTACCTCTGTGTATATAGTATCTTTCTTTTTCTTCCGATATTACACGTTTTCTTATATCGATGATAATTGACCGGATATATATTTATACGATGGAAATTAATTGCGTTTGAATTATTGGAATTATTTCGAGGCTGATCGTATTATACCTGTACGGTACATTTTTTTATTTTCGCTAATTTGTCGAGTTTTTTTAATGGATTTTTTTTTAAGTACGATAATCAGAGATTTTTCGTTAATTTTATTTTGTTTTATAACGGTGATCGTATTACGCGGTGTATCTTGAGTAATTGTTCACTTACAGGATCGTTATTTTACATTTTTTTATATAATTATATATTAATTATATAGATCTCATTATGAATTAATTGAGGTAATAAAAAAAATATGAAAATGAGTATACAAATAGGATTTATTAAGTATACCATAGATATTAAAATTTTATTATACAGAACATTAATGGTTTGGTTCACCGTTTACTTTCCACGAAGTGACTAATTTCGTTTGACGTCATATACTAATTAATTTTACGCGATCTTAAGGATTATAAAGTTAATGCGAGTATACGTATATATATGATTATTTTTGGAAGATTATTGTACAACCTGTATGTTTAAGTATATCATATCACAGTGTAATATTCATTAAATACCCTAATTATGACGAGTTACTCAAATTGATTTAATTGCTTGAATGTACACCTTATAAGTATGTATATATTGCTCGTTTTATTAATAAAATTTGTCTTAATATAAGATTTTTAATAAAATAATCAAATTAATTTATTTATTATCTCTGTAGAATTGCAGAATTTTCGTAACTTATTATATACCATATTTTTTTTCTGTTATTGTTATTTGTAAGATTGTTAAATAAATATAAATAAAAAAATAATAAATATATTTGACTTATTAACTTTTAATTTATATTTCTAGCATTTTATGTAATATATATTACATACAATACAATTGATAATTATAAAAAATAAAAAGTGTCTTATACAATTGAAAAAATTGCTATTAATAATGATCAAAATTGTCACCATTGTGGAATAATTACTATAAATAATGGCAATTTTTATATTTGTGCAAGTCTGTCCTCCGTTTACCATTAAAATAGTAATTTTTACTAAAAAATTTTTCTCAATGTATATATATAGAAATTTGGTTATTTGTTGATGTTTTGTTTCATAGATTACCTACCGATTTTTAAACAAATCGTTTAAATTTCTACTATGTAGGTATTTTCTTATTCTAAAAGTATAAGTAAAATAAAATTATTATGACAAGTGCTTTCTTAACAAAGACATCGTATGACCTCCGTCGCTGATTAGCTCCGATTTAGGAGCATAAAAAGAGCGACGATAAAATAATAAAAAAAAATTATTATAAATAAATAAGCATTCGATTAAAATATTTTTTAGTATTCAATAAATATACTTTAATACACAAATAAATTCTTCGGCTGAACATTAGTATAGAAATTAGTCCATTTTTAACGATAGTTTGACATTTTTCGCTTTTTTTTCATAATGTGTAGTAATACCTAAAAAAACTAGATTGAATATCTACCAGGGAAAAATAAATTGTGCACGTTTGATAGATTACCATAATCTTCGCAATGGAATATCTCTCATTGCGATGGCTCGTTATTTCACAAGTCCTTCCTCTTTTCTCTCTCTCTCTCTCTCTTTTCGCGTATGTATGTATATATATAAGAGCAAGTGTTGAAATCAACCCTTGGTCGCGGTTAGTCTCTCTCTCTCACCCTCGAAACGTTGCAAGGTGTCTTCCAGGTTTGTATTTACGATACCGCAGTGTGCGAGCTGTTTCACCTACTACCTCCTCCTTTTCCTAGTATTGCAACCCACTTCCTCTTTGTCTTCGGGGACAAATTTTCATGGTGTAATTGGTCGAATAAAATCTACATGAATTTTCAAAAGCTCCGTCCTAATTTATACCTATGGAAGATTACGGCACGCTCTTGTAATGTATACGGTCGTTTATAATAAATGTATACGTTGTTTATTTTATTGATGGATTTCATTCGTTATCATACTCTTATGTTTATTTTAAAAATCGCACAATTTTTTTATCTATTGGATAGAATTTTCATTTAATAATTCATCGGTTAATTATAATTAATTTGATGATAACATTAATTAGTTTAATTGATTTAATTTAATTACCATAATAATCTCAAGTAAAGATTAAATCTGCCTAAATAAAAAAAAAAAATTTTCTAGCGAGGAACATATCGAAAAATGTATCTCTCTTGAATCTTTGGTTTTCTCCTATACTTAATTTGGTAAATCTCCAAAAAATTTTCAATATACTTTAACTATTACAAAATTTATAGATAATTTAATATATTTCTATTTTTCCAGATCGATTCATATACTTTTTGTAAATTCACACGAACCCTTGATATAATTCGCGATAAAAATACAAAAATCATATAGTATATAGTAAAAATAATATTCTTCACAAATCGTTAATTTTGTAGTTATAAGTGAAATGATCTTCAACCCATATCAATTATGCATTTACTTATACAGAAGAAAAACTAAACGTATATCCTGTGAACAGTTTGATTTTTTGCAACTATACATACACGAAAAAATAATTTCTAGCAAAAATATCAATGTTGCTTAGTAATGGAGAGATAGACTTGACAAATCATAAAAAAGACTATTTTTTATTTAAAAATTTAATAGATATCTATTAATATTGGTTCATTTTCGTTTTACCCCTCCAAAAAATCAAGTTTTTTCTCAGCATTGATGTATCATCAGAGTACAAACTGATATATTTATTAAATATCTGGTAAATTGTTCCTAAAATAAAATACTAATTTTTATCATTCTTCAACTCTGTCTCTTCATTACTCAACAACATTCTAATTTTTACTCTAACATTTTTTCTCCACGTACAATACACCAAACGTAATAAATAAATAAATAAAATTACATATCGACGTATATATGAGCAATAGCTCGTTACCAATAAAAAAAAAAGGTGATATAGGTGCACCTGGTATGTCCAGTTTCATGAGAAACCAAGGGTAGAATTCTCTTTCTCTCTCTTTCTTTCTACATATATATAGAGAGTTGTCGTATACACGGTAGGTTCCTATATACCAACCCCCTGAAGGCACGCAGCGCTCGTTATATCTTCATTAACTCCTACCTAACGGTGCCGTCGTGACTTCTTAGATGCTCACTCGTTCGTCTCTTTCTCGTTCCTCTTTCTCACTCTCTCTCTCTCTATATATATATACGACTCCCGAACAAACTCGTAGTTACTATATCTATTTTTTTTTTACTTTCAACGATTTATTTTGTCGTCGTGTAGACAGTTTTCTTATATATATATAGGATTTTTTTTTAAGGAAACGTCAAAGACTTTAACTTTGCGCTGCATCGACGTTCGCCTTCCGAATTTCGCGGACATAGGTTTCAGGTGTACGTAAGAAAAAAGAGGGTAGGGGGGAAGAGAACGAAAATTCGGAGAGAAGCAAAGATGCGAAAAAAAAGGGATAGAGAGATAAAGAAAGAGGGAAGGGGTTCTTTTTCGAAGGAAAAATTCCTGGGTGCGCTGTGCTGATCGGGACAGATCGTTATGGGGACCAAAGCCTTGCTCGTAAATATCCAAACGCCGAATAATGCCTTAGCTTCTTCTCCTTTTGCTTCTACTCCTTCTTCTTCTTCTCCCTATATATACTGTAATGAAGGACATCTTTCTATCTCTTTCTTGGCTCGTTAATTAGTCAATAAATTATCCTTCACACTCGCGAAGAGTTACCTTTTCTCCCTTTCTCCTATATCTATCTATCTCGGTTCGTTCTTTCGTTTCTTCTGTGTCGCTAAACGTTCCTTTACCTCACTCTCTCTCTCTCTCTTTCTTTTTTTGTTTTATTTTTTATTTCGGCTCGTTTGTGCGCTCTTTCTCTCTCTCTCACTCTCTCTCTCTCGTCAGCAAGTGCGTTGTTTACGACACTCTACATCTTACGCCGAGGGCGGTTAACAAAAATTCAAATTAGAAAGAGTCGCGTTGAAATTATTTCCTTCTTCTTCCCTTTTTTTTTGCTTCGTTGAGAGGCTGCTCACTTATACGGACCTTTTTTTCGAAGGGGGTGGATTCGCACCGAAAAATTGAGTGTGATTTCGTAAATTGAATTGTGGGTTGGGAATTTTTCGATATTCTTTTTTTTTTTTAATTTGTACTGAACCCTCGGTATTGGGTATGTATATATCGAGGAAGAAACGAATATGGTATTATGTGGCATTTGATTATTTATGGACCTCGAATGATAATATTTTTTAATATTTATACGAGTTATTAATTTTTCGTCCAAATAGTGCGATATTAAGCGAAATTTAATCTTTTTATTTATATGTCCTTTGATGGGGATGACGTTAGCTTTAATTAATCGTTCAAATTTTCCGCGCATTTTATTTTCAAATTATATTTTTATATAATTAAAAATTTTCTATTTTTTGTCAAAAATATTTATCTTTGTATAAACTTGTAGTATAACTTTTTTAAATTCGTATCGAACAGTTCCCTTCGTTCGTTAGGTTTATTAAAAATCTCAGAATCACTATAGATTAGAATATTTTAAAACAATTAATATAGTGAAAATAAAATATAGGGATATATTAGAACATTCCCCTTCTTTTGATCTGAATGCTGGTATTTTTTAATTAAAAATTAAAATTAAAATGTGAATTAAAAAATTTTCTTACACGAAAGAAGAATGAATTTATAAGATTTTTAATTCGATATTCCTAACAAAATTCTTATGTTGAAAAACGTAGATCCCTGCAACTTGGGTCCGACATCCCGTTAAATCAATTATATATATTTAAAAACAATCGTAGTAATAAAATTATAAATAAAAAAAATAGTAAAACTGCTAAATTAATCATGGTCTGAAAAGGTAAACCAACACAATATATATAAATTATGAAAATTGATACAACAAAGTATGATAAAAAACATGTATATATATATATATATATATATATATATATATATATATAATTATTATTCGGAAGGTAGAGACGCGTGAACGCGAATTGCTGCAACTTGTCGAGTTAGCCCCGCGCGCGTCAAAAGCTCGGTTAAGTAGAACTCGTGGGGGGGGGGGGGGCAGGGGGGGGAGGGATATATAAAGCAAAACGGAGATACCCCTTGAATTCGTGCAACTTGGCCATAGATCAGTGTGTGTATGTATGTATATATACACCGAAGAGTCTTTAACTACTTCCTTGCGCCAAGGCGTAACCGGAGAGCGCGGAATATCAGCTGTTATAAGGCACCGGTAAGCAGGACGTTATTTACCAGCGATACACACCGATGAGGATGCTTAATGTCACATTATTCACGAAGAAGTTGTTTAGAGGCCACGGATATAACTTACGACTGGCTCGAATTTCTTACGGAATTATTTACGATATTTATCGAACATGCGCAAGCCTTCGTATATACCACCACCACCACCTCTCTCTCTCTTTTTTTTTTTAAATTCGCAGGTTATATTTTCCGTTGACGCGGATTTTTATTTTACGTCGCACGCGCGCAAAACGTTTATTTATTAGCTGACACTCTTGTACAACTGCCTCCCGTCTCAGTCTCGTTTTTTTTTTATTTTTATGTGTATAAATATTAAGTGACTTATTACATCTTCTTGCGTATATAGTGTCCACGTGTATATGCACGATGATTTGTTGCTTTTGTTCTTGCGATTTTTCGATCTCGCTGACGCACTCGTCCTAAAGGACCGCGATCAGTACAAGAAAAGTGGATTTTTCGTTTTATGTATTTTTTTTTTTGGAAAGAAATAATTTGTTTTTTTATCGGGGTTTATTGCAATCAACCTTTTCTTAGATATGTGTATAATTTAAATGTATAGATATGGTTTCAAGGGAGATAAATGGTTATTTATTTCGGGATGAATGACAATTTATATTGACGGTGGTTACCATTTAAAATATTACTTTACTCGGGTTAACATTGAGGTTATAGTTTTATATATAGATATGAAATTTTCTTATATTACTATAAATATATGTGTTTGTGTATGTGTGTGTGTGTGCATATGTGGATTGATATATATATATATATATATATAACTATTTTGTGTTATTTCTATTAAAGGATTTATTGAGGGTATATGCGAGTAGGATATATATATATATATATTTTTTTAAGAAAGTATTTAATATTGGTAATTGGTGTGATTTTTGTATTTTTGTAAACGATGCTTTGAATTTTTGTAGAATTGTGACGAATTGATTTTTTTATTTATATTATTTAGAAAAAAGTTTTGTAAATTATATAGGTGTGTTACTTTTTTATAATTTTTATTAATATTTGACCTTCGTAGGATGAAATAATTTTTAAATTACCATTGACAATTGTTATGTACTAAAAAAATTTGTTCACAAACTTATACCGTGCACTATAAACGGTTAAACATTACAACGTGTACAATTTAAAAGACTATTATTATTTTGTACATATAAATATATAAATAATTTTTTAAATTACATTAACAAAACACCGTACACAATACAAAAAATTTAATTTTGTGTGCATAAATATTTTGTATAGAATACTTATGTGCAGAAACCAGAATGTGCCTTTTCAATGAGTTCTCCGATTCAAAATTGTTATTTTTAATGTTCATAATGGTAAATTTTTTTTAGATGGATTTAACAGAAGTTTCTATATTAAAATTATAATTATATCATTTTCCAGCTTTTAAAACTATAAATTGTTTATAATTTTCGAGTTAATAATTTTCGTCTAAAAATTACAATTTTTATTTATTTAATTAAAAAATCAGATTATCTACATAAAAACTGTACTCACCTCTTTCGAGACTACTTTTCAATTATTGTACTGCTCAGATTTTTGATCGTGCTACAAAGTTTTCTGAATTTTTAAATGTATTATGCCACTTATTATAATTTTCGATTCAACATTTGTCTACTCCATCACTTTTTTTAATTTCTGTGTTTTCAAATATTAACAAATATCTAATTATTATCATCGATAACTTCCCCGACTAAAAGTGACAATTCTTCATAATCAATTTAAAGAAATATGTATTTTTTTTCTTAAAAAAAATGAATCATAATCATCGAAATGTCATAAACTTCCTTCCTACACATTCCTTCCAAATTCCTTTTTACACACTTATTCCACCTACTTATTCCCTCGTAAAATGCATAAACCGTCAATCCTATACGCATAAATCCGACAATTCAATATCCAACAATTCACCCTGACGATCCGCATGTATACGACCTCCCGTCCAAAAAAAAAAAGAAAAAAACCGATGAAACGATCAATAATAAATAAACATGTCACCGTATAGAAAGAAAAGCCTAAAAGAAAGAAAAAAAAGGAGAAGTGTATACACCTTGAACTTCATTAACCAGACTCATAACAGTCAAGTAAGTAAGGTAGAAACGATCGTTTAACTCGGGTCATCGTATAGGTCGTTAATCGTTACGAAGTAAAAAAAGGAAAGGAAAAGAAAAAAAAAAGAAAAAGATCCGGCAAGCGTGCAACCTCGATAAGTGTAAGATACCTTATGAGACTTGTCTTCTATAAAGTGATTGGTCGATCTTTCCTTTTAGTCTCCTTTGATCGTGCATTCCAGGCGCGCGTTCCATACGTATACGATCCTCTCGTGTTTAAACGCTCGGGATTAGGAATTGCAACTGGTTTCGCCATCGCGAAGACGTTAATTTGAATTACAATGACGGAAATTACGGACTGGTTTTTCCCCTTTACAGATTTTATTGCTCGGCGTAAATTACACTTACATTTACTTTTTCACTGTTTTTGTTTCTTTTTTTTCGCTTTTTCCCTCTCTCTCTCTCTCTCACTCTACGTCGCCATAGGTTTGCAAACTTGTTCGGTGTATATCGAGAAAGAAACCGTCGTGGAATTTTAATTTGTCAGGGGGATGAAAGATTTTCAGTAAAGAAGACTCTTTATTGACATTTTATTGGATATATATATATATATATACATATATGCGTTGTATCTGTATATGTGTATACGCGAGTTAAAATCGATATATTTATCGTTTGGTAACAAGGCTTTTAATGTTATTTTACATTCGTCGGTTTTGTTGTAAAAAAAAAAGAGTACGCGTCCGTTATTTACAGATTGGATGAATCACGATTGCAATGTACAAGACCGGTTAATGCAGCATTGCAATAAAATATGTATATAAAAAAAAGGAACAATGGGAATTATTGTTTATCACAGAGTGTCGTGTCGTTGAAAATACTGGATATGTAATTAGATGCGTGATTTGGCGTTGGATATTCGTTTGGATGGGATTCGAGCAAGTGCGCACGTAACTCCTTTGTGAAATTCGTTTGGTAAGGCTCGTCGGTGTTGACGCACGAATCGCATTGGTAGATCATTTTTCCGGGATGGAGGTTCGTTGACAGCACGTGTTTCCGCAAATTTTCCTGTGAACAGAGTGTGAGAAGGTTACGATTATTTTTTTTAGTAATCGGTGTTTATACGTATGAGATTGTGAAGAAATTGAAAATTGTGAATGATGAAGAATAATTATGTGCTGAAATCGATATAGATGGAATAATGACGTTTGCAAGTTTGAAAAATTGAGATTCGGATCGATTATTCTTCTTCTTTTTTTCTAACGGGGGTGAAACTCCACTTGAGTATTAGAATTATTATGAAAAAATTTTTTGGGTACAATTTCCTCTACCTGGATATTTTCGGATAAAGGATTTGTAATAAACAATTATGATATTGTGGTATTTATGAAATATAGTGTTTTAAAGAAATTAAAAAAGAATTTTTTAATAGATAGTACAATGTTCAAACATAAGGTCAAGAGGATGACAAACTCATAAAATTTTTTTATAAATAATAAATAAGTTTTTTTTTTAAAAAACTCTAAATATCAGGCCCTTAGGCATGTTTTAAATAATATACCCAAATTTTTACAGATTTTTAAAACCATAATTTGATAAATATAATTTTTGGGTTGAAAGGTGTAGATTCCTATATTGAATCCGACATCCCGTTAAGGGGGGGGGGGCATATCCGGTGGGTTATCGACTGAGCAAAAAAATATAATTATTACATTTACTTAAAAAACATATGCAATTTTATGCAAAGCCTAAATACAAAAAAGATAATTAAGTAATAAAAACATTCTACAAAATTCTAGATCAATGTAACAAGGACTGAAAAATATCTGTACCGAAAAATCACGGAAAATCGTACATATTTTTTTAAATAAAGGTAATAATTACATTTTTTCCTCTGTCGGTAACCCACCGGGTATGCTACCTCCTCAAATTAGTTTTTTAACAAAATCTTTCCAAAATCTGGAGATATTAAAAAACGGCCAATAAATTCGTCATTAACAGCCAAAAAATTTTTTCAACTAACATATATACTAATTTTACACTCAACGTAATATTTCTTATTTTAGAAAATATTAATTTTCTTTTAGTAAGAAAAATGCTTTTCGAATGCAATAATAATTATTTTTTAACTTACTGAAAAAGTATTATTTTTAAATAGTCTATATATATTTTAAAGACAATACATTCAGAAACATGTAAAAAGATAATCTTGATTAAATAAAGAAAAAAAAATAATTTGTATACTATATATTAAACTTAAAATGATTACTAAGTGATATAGAGTTAAAAGAAAAAAAAATTTATTTGATTTAATTGTCACAAGATCCATAGATTATCGTAAGAGAGGTTTGGTTACTTCGAAAATCTCATTCGAGAGTGACTTGTACGAGGTACGTTTACACCTCGGCTGGCAGTATAAACCCGGTAGGCGTCTGACACTTAGCGTCCGAGGTTGAGTTCAAAGGTAAAGACTCGTATATTCGCGCCGTAAACCCTCGCTCTCGGAGAGAAGCAATGAAATACCTGGATAATATGGGTAATCGTTGAGAGCTATGGATTTTACGGACGTATATAGATTTTAACGAATATTCCTGTATATTTATATTATATTATAGTTTTTATCTTTAATAATTCGATTTTTTAACTTTTCGATTACGTTTTTTCGGTTACTATACATTTGTTTGTAAAAGTTTGTGATGCTATGCATCGAAATAAAAACGGTCAAAAAGAGGATGAAAAAGTATTTAAGAAAACGTTATATAATTTTTTTTGTAACGAAACATTAATAAATAGTCAAATGACTTTGGCGAATTGTTGGATAAAATTGAAAAAGAATGGATTAAAACGGTTTAGAATGTTTGAGATGAATACGGACACAAGATTATAAAAATTTACTAAAAAATGGTTAGACAAATTGAATTAATCAAATATTTAAATAGTCCTTAGAAATGTAACATTTGAAAGTTAAATAAAACTCTAATTTCGGTATTCGGTATTTTATGTCACTTGGACATTTTTTGGCTTAAAAAACGTTACATTTATGGTAAGATTTCTACTGGGGAACCTATCCTCAGATTATGCGAAAATAGTATTTATACACATACACGAATAAAATATAATTTTTTTTAAAAAAGACTAGAAACACATTATTATGTATATATTTTTTATTCTACTATGAAAAAATAAACGTTCAAAAATTAACAAAATTAAAAGATTATTTTTCAATTTCTTAAGGGCCAGGTAGGTTTTTAATAATTTAAATAAATACAAAATCCATTTTTACGTTATGTAAATGTTCAAAAAAATTCACAAAAATAATTAGATTAAGGATATTTTAACCATAATTTATGTATGCGTTTATATGTAAAACTTATTCAAAATTAAGTGAAGAATTCTATATATACCCTAAATTATCCTTTTTTTTAAATTTTATTTATATTACGGTACAGTGAGCATACTTTTGCAATTGAAGTGGCGATCGATGAATTATCTCATAGATCTCCTTTGAACCGTAAGTACAATCGATCTAATGACTTATTATCTGAACTTGATTGGTTTATTACTTTTATATCATTTTTTAAGTATATAAAATCGAGAGCAAGGTTCTTAACCCTTTCAAACATGAATTAATTTAGAATGTCTTCATATTTTTATTTATAATTTCATCATCTCCATTGTTTTTAAATATAAAATTTGGTGTAATAAATAAATAAATAATAAATAAATAGCACCATCTTATTAATCGAAAAATACTAATAAAATATTGATTTATTATTTTTAATAATTTACGTTATAATTTACTTGTTGGTACTTCTTTGTAGTTTTTTTTACATGCATAAAACGTTATTGTTGTATCGTTTTTATTTCATAGTGTTTATTTCTCTATTTTACTGTATTATAGTGTATATCTATTAAAATGCGAAAAATTATTGTATATTTTATTATTATTCAATACTGTATTAGTGTGAATTATTAAATAATCAAATATTACACGAACATTATTATTATTACCCCATAAGAAAAAAACGACGCTCACTAAATACAGTGAACAGCAATTGGAATTAAATAAACGAGCGTAAAATATTATTACAATATACCGCAATATAACTAATTTCTTATCGAGTTAAGGGTAATGTCAGATCCTAAAATAGCAATTTTTTTAATTTTTTGTATAAAGTAATTGGGATCAATTTTCAAGAAACGAACACCGGCAGACCCTCGTGCTTGCTTTAAGCAATATATGTGAATTATTTCAAATTTTTTAGTCAAGAATTTCAAAATTATTTTTGAGTTGGAAGTATTGCAATTATTTCGGTTGAAGATAACGGACACAACGTCGCTTACGCAATTATAATTAAATAAATAATTTTACGTTAAAAATCGAACGTTCAGGCCCTTTCAAATGCTTAAAACTCTCTTAATGAATTTTTTCAGATTAAAAAATAGAATTAAAAATCTAAAGAAGTTCATACGTATAGTTTAAAGCATATAAGGAAGGGAGTACTTCTAATAGAGAACTTACGCTTTGATATTTAAAAAAATCATTTTTTGAATAATCATGGAGTCAACAATTTTGGGTCGGTAATTATTATAGTCATAATATAGGCATAAACTTTCATTTATGGGTTTAAAAATCTAAAAAAACTTTGGTATATTATATAAAACGTGCCTGAGAATCCGACGTTCAGGATTTTCTAAAAAAAACTATATTAATTCATAAAAAAGTGTAAAAATAACCATTTTCTGAGTTCGACATCCCGTTAAGGCCAATTCTCGATCACACCTTCACATTGAACTTGACATTATTTTCCATATTATATCGTAACATATGCATTTTAAACTCAATCCAGTACTATACATCGTTGTCAAAATATTTTAATATTGAACAATTCGTGTCCTTACGAATTATATTAAAAAAATGATCAACAATTGGGTGTTGATCTGGGATTGGTTACGATACGGTGTGTGTGTGTATATATATAAAAATACGAAAATAAAAAAATATGGGAAAAAGTGTGTGTGTATGTAGAGAAAGAGAAACGAAAATACAATCTCTGGCGGCGTTTGGTGTATGTATATATATACGGTATAACCGGACGCGTTAATTGGTCGCGATGCGTATATAAACGTGGCGGCGTTCGAGCTTCTCTTATATTGCGATAGGGGCTAAGTAGCCGAGTGCAGTCGTAAACATCGAGCGAGGCTCCTATACCCCTAAGGGTTTATGCGAGCCATTGATGACCACCGGCAAACATCAAATTTAATTTCCTATATAAGCAAATCTTTCTTTTCCTGATTCTCCCACTTATACATATATATACATATATATATTTCGTGTGAATTCGAACAGTTTTTTTTTCTCTTTTTTTTGGTAATGTTGATTGTAACGTGGATGGATTTATAGTGGGTTTTAGGGATGTTGTGTATTGATCATTTTTGGATGTTATGCTGAGGATATGATTCTTAGATGGATCTTAGGTTGGGTTTCGATTTTTTAAAGGTGTTGATTACGTTTTGTGGAATTGGAATAATTTGTGTGATAGTGCACTTTTCCAACGTAGCAATTTTTAAGGTACTTTTAGGTTAAGTCACGTATAATATTTTTTAGTAATGATTGTCGTGTTTTCACTAGTAACAAAAATAAATTCTATATTGGAAATAAATATTATTGCTTAAAATATTTTGCACATTTTTCGTTTTTTTTACTTTTATAAACGTTTTTATTTATATTCCTAATTGACGAATTTTGACCGAATCTTGAAAAGAAATAAGTTAAAACTAAGGTGAGCTATTTAATGTAGATCATTTAGCCAATTTTCGCTGAATCAAATTTAGATAAAATTTTGGTAATTGGTTTAGGTATGTTTTCTATTTATTTAAAAGAGCAAACCTGAATTACAATTAAGCAATAAATGAGTTATACATATATTTAATAATTTACTAATAACAGTTATAAATTCTATCATTTTTTTAATAATTTATTTTTAAAACAATTTTTTTTAATCAGTTAGATGTTAGGAACAACGTCATTGAAAAAACTTTTATGAACTTTAATAAGTATTCTTAATAAAAAAAATTAGTAAAAACGTAAAGTAGATTATAATTATAATAATTATTAATTTATAATAAATCTACTTTTAAAAAGTTGCATCCATAGAGATTTGTATACCTTTAAAAGAACCCAAAAAATGTTCAACTGTGAAACTAAAAATCTGAAAAAATTCATACGTTACGCTTTTTAAGTATCGCATATACGAATATTGTTCAAAATATTTTGTTTCACTTTCAATTACTTACAATTTTTGAATTTTTATAAAACCCTCTAATTTGTCTATCACATTACGTCTATCCTTAATTCTTCTGAATCACCTAATTTTGATCATTTTAACTAAAACTCTACAGTAAAATTTCTACTATATATAAGTGGTTAAAAGGCATAGTGTAGCATAAGTTACAAATTAAAAAAAAACATTGATTTTATTGCATAGAAATTTTGTTCGTTGCTTAGGCGCTATATAATTAATTTATGGTTAAAGAAACGCGAACAATCGATACGTGCAGAATAGCATAAGTCCAATTAAAAAGAGCAAAGTATCATAAGTCCACTATTGAGAAAGTAAAATGACACAAGTCCAATTATAAAAATTCCACAGGACTTACGATGTTTAGCTTAATTATGACATAACTTTTTAACGTATTGCATTACCAAATGGTTTTAAATTAATAGTTTTATAACAATTTTTTAAAATGAGTAACAACGAGAATATATTCTATATAATATAATTATCGGTCTTTCCGAACTAAATGCTTTATTTTTGGAATAAATTTTATTTGAAACTTTATTTTGAATTTTATTTTGAGAATATATATTCTGCGAGTCACATTTTTAATAAATACCTTTTTTAGAAACAAAAAAAAAACATTTAAAATCCAATTTTTTCAAAATTAGAAAATTGTGACTTACGCTATTTTGCCTTTAGACCACAGATATAATCCCAAAAATTACACAATTTGTTATACATATATACATACGATCACTCGGTAAAACAAAAACCCTTAAATTTCTAAACGCAACAATCGTCTCTGCAGTGTGCAACTTATATATATACGTCCGATAAATTAGGGATGCAGCCGAAAAGTGACCTAACACACACACACACACACGCGCAAAGGATTGTATATACGTCGCGTTATCGAACAGCGACACACACGACGTTCTCGCATGCGAGCCGCGTACGAAGCATCAAAGGGTATTAGCATATACCCGCGTTCGCGCGCGCTACCACAATTAACGTTGTTATCTTATCGACGTACCTGAAAAAACATTAAAGTTTATACATACATATACACATATATATATATATATATGCGTATATGTATATACCTTGTTTTTATTTACAACTTGGAACGAAAATTTCATTTTTTTTTCTTCTTACTTTTTGTTTTATTCGTCCTATACGGGCGTTGACAGCTTTATGCTGATGAAAGAAACCGGTGTGATAGCGCGCGCGAAACTCGTGAAATTCATAATTTCGAAGGTTTTACGGCACTTTGGGCGTTTTGGATATTTACCTTTTTTTTTTTGTTCGAGTCGGTGTTTTGTATATATGTGTATATATATCGATGCGCGGATCGGTCAGATGAACGTTAGAGATAAAGACGGTCGTTACTTTGTATTCTTAATGAATACGTTTGTGAACGAGTGATACGTATATATATACTTTTCGATACATGGCTCTTTCATTTTTTTCGTTAAGGTGTTTGTATATGTATGTATGTTTATTTTTTTTTTTTTTTTGATTTATTACTTATTATATATATTTATTTTGAAATTGATTGAACGGTCGTACTGTAATAAATTTTAACTCTTTTTTCTTTCTTTCGAGAAATATTAATATTTATCGCGGTGTGTGTGTGTGTGTGCGTACAAACGTAATATATTATACCCAAAAACTTGAGTTTCATAAGAATTCGTAAATATGTTGAATACAATTTTACTTTTTTTTTTTATCAAAACTCACATGCATCTCTACGTTCTCTCCTGTTTTTTTTTTGAAGGAACACGTAAAAACGCGCATCTTTCTATATACCGAAATCCTCAAAATTTATGGGAGCCTCGAAACGCCATTAAAACTCGTCATCCTTATAAATGCAATAAAAACCAGTTTCACACAACCATCACGTAGATACGCGTGCGAATTTAAAAAATATATACGTATATAGATCGGTGTAGATTTTCCTAAATGTCTCTTTATTTCGATTACGATGTTACGATTTACCGTAGGTTTCCAACTCTATCGGGTTAATCGAGAGAAGAACGGCTGCGTGGTAGGTCTCTCCTGTCTCTTTCTTTTCTTCTTCTTTTACTTCTTTTTTTTTACGAATGGGTAGCCCAAGAGCATTCCGATAAGGTTAATCAGCGGTTGGATTTGAGATTTATGTGAAGATGGGTTGACCGATCAGCGTTCTTGTATAAAGAATGCACGGATTTTCTTCGAGAATCTCTATAATAGCCGACGATTTAGATGTGCGACAGTTACTTTTTTTTTTGTTTGATAGCCTGATTTGTTGGTATGGTTGTGTTGATAAATTATAGGTGGTTTGATGTTTTTTTTTAAGGAAAATATGGAGTTTTTTTTGGATAATTTTTTAAATAAACTGGAGAAGATGGTAGTTTTTTTTATAAAGAAAGATTTTTAGTGATAGGATCAATGTATTTATACATATAAATGTACTTTGTCGGTTTTTGAAAGGATAAATTTTTGAATATACCATATTTTTAAAAAAATATGACGTTTTCAAATTTTTTACGACATTATATTTCATTTGAAAAATTATCGCAAATAAGACGTTTTTAAAATATTACCTGAAAAATAATTTCTTTTTAAAATATTTCTATAAAAGTATTTTCAGTAAATAATGTCTTTTGATAATAATTTCGACGTTCTAAAATATTTTTAATAAATAGAAATGCCATTAAAAAATATATCTACCGAAAAAAATCGATTTAAATTATTTTTCTTTTTTCTTTTCGTATAACAATAATATGTATATATTTTAAATTTTGACTCTAATTATAGATATAGTTGGTATTAAAAAATATCTTATTTTTTTAAATAAATAAAAAATAATGAATTGTAGATACTTTACCAAATTGTTGCTGGCGTAATTGCAATGGCGACATTTGTACGGTTTCTTTCCGGTGTGCAAACGAACATGACGCTTCAAATGCGAGCTGATTTTCGTTTGAAAATTACAGTCAGCGTGTGGACAGGTATATCGTTGACCACTATTATCGGTGTCATTTTTTTCATGTTTTTTACGGTGCCTGAAACACAAATTGCCGCCATCTATTAACTCTTTGCTTTTCATTTAAATTCTTCAATAACTATATTCTCTAATATTTCTATGTTTTTTTTTTATAAAATTTGTATAATGTTTTGGCTCTATCAAGTTTTTATAAAGTTTATATAGAAAAAAAACTCGTCGTTATTAATTTAATTATTGATTTACAATATTGTCACAGGAAATTTGATAATTTTTACTAGTGTTTTTCTTAAGCATATTTAATTTTTTTTAATTATTACGATCGAATGATTTTTTATATTCCACGTGGAGAAAAATTATAAACATTTTCTACAATTTTTGGCATCTTACTTAAATTATTGTTGCGCAAACCCTCATAAAAATATAATAATTTCTACTGCTTTTTTTTTATCAAAATTTTGCACTATGTAATAAAATTGTAAAATATTTACAGATCCATACCAAATCTATGTAAAAATTTAAAAAACTCATAATTTTTGCGAAACAAAAAATTAAGAATCGATCACATCTACATTTAGATAGAAGAAATAATTCACGCACCGATGAACCAAGAAAAAAATAAATAAATAAACGTGACGATTGATTATTTACAGTTTAATTAACATCCAGGTAGTAAAGAAGGATATACTGTCGAAAGGACGCAGAAGCAAGGTAGGCAAACAAAGGTGTTAATCATTTTCGATCGGTTTCAGGGAAAATCGTGCGAGAGAGGGAGAAAGAGCGATTATCGGTGCATACGCAAGCGGGCTACGAAGTTTATGGTTGTCTATAGAGCCAAAAGCGCGCTAGAGGCGATTACTGATTATGACTGATGTGATATGCGTGCGCGATATTAACCATCTCTCTCTCTCTTCCTCTCTCACTCTCGACTACCAAAGTGCCATTGCGTTTCGGTTGTATAGGCGCCTTCGAAATGCGTGACACGTTTAATTAAAATCCCGCGTGATTTACTCCCTATACCCCCTCGTCCTGTATTAGCTCTACGGAAAAGGACGCATTATTTTCTTCTTTTTTTTTAATCGTTATTATTATTAGTGTTATTTTCATCGAATTTTTATTTGGACAATTTTTTTTTTAGTTTTAATTTTAAGATTATTATAATTTTAAGCAGATTATTCTATCTTTGATTGGAGGATTGGGTTATGAATGTCAATTTGTTGTTGTAATTTTTATTTTTTTGGTGGTTAATTAATTGAAAGGAATTAAATTTATTGCTTATTTTATTAATTATAAATTTTTAATTGTAATAAAATTTTCTATGTTAGATGTATCGTTTAGAAAATAAAATGTTAAATAAATAAAATATTTTAATTATTATTCAATTAATTAATTATTTATTTAAAATTGATTATTTTACTGTAAATTTTAATAATTGAAACTAATAACTATTATTTGAAAATATTAGATTAAATATTAATAAATTTTAAGTGCTTTTAAGACATTTAAATAAAATCTTGGATTTTGAATGTTTCCAATGCAAAATTGAGTGACAAGTAAATGTTTAGTAATAATTTTTATTTAACAATAAATTTAAAAATGATGATTCGTTCATTATTATTTAAATAATATTTGCTCAAGTCGAAGAATCTTGTTTTTTTCATTGCGAATTTTGATTACATAATAATATTGATGAAAAGTAATAAAAATGTATTTGTCAGTATTTTCTGTATTTCAATGTCTTTTGAAATAATTAATTTTGAATTTCTACTTGTTTAAACGGAATAATAATTTTTAATTGCAATTATCATATTATTAATGCGAAATGTAACTGAATTATAAAAGGTATGCACATAAATTTTTCGATTTTTCATGACATATACGCATGAAAGAACCGAGTAAACTGTTAATTGTAAATAAACAATAATAATAATTATTAATTAAATTGATTTTAAACAATAACCGTTTTTAAACGATTAATTTTAAACGATAGATCGTTGTTAACCCACCTGCTGTAAATTTTGGATGAAAAAACAAACGCGTGGAAAGATGTCTTTTTTATTTTTCGTTTATTCGCCCCACACACACACTTTTTCGATGAAACTGTGAAGAGCGTGGAGGGGAGAAGTGAAAAAAAAATAACAAGAGGGGTGGAGGAAAGAGAATGGAAGGTAAAAATGGTAGGGTCACTTAATTGCTGGAAAATTGAAAACGACCGAACAAAGTTTAAATGTACTGCAACCAGCTAGAGATGAATTTCTCTGGGAACTGCGTATTTTAACTCATTCTCTTTTTTTTTTTACTCGTTCTATACATGTAGACACACATAGAAGAGACAAGGTGGATTTTTACGTACCACCATCAAATTTAACCGGAATTTTTAATTACTCACTCGAAGGTTAAACGTATTAAGGGATGTCCAATTCAAGTAATATAATTCAAATTTCCCGCGGTTACAAATTATCGATGGACGATTATAATTGATCCAGTCTGCGATCGTGCAAATTTTTAAGGCGTTTTCCATATTAATTTTTAATAGATTTCGAAACCATTAATTTAATTAATTAGTGAATAAGTCATTTTGAAACTTTGAATAATTATAATTTATATTGGACTGAAGAACGATGTTTTCATGGTTATGCTGAAAAAATTACAATGTCTTTGAGTATATTCGTATATTTTTTTATATCAAAATGCACAGATATGTAGTAAATTTTACTTTGAAATATGGTCATTTTTAAATAAATTTGATAGTTATTTTCGTATATGCATTTTCTAAATTGAAGAACATCCTTCGATCCTTATTTGAAGGTAAACCGTTCGTGACAAGTACGCGCCTAAATTTGTACATAGACTGTCTTTGCTTCATTAAAATTATTGAAGTTATTTATATTTTTATTTATTCGTTCGGTTATTTATTTATTTTATTATTATTAATTACAGAAAAATGCATCAGAGATGCTACATTAAAAATCAAAATTGTTAAATTAATGTATTTGACGAAATAAGTAAGTACCGATTTTCAGAAGTATGTATGTACGAAAGATGTAAATTAAAAAAAAATTTAAAGGTATGTAGCCTGGTGAGAATAGAAGGATATCAAGGAATCGGATATCAATCCAAATGCTGCATAATTAAATGATTTTTGTCCGTTAATATATCAACTAAAAAACTCCTCAAAAAAACAGTAATTTTTATAATCTCTTATTGAAATTTTTACGATAACCATTTTCTCTCTGTCTAACGTAAGGTTCATGTCAAATAATAAACGTATCTTCTACAGAAAGTGATGAGTTTTTTTTTTAAATTTATTTATAGTAGATACACGGAGAGAAAAGTTTTAGTAAATTCTACCAAACTTTCTGTGAATTTTATTAAACTTTGAGTAACAGGGTAACAAACCAAAATCCAAAAAAATACTAAGCTTTTTGTCAAAATTATTACTAAAAGTTTAATAAAATTTACTAAAATATTTCTCTCCATCTGTACATTACACTTTCAATAAAACCATAGTCATCACTAAAATCCTCTATAAATAAAATACTTTGCAACGGTTAGACAATGAAATATCACGCCGTCCAAGCGATTCTTTACTATATAATACATCGCAGATTAAAAAAAAAAAATAGCACCACTCATTCGGTAACACAACAAATTTGACATCTCTTATCTCCGTTCGCATAAAAAGAAGAAAAAAATAAACGTACGACAAATTACAAACCTCGAATTATTCACAGACCGTCAAGCTAATACACCGAGAATTATGATACGCAAACGCATTATATACGCGAAATTATGGCGAGGGCAGGTGTGTCACTGTACTCTGGTTGAAAAAAAAGGTAGAGAGAGAGAGAGTAAGCAGTACGACTATTGGCAACAATTATCATATACGCGCCGAGGTCGAGATATGTAGTTGCCAATTTATGAGACTCTCCGAGTTGTGTATGAGGGTATTGCCCATAACGCGCATCCGTTCCATACGCTCCAGGTGTAAGCACCTGACGCGAGTTATGAGTTATACGCCGTACGATTAAAAATGATTCTTCTTTCACTCGCGCAACGAAACCTCTTTTCTTTTTTTCCTTCCTTCCTTTTATTTGCACTCGTTTCATCCGCACGCATATAATTGAACCTGTCGGAATTGTAATGCGCGATTCGATTTAGATCGATTTTCTTTTTCTTCTCGAGTTTATTCAATTTTCGGCGGTGGGAACATTTTAATTTCCTGTGTTTTTTTTAACTCTTTGTGCATATTTTTTATATACGGGTCAGTTTTTAGGTTTTACGCGAGTTGATTAATTTTATTCGTTGGAGAATATATTTTTATTTTATTAGGTTTTTAACCATATATAATATAGGTATATAAGAGAAATTCAATTTTTATCCATTATCCATTTGAAATATAGGATGAAATTCGACCGGACTACTTATTACTAAAGTAGAAATATTAATCTATGAAGTTTCAAATTTGTATATACATTTGTGTATTCAATTTTAAACGTTTGTGATATTTCACCTAATATATAATTATAACGTTATACGAAACTTCTCAAATATTAATGAATATATATATTCCGTAGTAAATTAAATAATTTAAATAAAAATTACTAGTTATTAGCTAAAAACAAGCTATTGGAAATTAAAAACTTTAAAAAATTGTGAATTTCTATACTAAAGTTTGTGTTTGTATTTTCAAATCTTTTGTCAATCCGATTTGCGATTATGATAATCGAATTAAAATTTTATTTATACAGGATTTAATCTAATTCTAACACATGGCTGGAAAAGATATGTCAACCAAATTGCAGAGACCGACCGAGAAAATTCTAAAAATTTTAAAATCTACTTATGAGAAAAATCTGAAAAGAATCACATATATATGTTTAAATCAAATAAAATACCGTGACAAAGATTTTTACGAAATAATTAATTATCGATGGACGATTATAATTAATTATTAATATAAATAACCATTTTTGGTATAACTAAAACAGAACGCTCCAATGCAGTACAAAAATCTCACTGATTTATCAATATAAAAATTTTGAAAAATTCACAGATTATTTTTAAAGGAGACACAATATGAATAAAGAATGTTTTCTGCAATAAATTATATTTCTCGTTTAATACACTGAAAAAAATATATTTTTGATCTAAGTGAAATTCTCGTTAAACATGCCTCAAGAAGAAAATCTGTTTGCTCCAATGTGATTTTTCTATAATCGAGCGGAATGTTGTTTTTGTAAAAAATGAGATAGCACAACTCAAAAAGATCAATATTCTAAAATCAATGAAATTCCTCTTAATTATGAAAGAATCGCATTGGATTAACGAGATTTTCTTCTTGAGGCATCTTTAAGAAGAATTTCGCTTGGATCAAAAATATTTTTTTTTCAATGTAAAATAAGAAAATTATGTTTCTGTTTTTGGAGTTCACATTACGTTAAACTAAACAAATTCAATCATGCGGTATACAATTCATGTTTTTGTTTTCTACTACAACATCGGCCATTTTTACACTCCTAGGTTATAAAAATAGGTATCTCATAGTTCATAAATAGTCGCTTTCCACTAATTTTTTACAAACATTAATACATATCCAAAAAATCGTTTAAATGTCATCCAAAATATCACTTTAGTCAAATTTCACACTCGATAGCATAAAATTCACACACATACACCTTTAAAAGTATCTCAACTATACAATCGGTAACCGTCGTCTGCAAGTCTATAATCACGCGAATGCGGAATATTAATCAACCCCGAAAAAGAAAAACGTTTCTCGAAAACTGGCGTCGCGACGCACATACTCCAGTAATAGTGCAAAAAAAAAGAAAGGTATAAACGAAAATTTGTTTAGAACGAGGACGGTACAAGTAGAGAACGCGAGTAATAAAAAAAAGAAGAAGGGTAAAGAGTAGAGAGAGGGTATGGAGCAAAGAGGCACGGTATTAACCAGGGAAAAAGGCTTTTGGGTTTGTTGGTGCGTATATATATACATATATACCTGCATAACTTTTAAACTCGGCGCACCCGGTTTTATTGGACACGCGCGCGCTTCTCTGGCGTCCCTTGAGTTTTAACTGCGGTCAGAAAGAACTATACAATGCCGACGACAAAGTCCACTCGAGAAATTTATCCGCTTTGGGAAATTCCTCTCCTTTCGTCTAATTCGCGCTACCAAGCACCTATCAATTCACGGGTATTTAAATACCCGTCATCGAATTCATTTCGTTTAATTACCGTTCGTATTACCGTCACATATACCCAGTTGTTGATCGGTTAAGACAAATCCGTGTACGTTTATAGAATAATTTTATAATAATAAAAAAAACAGAAAGTATTAAACTTCCTTTTAGCCATCTTAGAAAAATCAAATAACAGATATTTTTACAGTAAGTAACAATCTAAGGAAAAAAGCGGGAAGTAAGTTAAATATACTAACCAAATATTGATTGTTTAACCTCTAAATTGTACGTAACGTTTGAATTTATGTAAATCTTATTATTTTATTCAAATATTGATACTGATCAGAAATTGGTTCGTGATCAACAATTTGGTACTTTACTTTTGCATAGGGAATCCAGTTATAAAAAACGTATTGTTCTTGAAAAGTTGCATATCAATAATTGTAAATTGACGATGAATAAAAAAGAAGACACGCAACATTTAAGCCATCAATATAGAAATATAATGAATATAAATAGTTAATTTCCAAAAATTTACACCTGTGTTTGTGCGTGTACGTTTCTACCTTTGTTTTGATATAAATATCAACTGCTTTCGAATTTTATGTTTGCTCAACAACGCCAACCTTGGGCTTGTTAGTGTAATTACGTGCGGCAAAACTGGTAACTTTATTTATTGGTTGATTATTGTTTATGTTATTTATCTTATTAATTTTTTTACAATAAATTAGCACCTTAAGATATATCTGCGAATCTAGCGGACGAAACGTTGTACTTACGTTACATAAAATGTTTTATTTATCTAATGCACTGACCCTCAAGATCGTCAAAAAATTTATTTACAAACACATAATAGAAGGTGTAAAAAACCAACTACTTTACGGTACTTTCTTTTTGATGGAATTATATGTGTATATACACGTACGCTTACCTTATAAGTTGAAGTTTCGTTTTAGCAGCGTAGGAGCAATCGTCGCAATGGAAATCCCGATTGGTGACTTCGTGGACGAGTTTACGGTGATTCTTCAATTCGGTCTCCGTGCGGAGTATCGTCGGACATCCGGGTAGACCGCATTTGTACTGCTTTCCAGCGTGGCGTAACATGTGTTGACGTAAATTGTGCCTGAAAATGTTATGTTACCATTTTTTTTACTGCGCTCTTAGTTAAACATTAGTAATTTAATAAATGATTAAATGGGTGGGGTCCGATTTGTCGAAAGCTCATTCAAAATGTGTGCATTTTTTTCGAATTTCAAAAATTAGAAATGCATTTTTGTTATTATTTAGAATCAAGAGAAATAGAAAGATCATAATTTCGAAAATAATGCATTCTTCAGTTTTTATATATTTGGTCCGAATATTGGAGCTTTACAGTGTAGAGAAATAACTTTTATAATATTTGTCTGTTAACATCTTGATAACATGCAAAATTATTTATCTACTTTTTAGAATTCGAAATATTGTACCTAATACCAAATATCTGACGATAATAATGATCATTCTATTTTCTCGGTTCGAAATAATAAAAAAGTTTTATTCTAATTTTTTAAATTCGAAATGTCGCACACATTTTAAATGAACCTTCGACAAATCGGACCCCACCCGATTAAACTATATCCCTAGTAGAAATTTGTACCTAAGAATTGTATTTACGAATTCAAAATTGATTGTAATTACTTTGTGATGAAACACTATTTCACCTATTTTCTTAGAACTCGATAGAATTACCATAACCTCAAAACAGTCGAATAATGTTTCCAGTATCCTGGGAAAACAGTGAAATTCAAAATACATATATATTCGATTGACTTTATAACGTTTTCGTCTGATTTACTACTAATTTCTGTTACATGGAAAAATAATTTCTACTGAAAATGATAATGGTTAGTAATGAAGTTTAGATAGATTATTAAAACTTTTTTGTATTTTATAGGAAATTTTAATGTACGTATCTATTAATATTTACTGTTTGTTCGTAATTTTTCCTTAAAAAATAGGAATTTTTACTACACATTTTTTTATCATATTATACCTAATATTATTTTTATACAAGATGCATCAAACTCATCTTCTATTTTTCGGCACCCTATGTGGCCTTAACGTAACCCATGATCAGCACTTTGTACAAATACTATAAACGTTTCTGGTCACTTAAATAGGTAAGTTTTCAACAAACGAATTCCTCATTCACTACTATACTTTCCTAAAAAGAAAACTAAGAATCCTACCGCACCGTCTCCAAATCCACGTACTTAAATCTAAAACTAAAAATCCGTTATCCCGATGAAGTAACAAAACGATTGAAATCAAACACCGCGAAATCCACCTGTTTGCCAATATATAGAATCTCTCCCACCCATTTTTTTTTTACGAGATCATACATTTTTGTTCATCGTCGTCCGTTCGTTTTGTTTATCTTTATTTCTTTTTTTTCTCCTCTTTCGTTCCTATACCTTACCAGGAGGAGAAGCAGCAGGAGCAGGCACCAACGACGATTTATAGTACATCGAAGAATGCCGCGCAATAAAAGGGCATCCGATTTTTTTTCGATACCCCTTGGCTACCGAGAAATTCTTGCGCAGAGGCATATATATCCACCAGTAGCCAAGAGTGAGAGAGAGAGAGAGAGAGAGGAGGATAGAGAATAAAGGGATAAAGAGGGAAGAGAGAGGATACTTTGAAAGAAAGACGGTATATGGCGAGAGATCTGGGCCGTCCTCTATAAACCCAAGCCTCGGACGCAATTGGCCGCGCAAGTGTAACGCCGCGATTTTACATTGTAAGGACGACCGCCCTCGCATGAGAAATACTCAAGGTGTATACGTTATATATGTATATATACCAACAACAACCGTCCTTATCTCTCTCTCTCTCTCTCTCTCTCTCTCTCTCTCTCTCTCTCTCGTATGACCGGTATTTTCTTCTTGTTCTTGCTGTTCCATATATATAAACACACACATGCGTGACCGTCTTTTTTTCATCTTTCATCGAGCGTTAAATTGTACATATATATATATATACAGCGAAAAATTTTCGATTAAAAGTCAAAGATGTTTCGGTAGTTACCAAAAATCGAGTTATAACTTGATTGAAGTAAAATTAGTGTCTTTAATTTTAAAATAAAGTTCGATTCGAAACCACGACGGTATAAATACCTCTAAATAATATACGTCACCGTATGATAAATTCATCTGTCTTGAAAAAAAAAAATTTAGTGTATTCAATCAAATGTTTGTTTGGATTATGTATAGTTAGAAATTATAACCGATATTTTGTCATTTTAAATATGTACATTGGGAATATTTCTTTCAATTAAAATTTTGTTCGATCTTAAAAAATGTTTGTATATAGTTTAATCAAACAATGATTTATATCAATCTATTTTTTTATTAATGACTCAGTACAATTTCAAACTCTTCTATAAAGAAAATAATAGAATTTCAATACTTATTAACTTAGGTATACTTAACGGAGTGTGATTTTTTTGTTAAATTAACACTATATAGAATAAAATCATTAATGTCTTAACAAATATTAATATATAATATTATATAGATAAAAAATATTGAATTTACATACTGCTAATATACAGTTGAGTGTACTTATGATAAAAAAATGTCAATCTTGATGATAAAATCAATATTGCACAATTATACCGGTATAGAAAAAAATTCTATTATAAAATTTTCGATGTAATCTACAAAATTATAGAGTAACAAAATTAAAAAAAAAATATTATTTATCAAATAATTCCTCAGTATTCGTAAAAATGAGACATAAAAATCAAAAAATTTTATGTTATTTTTTAAAACGTGAACTATTTCATGAAACTTTTTTTTATATATAGGTTGCATGTACACAAGCAAACAAACCGATGTTTCCAAGCCAGTACATTGAATTTTATAAGCTATGTGATATAGTCAAGACAAAATACCTATGTAAACGTTAGAATTTATTAAAAAGTAAAACTTTTTTCGTAATCTTGAATTTTCTATAATAAAATTATGTTTACTATAAATTTAATACAAGAGAATAATCCAAAATATGATGTTAGCCTAGAAACAGTGCAGTCTAATTATTAAATTAATAATAACATTATAAAAAAGGTTATTTTTAAAACCCTGGATTAAAACATGTTAAGTATATACATTTAATAGTTTTAAAGAAAAATAAAAATGATAAAAATTAAATATTATGAACATTTATTATTCATTCTCTATATGCAAGGTTAATTAAGAGACACCAAGCTTTTTTTATCTAAGAATCATGAAATTCGTTCAGTTACAAAGAAAAAAAAGGTAAATTTAGAATTTTTATTGCGTTTTAAGACCATTTACTCAATGAAATCATTACCTATTTATTATAAAATTTATCAAGATAAAATAAAATAAAAAATACATTATAATCACATCTGGCCTATGTAGATGACATTATGTGTTTCAGGGTTAATATAGAGTGCGGCATACATACGTGGGTCTCTTATAAAGACCGATATTCCTCTTATAAATCTCTAGCGAGTACGTAACAAAATTAATCACATCAACGAAATCATCTCCGTGAAAGAGTAAAAAATCTCACAGACAACAAAAATATAATATCACGGCATAAATTAGCTATAAATTAAAAAAAAAACGGAAAAGAAAGGTATAACACGGAAAGTGACGATTTTTAATCGCCGACACAAAAGGATCGCCAAGCTTCTTTGAAATGTCGCAGAAGCGGTATATATATACACATCGAAAATGAAAATAACAACCGGATACCGTCAATCACGTTTTGCAGAAAGAAGAAGTAGGAAAAAAAACGAAAAAAGTTACCAATAAATTAAAGGAACGAGACAAGGTTTTTTCTATTTAAAATTCTACTACACACACACATACAAACGCGCGGGGTTCGTTATTACATCCATCAATGAGAAAGGTATAAGTTTAAGAGGGGCGGCGCCTCTTCATCGTGATTTCTGACGTTTTTTCGTCTACGTATATATGACCGCCATGGAGAACCAGTTTTTTCGATTCGATTTCGTTTTGGTTTAGCTTTAGCGCCTCTCTCTCTACTTCTCTCTTGCGATGGCGGCTCCATTAACAAAACGCGCCATTATGAGGCGCGAGCTGTGATTCATCGCGATCCTCGAATGAGAGAAACACATTTCTCTCTCTCTCTCTTCTCGAGGGAAAATAAAGAATTGCAAATAGATAGAAGGGAGATGGGCTTTCGATATAACTTTTTATTTTTACCTAGGTTTCTTATTTTTTTTTTTTGTTAGCAAACTGGTAATAGGATGAAAGAGTTGGGGAGTCCTCATTTCTAATTAAACTTGATCGCTTTTGAAGGAGGAGATGAAACGATTTTCGCTTGTCCCTATTGATTTTCGTAATGCATTTTAATTTAGATTTAAAGTAGTCGATATATATGTGTATATATATATATATATATATATATATATATATATATATATAGCATGCGTGTATAAGTATGTCGATGTATGAAAACCTCGTTTTTCCAATCGATATATTTTTATTATTTGTATATAAAAATGATATGAAAATTTTAAAAATTCAAATTTCCCGTGCTTGTAAATTAATTTTTTTTTATGGTAGTAACGAACATGGAGAACATTTTGATGGACCATGACTTATTTAGTTTTAAATTGTACTGAAAATTATACAGGATATTTAAAAAAATGGATTATTTTGAATGATTTATGGTTAAGAATGACTAAAACTCAAAAAAAATCATTTTAGTATTTACCACGATGGCGTAATAATAAAGTATTATTTTTCATGTTTCCGCACTCTTAGATAAAATAAAAAAATCAAATTTCCCGGACTTAATATTCAATTTTTATATTCAATTTTTCCTAAAATTAGAATAATATAGTAATAAATTTGAATTTATTGTGTTTATAGGTTAGAATGTTTATAAACAGGTAATTAAATAATCATAATCAATGTAAATACAAACAACAGAATCATTTTTTAGTACAATCTATTCCTTGTTTTCAATTATCCATACCTTTACTGTATTTATTTTTAAATATCACAACCGCGGGAAATTTGAATTTTTATTACCCTTATACTGACATCTCGTCAAGCATGTGTATAAATGTTACGAAAAAAAAAACAAAGTGTACTTAACATTTAAGATAAATGTTTAAAGAGCAATAACAAACGAGCGGTCGAGCAATAAGAAATCTCAATAAACATAAGACAAGAATTTACAGAGCTAATAGAAAGTAAGAAAATAAATGAAAAAGATTAGGAACAAAGCCGGAAAAGTTTTGTCGCCCTCGGTCAGCAAAGAAAAAAGGGAAAACGTTTCAAAGACACAGATATATCCATAAACTTGACCTATACACGCAATTTTTTTTTACTCCGTGCAAAAAAAAACGGCCGAGTTCTTTATCGACCTGCTTTTCTCACTCTTGGTCGACGTTTTATTTTTCTACGTTATATATATACAGATTTTTATACTCGGATAATCCTATCTTTTTTTTTACAAATTGTCGTTACACGACGAGGTCTTGTCGGATAATGTTTCGAGTCGACATTGACGAAATAACCGTATAATTTTCATTAATTTCAAAATTGTAAATATTCACAGGTTGAAGTGTGAAAAATGGCACGTTAAAAATTATTATATTCCATCGATTTAATATAATTTTTGTATTTTTTATAATGATAATTTTTTTTCTGTATTGATATCTTTACGTTTTCTTCAGGATACACTTTTATTTATTTATCTATTGATTTATTCACTTACTTACATCGATGTAATTATTTATTTATCTAATTATCTGCTCACCGATTAAATTATTATTATTTAATTCCTATTTATTTATTTAGAAATATCACACGAGCTTATTATATATACAAAAAGCAGAAGAGTAACTAATCGCACATTGATAAATAAAAAATAAAAAATATTGAAACCCAACAATTAAAGATTTTAATACCCGCTTAAACGAACCAAAATCGATTCGAATGGATCTCGAAGGCCCCATTAATTAAAAAAAAAAAAGAACCATCACGAAATTAAAAAAAAAAAAAATTGTTATTGTACATATATATCCAGATCGTAATCGTTAAATATCCATTTGAGAATCAATAATCATAATTCGAGGTGTGTATATATATACGCATACTGTTTACCAATCCCGGCATATTCGACTCGACTTTTCAATCTCTTTCGATCTTTCCCTCTTCTTCTCCTCGTTCTCCAACACGGTATTCCCAACTTTGGAGGTCCACGCGAGAGCAAGCGCAGGTCAATAAATATAAATCTCGATGGCACACAACATCCTCTCTCTCTCTCTTTCTCTTTCACCGTCGGCCTAATCAACGAAGGGTAAAAAAAAAGCGTCGTAAATCTAAGTGACAATTCGTGTAATTAAAATCAAGTAGCTAACTATAGTCAGTATGCGTCTATCCTTCTTTCTTATACACATTCTACTTTACTGAAGAAACATTTCTGAACAAACGTTTTTCAACTTGTTTGTTCCTTCTTCCTATTTTCTTTTGAATCCTAAGAGCGTTAGGAAAATTATATTACAATTGTATACATATATTATAAATTGATTTTTGTCGTCCATGCAATATGTTTGAGGAAATAGGATTTTGTCGATTTTGGTGAACAAACCATGTAATTACTTATTTGGCGACGTTTCAATGGATAACCTCCATCCTCATCAGGCTATAACCTTTATTGATAATATCAATGAAAAAAAAATTTTTTTTGTTTTAATTTTTTTTTTTTACAAACTAATAATATGTAAGAAAAGATGTTTACTAAAACATTTTTTTTTATTGATATTATCAATAAAGGTATCGCCTGATAAGGATGGAGGATATCCATCGAAACGTCGCCAAATAAGTAATTACATGGTTTGTTCACCAAAATCAACAAAATCCTATTTCCTTATACAATTGTGTTCGCGCCAATATGCGCTTTGAATCGCGGGAAATAGTATATTTATTTTCTATATCGTCTCTAGTTCGGCGCGTCGCGTATTTTGAACCTAATAATAATATTTCCATTAAAATGTGCAAGGTTTCGCTCAATTCGAGTTAGGACATGCTTAAACAGGCAGGTACAAGCGGGCTTCGGGATTTTCCAATTCGTGAATAATTAATGTCTCTCGTTTATATTTCGGTATTCTTGCACGGATGGTTTTATTACCGCTAATAAACATCAGTGGCGCGTCACCCGGGAAATCCCGCTCGGGTTTAGACCATAGGTAGCATCATGAGTTCCGAGGCATGAAAGGTCGTCGATATACTTCGTATATTAGTACGTACGGGGTCCAAAAGGGCATTGCGCCCCCACACTTCTTTCTGGTGCAGTTAGGACGATTGAGTTGCGACTTGAACGTCATTCGGCAATTACGCTCGTGCGTTCGAGGTGATCGGTTCGTGCGTCGGTGGAAGCTTCGGGTGCTACCTACGGGAGTCGACGAACGTTTTTGGCCGGGCGTCTGAGTGTGTGGTACGGATTGCATCGCGAGTGTTAACGATATCGTGTGGGGCCGTTTGTTCTGGTCCTTGTGTCTGTGAGCAGGTGGTTCCAGGTTGGTTTGAAGCGCCAATAGCTTCACGTTGTGATTGGGTTAGGCGATAGTTGTGCAGCTGCTAACCCCAAATTGGGCAGGGTTCGGCGATAGTTGTACAACTACTAACCCCAGGTTTACGGAACTAGTTTCCTTGTGGCCGGCTTTCGGTAAGTTCCAAGAGGGGAACCCGAAGTCGACACTCGCTCAGGACGTTATCCAAAGTGACGGATCTCCTGAGCGACGAACCACCGTAACACAGCGAGGACCAGCGGCCCACGAGTAGCGCCTTCGGATTCATTGGCGACAGCGGTACCGCTTGAATAGGTATAATTTAAGGATAATACACATTAAGTTTCCGAATTATATATTACGTATAAGATTTTCTTGAAATAAATATACTCAAAATCGCTGTTTTTTCCCACAGAATTGACGATAATAAATAAAAGTATATAAATATATATATATATACCCGTAAGAGCGATTAATCAAGAAAAGTTACACAGCAAACACCGAAACGCGCGTCTTCCACCTCTTTTAAAAGAGAGAAGAAGAAGACAGAGAAGAAAAAGAGAGAGAGAGAGAGAGATTCAACGACACAGTACATAAAACACGCTGTTCATAATTTTCCTCCCCCTCTGTATATATCGCCACTGCGGCTGTTAAAGCCCGCACGCTACTATAAAGCTTTTAACAAGCGATGCCGCGAGGATCCCTCCTCCTCCTCCTCCTCCTCTTCTTCTTCTCTCGCAATGTAACACGCAGAGGGATATTACATTACGGGTTTTTAACCCGTAAGATCGAAATACCGATGACTCTGCAATCATTTTACACACCTTGCTCAATTTTATTTTCCTTCTTTTTTTTCGTTTCTTCGATCTCTCTGTGACAAAGATCAATATAGCGATATTTATATATTCTCACTCGGAAAATAAATTTATAGTATAAAATTACAATACTGTTTGGTAATTAAATTACGGACAGTCAAAATTTTTAAAATTATTATACTGTATAGTTTTTTTGGGTTACTTTTGTGTTTAATTTTTTCATATTTTTTTTTTTAATTCAGTTTCTTTTGTTGTTAATTTTTAGCACTATGTAAAGATAATTACGTTTATCTCTATAGGGATCACATAATTTCTGTACTTTTTTTAACTGGTTAAATAATTATATACGCATTAATAGTAAAATTTACGGTATACTTATAGTAAATATTACAATAATTGTATAGTAAAAATTAATCAAAGATTTTTAGTAAATGTCACTATACAATATATAATTTCTTTACTCAACAGTACATTGTCATTTTTACCAGAATTTTTTTATGATTAACCCAAAACAGAAAGTACGCGTATAAATTGAATTTCATCGTGTGCATCTACGTAGAAATGCAAATTAGAATAATCGGTTTTTATTTCTTATTCCCGATAACGTGTGTTTTGATCGATTATATCAGAAAATCATCGGAATAAATGCAACGTTCGATTGAACTTTATAACGATAATTGATAAGCATTATCGCGAAACGTTTGCAAACAAATTTATAAAATAAAATAAGAAAAGTATAGTATAATGAAGACGAGATTGTGTTTTTATCTATTGTAGTGAAAATCCAAAATGTCAATAAAATATTAATAATCTAGAGAATAAACAATAATATTATTATAAATGTTTAAATGGATTTTCCCCCTAATTATTAAATTTTTATTTTTTTTATATTATCTTGTATTTTTTTTATCGATCATTATACTTTTTAATATAACTGAAAATAAAAAAAATTATAAGACGCGATAATGACTACTGTTATTATAATTATAACAATTCAATTATTCATTTTAGTTAAAATTAATAATCTATATACAAAAAATAAAATTAATGATTAATTTTAAGTTCGTTAATTACATTCACACGACATACGAAAATCAATAAGAATCGCGTACAATGACACTTTAACTAGTAATTAAATTATGTAATAATGAATAAATTTAATTAAAATCTAAATTATATTTATATCGTTTTACCTATTTCGTAATAAAGTTCTATATATAAAATACAAATCGATAATAAAAATTTACTTATCGTGTTCAAATATTAATTCAATATAATGAATAATTAATATAGTAAATGAAAATTAATAATCTTCATAAAAATTTTTTTAGTTATCGATCACACACTTTCTAATAATAATCTGAATGGAAACTGATAAGACGCGTTATGACTCATGTTATTTTACGTCGAGAACATGTTTACATACACGCACGCGGTATAATCTCTTCGTTTTTCCATAAATTTCGACGAGACATTTCATCAATTTTGGGAAATTTGAATCCCCATTGCTCGTATAAATAAAACGTAAGTAAGAAATGTGCGAATCGACAGTTGAACAAAACGAGCCGAGTCGAACGCACACATCACCAATAATATGATAGTAACAGTATTTCTCAGTATTCTCGTAGTTTGCGGAGCGAGTCGAAATGGTATATATAAGAATCTCATTAAATATATTTTTAACGCAAAAATTTTTTGATATTTACAATACCATTGCAGAGGAGGAAGCCGCCGACGGAGAACTGTTTATCGCGAGTACGAGATCGATATACAGGATGAAAATGGACGGTACGGAAAAAATAATCGTCGCGAACGCAACGAACGCTACGAGCGTAGATTATCATCACCCGAAGCGTTTGCTATTTTGGAGCGACGTGGGCACGCACAAAATTTATAGGAAAGATTTGTACGACGATTCGAGCGAGATAGTGACCGTGATCGAAGGTCCAGACGATTGGGAACCGCGGTCGATCGCCGTCGATTTCGTGAACGACAAAATTTATGCGATCGACCAGCGGGCTAGGAAAATCGACGTATTCGAATTAGACGGTACGAGGAACGTAACTGGTGTTTTAAGAAATTTGACCGAACCCGAGCACTACGATTGGATGGACGATAAGGGTCCTAATACCGATGACATTGTCGTCGATCCCTACACTGGATATATTTTTTACGGTGTGTACAATAAGGTATGAGAAAATATAACACTTTCGTTCTACACTTTTTCGTCTTGTATGATAATTTTTTTATATGATAAGAAATAAATGTGCTTTAACACAGATTTATTTAAATTTTCTTTTTGTTTATCGAAAGATTATTATTATAGTGTATGTACACTGGATTATATTTCGGGGTTAAAGTTTTATTAAATGTGGATGATAAAATTTAAATTCATTATTCTGCAGATATGTAATAAAATTTTGCAATATGTGCATGATATAATATTATATTCTCGACTGTGTATATTAATTTAATTAATTAACACACTCACATATATTGGTAAAAATAACCGTTTCCTTTTTTATCAATTAACTTTATCTTTTGTCAAAATAATAATTGTCGTATATAGAATTTACAAATAAAATATTGATTTTAAAATCGTACGGTATATATATATGCAATTTAATTATTCGATAAGGTTTCTTATAATTCAAGAAGTAAAATTTCCACCCGATGTGTCAGACGAAGAGAATTTTCTTACGAAATTTTCTATGAGAATATACATTAAGGGGATGCCACACAGTATAAATTGCCGAATTGATTTTTCAAATTAAATGTTGAGTTTTTCGTTTATCCCGATTTTGCGATCATAGGTACATTCTGCACGATTAACAGATTGTCCGTCAACTTGCAGAATCTTATAATTCGATACATTTCCTTATCTAAATGAAAAATTGTAATGTACTAAAAATTGTAACTGTTTACCGACATTGCAGTTTTTACAAACTATTTTTCATTTAATTAAATGAATATGTCGAATTTTAAGATTCTGCGAGTTGACACACAATCTGTAAATCATGTAGAATGTATCTATGCACGCATGATTGGAATAAAAGATAAACTGAAGATTTAATTTGAAAAATCAAATATGTCGATAATACGGCATCCCCTTAAGGATTAATTACAAATATTCTATTTTTTCTCAAACTAAGCCGATGTGTTCCAAATTTACCGTGTTATCAATTAATTTTATTTTGATAATTTTCAACAATTTTTATTAGAAAATTCTTTGCGAAATATATGCCATGTATGAAGTTGTTTACTGTATAACGAAATAAGTTAATTTTGATAAAATCTTGTATTTTAAACAAAACGTAAAAAAATAGGCGCTAGATAATGCAATAACTTATCTTTTTCCATAATTTTAGAAGTATATTTAATTATTATCTGATTATCTACACTGAGAAATTTTTTTTTTAAATCAAAATATTTATTCCTGATCTTAGAACATTAAAAACAACTGAATTTCTAACAATATTATGTCATAAACATCCATCTATTTACTTGTTAAAAATGTTATTGGATTATCAGCTATTTATTATCTAATTTTGATGCTTTAAACGCTATTATATCTTTATTTCATAATAAAAGATAAAAACTAAATTTTTTGTTTACACAACCATATTGATAATTTAATATATAATCACGTGCGGCCAATGTATAAGTTAATTTTCTCATTTTTTCGTAAAATCAAAAATTACGTTAAATATTTAATAAAAACTTATTATGCTTATGTATACTCAGAAATTCCTGAAGAATGTAGAAAAAAGTGGAAGTAGACAACATTAGGTCAATATTTAATTTAACAGTAATAAATTATAAAAAAAATTACTTATTAAATTACAGATTATTAACAAACATTTCCAATCAACAAATACCTAAAAATAAATATCAATATATTTCCAGGTATACCGAGCATCGATGGATCTATCATCACACACATACATAAGCAGAAAATCGCTCGTCTCAGGATTGACGATAGATCGGGAACGAAAACGTCTTTATCACGCGGATAGTTATAAAATTTTATACGAAATCAATTACGATGGTCTGAGAACCAATATGGTCAGTGCTTACGAGCACGTGACCGATTACCTACGCGGCACACCGATGGCACCGAAAAGTATATCCAAATTTTCTGGGAACTATTACTGGCTGGATGCGAGGACCGAACAATACCCGGGAATTCATAAACTTACCGGTTATTTTTCCGAGCCCGTTCACGAGGATCTTCAAAACGCTTGGGCTCTCAGAGTGAGGCATCCCAGTTTACAGGATACGAGTCCTAGCAAGGTGTGATAGATATTTTTTTTAAATAAAAAAAAATTTTTACTAAAGTATATTTCTTAAAAGAAAAGCAATTTTTTTTCATTAATTTTATATTTATATTTTCAGATTACGGCCAACGGTTGTAGGAGAAACAAATGCGAGTACATGTGCTTAGTAAACGGTGTGAGGCTCGATAAGAACGATGAGATTACGCATGACCATTCGTGTTTTAATGAAAAAGGAGAGATCGTTGGAAAATAAATTCGATTATCTTTTTTTATCCTTTATATACGAGAATTATATACGAGAATTTTTTAAAATACTTCTTAAATAATGATAAGACGACGAATGTCACAAAAATATTAGAATTGTAAGGTGTATATAATAAAAAAAAATTACATAAAATTTAAAAGCAATAATTAAAAAGTTAGAGTCACTAATTTTGAGAGAGTTTTAATGCTAGTTCAAGCTGCCGATTTGAGAAAAAGTTGGTGAAAAATGAGTTAATTAATAGCTAATCAAGAATTTAAAATTTTATATGACGCTTAATTAAAGATTAGTTAAGGAGATGTGAAATTGGAATCCCTATTTATTTTTTAATTAATAATAAGTAGACTTTTTCCAAAAAAATCTCTCTGTTACGCTCTTCTACTTGCTTTGATTAGTACGTATGATTTTTTCAAAATTTTTTTTCAGTAAATGATCGAGATTTTCGTGCAGTCGCAAGAATCAATTTCGCACCAAATCATTACCGACGAAAAGTGATTATTAATTTTTAATTAATTTAAAATTAATTATTTAAAAAAAAGTCACTCTGTCTGCTTCTTTTATGTTACTCAAACGTTACGTACGATTTTTTTTTTTTAGATTTTTAGTTCCGTATTTACAAAAAATTTTTGGGTTTTTAAAAGTAGATTCCTGTAATTGGACTATCACATCTTCTTAATTTTTTTTGTAATTTGTTACAATTTAAATAATTCAAAAATATACGTTTATCAATAATCGAACTCTATGAATCTGAATTGCGTTTTCGAAATACCATCCCTTACCAACAAATATCAAGTGTTGCACGCTGTTAAAATCACACCTACAATATTTGTTGGGAGAAAATGCAATGATATTTTTGTCTAAAATTCAGTCTAGACTATTACATGAATAAATTAAGTACTTTTAATTCCTCTTTATACATGCTGTTACATATATTTCTCGATTTATTATTAATTATCCCACTGTCGATAAGGAAGGGAGGACAACAAATTAAATTTGGAATATACTTTGAATTTATATATAGTTAATTTTTGTTCCTTAATAGAATTTTAAAGGAATTTATGGATAAAAGTTGTAAACTATAAAATATCTATAATATATATAAAATCTTTTATGACATTAAAACACCAAATTTCTATAGAAAGATGATTAAGCATTCTTTAATATCCAAGATATATTTTTTTATTTATTTAAACAAGACATTTTAACAAAACATTTAAACATTTATTTAAACATTATTTATTTATTATTTATTATTAATATTTATCATTTATTTATACATTTTAACCTCATAATAATTTATACTTTTCAATTTAATTAACAATTTTCACTGGATTCTGTATCGCTGGATTCTCAAAACAACGTGTTTAAAAAAAATTCAATCTCAATTTAAAACACAACTAAAATAAACTAAATCAAATTGAAAATAAAAAAAATAATAAATCAAATAAACTCCATTTTTTACACGTATATATATATGCACGATATTACGTAATTTAAATCTACATTAAATTAATATTTACGCAATGCATATAGATATAGTCGAGATACGTTGCGGAAATGTAAAACCAACGATAAATTCATCAACGCCTTAACAAAAATGAAGAATAATCAAACTATACATATCAACCCGTCTAATTTTCAATCTAAAATTCATATGATAATAATAATAATAATATTAATATCCCGATGTATTTATACGTCTTCTCGAAGGTTGCCCGTTGTCTTTGAGACCTATATATTTTAGATATCCTAAATCTAATGCGGCATTAGCCTTAATAATTAAATCATCCGTGGCAAATAAATCACTGGTCAAACTTATATATATATATAGATAAATCGTGAAATTATTACTATTTAAATTTAACGTATACATATCTGACCTTTTCTTCGCGAGACGAGTAGTAATAATAATAAATTAGTGCTCGTGTATTTTTACCTAATAAATCGCCGATTCGTATGTGTGTGTAAGTAACACCGCGTGTATATTATAATGATGCGTTGTAAGATTTCGAACGGGATTATATCATAATGCAACGTATTTTTATTCTCGATCGATATGCGTGTCGGAGATTATAATCTTTAACGCGGCGATCGGGATCGGACGTATTTATGCGATAAACGTAAACTAATAAAAAAAAAGTGTATTTCGCATGCAAAAATGAAAGAATTAATAAAATTGTTAAAAAAAAAACGTTATCTATAAAAAAAGAGAGGGGACTAGAGAAAGATTGATGAACGATAATGCGAGTAAGTGAAAGGAAGAAGAAGAAGAAGAAGGAGGATACGCACACACACACGCAGAGAGAGAGAGGGAGAGAGAGAGAGGAATTAGAGGGAGAAGTAAGCGGAGGCTGTACCGGAGCATTAATTAAAAAGGTTGCGCATTAAAATGATTTGTTTTAATTGGCTGAAAGCGCTGAGGTATTTACGAGCCGGCCTCGTGTATATATATATATATAGTTCCCTCGTATCTTCCTTCGTCCGTTCTTTATTCTTCTTCGTTCGCGAGAAACTTTTCTTCTCTGCATCCCGTAGTCGAGGGGTTTTATGCGCTCGTTTGCGCGCTCGCGATGACCGAGCGATCAACGTCGTCGTAGCCTCGTCAACTTTGTACGTCTTCATAGCCTTTTACTACGCACGATTGAGACTTCACTTTTCGGAATGACTTTCTTCTTCGCTTTCTCTGTAATACTCTTACTTTTTCTTTTTTTTTTGGTTATCGGGGAAATTGGTGATATAGGGATGGTGGTGATTGAGAGAAATGTTAATAAGAAGATGTGTGTTTTCTTGTTTATAGGTTATGATGTTACGAATAATTATAATCAAGACTAACAAGGAGACCCTCATATGTTTGGGAAACGGATCGTGTCCAGCTTGTAGGATATGTTTTCTAATATAAAAATGTGTAAAAAGCCAGAGCCGCAAACAATGATTTTTTGTTGTCCAAAATGTATCTAATTTATCTCAGCTTTTCATTAAACTGTGGTTAGAACGTCAATATTTGATAGGTTAGAAGTTACAAGCGTTTGAAGTGAAGTCTCTATTTTTTGGAAATTTCGCTTTAATAACGTATAACTTTCGAAAAATCATTGTTAATGTCTGCGGCTCTGGCTTTTTACATATTTTTATATTAGAAAACATATCCTACAAGCTGGGCACGATCCGTTTCCCAAACATATGAGGATCTCCTTGTAAGTTTACTATTTAATATAAAACAAAATATGATGCATATACAGTAATTTTTATTTTCTTGTATTTAATTTTACAATTCTATGCGAGCTATTATTTCACTTACACATTCACGAAATTACAATTTTCTAAACTTCTTCCGTTTGATCGCGACCCTATCAAAAAATTTCAGGTGTAATTCCACGTGATTTTTTGCAGACTTTTGGAAAAATACTCTAATCCTTATGATAATCTTCTTTGATTGTAGAGAAAAAGTTCATGATGATTTCCACATGCAATTGCAATATTTGACTCCACATGTTAAATTGACTTTTATATATCGTGCAAAAATACTATATTTAAGTATATAAAGTATTTTTTCGAAAGTTCAAAAAACGACATGTAGCTTCACGCTGACTTTTTTGATAGGGTATGAAACTATTTTTGATGTGTCGGATTGTTATTAACCAACAGACACGGGCCCGGTACGTTGCTCAGTATCTGATGAGACGTTGTATAAGATCGTTCAGTGCTCTTAACGTTGTAAACCATCGATCGTACTCGTCAATAAGAACACCTTACATATATTTGATTTCAGGAGCAAACCATGTTCACCAGCGGCTCTTTACTTCAAGTCTGATTTTCTAATCTTAGTGTAGTCTATTAAACTCACAGAGTTTCACTCTCTCTCTCTCTTTACTAATTTTGATGACGATCTTATCAGATCAATCAAGGTTGACAATGTACTACAGTCATTATTTTTATATATATAGAAGAAAGTTGGTTATGAATTGGTGTATTAAAATCGTTACTTTACTTGTGATAAGATAGATAAGGTAATTTAACGTATGATTGATAATTTAAATAATTATAATTAATTATAAGTTATTTTATGGTGTACATTGAAAGAAACTAATTTTGTTTGATTTTTAACTAATTTTTTTATTATTAACATCGTGTATTTATTAATTCATAGATTTTATTAAAAATTTATAAAATAGAGTATGAAACGAACGTTTTGATTAAGCAGCACGAAATAATTAAAGACACATGTTCAAACTTACATCCTAAATTTTAAGAAGATATTTATTTTTCATCATGAACGTTGTTTTGAAGAATACAAAATGTATTCATCTCCGAGAATAAGTGTAATATAATATTTTGATAAATTTGCAAGGTTTCAAAAATATTTTCTTTTCTTTTTGCTATGAGTTTGTTATTGTTAAAATTTTGTTCTCTTTGACTCACATCACTCACTATACTGCTGTTTTTTTTTCAAAATTAGTTATATTTTACGTTTTATTAAATTTACTTCTGATTTGTATTACAATATTTCACGCAGATCGATAAGATTTCAGAAACATCAATATATATACATATCTTATATAATGTATAATCTCCTTCAAACTCGTATATACTAAATACAACCTTATAATTCATGATGTACCTCCCGAGAAAATTCGTACGAGTAAAAACAAAAAAAAATGATCATGAAATTTTTAAATGTTAAAGGTCACCTGCGCGTCAACTCGAGCAATTAAAGTTCGTCCGTATATTATTTATACAACCTCGCCTCCAAGAGGAAATCGACCGGTGGGTGGGAAGAGAAAAATTAAAGATAAAAAAAAGAGACACACTCGATGTGCGTGAGAGAGAGAGGCTGGACTGAGTCGAAGTTGATACATAGCCTTCGAGAAAAATATATATATATATATATATAAAGAAATAGGCGGCCCCCCTGGAGCATCTGCTGTCATAACTCAATCCCATACCTTCGTGCACCTGCAAGATTCTTCTTCTTCTTCTTCTAATCCTATCTTTCTTTCTTTCTTCGATTTTCTTCGTGTCACATTATTTCCCTCCTCTCGTCGTTTTGATTATAAAGCACTCTTCTTCTTCTTCTTCTTCCTTCTTCTTCTTGGTCGCTTGGTTCGTATACCCTTAATTTACATCCTAGCGAAAGAGTTACAAGATCGATCGGGAGATTAAAGAATATTTCTTCGTTCGTTCGGTGTGTTCTTTTTTTTCCCCTCTTCCTTCGGTGACTTATTTGTTTTAGACGGTCAACGAGATATATAAATATATGAAATTTAACGTATACTTTTTCTTTTTCTCCCAATATTTGTGTCTGATTGAAAGGACTGTTCTCTCAAATTTATGGGGTATTGTTGTTTCTGCGGGTAATGTATGAAGGTCCCAGACTTTTTATTTATTCGATACTTTATTTTTCTTTTTATCGTCTCTTTCGATATACGTTATACAGTCAAAAAAAGAGGGTGCAGTTAATCATCGACAACTTTAAATATCGACGATCTTTTTCACCGCGTAGGAATTTTAGTATATATTCGTGTTTTCACGTCAAGTGTGCGTGTCAATATTTTAAAATGGTTCAAATTTTAGATACAGACTAAAGATAGCTTCCAGGATGTGCAAACAAAATTTTAAGGTAAAATATTAATTTGCACCACAGAGTTATACGTGTTCAAAAAACAGTTTTTTTCCTTTCTTTTCAATTTTCTGCCATTTTGGATCTTAAATAACTCAAAATAGGTTAACTTATTGTATTATACATCAAGTCAGGGAAAAAGTTTTGAAATGCTCAATAGAATTTTTTTGCCATTTTTACAAATACCTAATTTGCAGTAATGTCATTGGCTATCGATGACTCATTTTCTCAGTTTTGATTTTGGTCTGTACGACAACGTCAATATGCCCCAGTTTGAACCAGATTATTTTCTATAACAATAGCTTTTTAACGAAGTTTAATATGGAATCTTGATTCATACCAAAGATATATGAAATCTAAGATATAGTAACAATGAAAAAATGGTAAAAAAGACACAATTTTAGCACTCGAGTGCCCATTTCATACTATTTAACAATTTTATTCAACAATTATTGTCCTGAATGAAACTTTTTTTCACATAATTATTTTGAATTATTATTATGTTCATTTAATAACCTTAGCGTACTAAACATATATTAAACATGCATGAATTTGGATGGAACGAACCAATGAAACATATTAATAGGGTGTGTTTGAACCTTTTTTATCGAATAGTGTTTTTTACTATTCCTGATAGTTAATATTAATTTTTATTATTTAAATTCAAACTTTCATGATCAAGAATAGTAAAAAACATTATTGGATGAAAAGTGTATAAAAACCCAATTAACAAGTTTCATCGGTTACATGAAAGTTATTCATGTATATTTAATGTAAGTTTAATATATTTATGGTTTATGATAGTGTTGTAAAGTTTTATTGATTAAATTAAATCAACATATTATTATTCAAATAATTATGTAAAAAAAGTTTCATTCAGGACAATAATTGTTGAATAAAATTGTTAAATAGTATGAAATGGGCACTCGAGTGCTAAAAATTTGTCATTTTGACAATTTTTTCATTGTTACTATATATTTGATTTTATATATCTTTGGTTTGAATCATGATCCCATGTTAAATAAAATTTCTTTAAATAGCTATTGTTACAGAGAATAATCTAGTTTAATCTGGGGCGTATTGATGCTATTGTATAGACCAAAATCAAAACTGACAAAATCAGTCATCGATAGCCAATGACATTACTGCAAATTAGGTACCTGTAAAAAATGTTAAAAATTCTATTGAACATTTCGTAACTTATTCCAACTTAAAATTAATATTTTATCTTAAAATTATTTTTGCACACCATGTGTCTAAAATTTGAGCGATTTTAAAATTTTGATCCAACCAGTTGACGTGAAATGGCCCATATATAAAATTATGAAAAAAATGAACAATAAAAACGATGAGAAATAATTCAGGTTAATCATGAAAATATGTGTGCGTGTGTGTGTGTGTGTCGAGTCGTCGTTTAATCGGGAGAAACGTCGCTTAGGTTTACTAGACGTACGTGACCGGCGTTAAACGCGTCGGAATAAGTTCGTATTAACGGTCCCTAATCAAACGCGGCTTCAGGGAGAAGAGAAGAGGTGAACGTACCGAAATTTACCATCCACATATATATATATATCCCTTATATGTGTATATAAGGGATGGCGTGTAACCGGACCATAACTTGGACGTCGAGTCTACTTCACTTACGATCGCACAATACTCCTAGTTTTGGTTCAACTTGATGGCTATAGACGATTATTGTATATATATGAGGTATGGGGGAGGGAAAAATTGAATTTGCTAAATGTTTCGATGCGACGATTCGTAATTGTATATATATATATACATATATATGTTTTATTTAACGCAGTAGGTAATGAGATTGTGAGAGAAAATTTTGGTGGAGAAGATTAAACGTTTCTAGGCGTAAGAAATATTTATTTATTGATATGATGATGAAAAAATATTCGACATTTTCTTAAATCTAGGGAAAAATAGATTGTACAAGAATTAAAATAACTCAAGTTCTATAGGTAACTTATGTATATTATCTAAGAACGATAAGAAAACTGCCATTCAGTGGCTTTATTTGAATTCTGGTTTATTTATATAGCTCAAACTGTTCCAAAGTTATGTTTAATTGAAATATAAATACAAATTTATGTTAATTTTTGTAGAAACTATTACATTGATTTTTTATTTTATATCTCTGGCAATTATTTAATTTATTAATTTAATCAAACGTATCTTTCAACAATTTAAGTTATTTAAAGAAACGAAAGTTTAAATAATAGCTGCTGATTCCAGTTGTTTATTATCAATTTAGATAGTAGAATAAATAGAACTCAAGTTATTTTGATTTGTGTAAAATCCTTTATCCCCCAGATTTTTAAATAATGTTGTATATCTTTATTTACAGGACCCTTTGGACAAAATCCTGAGATACAGCCAAAAATACAAACAAGGGAAATGTCATCTTTTATTTTAATTGTGTCCATCCAAAATTAAGATTTTTTTTAAGCACTTAAAAAAGTATTTAATTATAAATCCACTAAATTTATTTTCAGCATAGAAGTAGAGTCAAAATAATATCTAGTAGGAAATCAGAATGATTATTTGATTTTAACTTAATTAACTAACTTTTAATTAAATTACTCCAAAAAGTAATCTAATTAATGTAGTCAATGATTTTCAGGTAATAAAACAATAATAAAACATTTTAAAAATTTTACCAAATAAACAATAATTAAATCTTTGACACTAATAAAAATAGTGATTACCATTTTTCAATACGAATCACACCTAAAAAGATACATTGAAATTACTTTATTATTATTATTATCATTATCAAATAATTCAAAACAGCATAAAATAAATAAGATAATTGAATTATGCATAGTTATATAAGCAAATATGTATTTTTCGCGGCAGAAAATTACCTAAAAACCATGATTTTCTTTTCAATTCCGCTATTCCTCTATCACCAAAAGGAAACAATCTTCAATTTCTCTAAAATCCAGTGATCGCGCACCGTTCTTACTAAAAAATAATATAACAAAACGAGAAAAAAAAAAAACAAAAAATTAAACGAAAAAAAAAGAAAAGGATAAAGTAAAATTGTAGACTCAACGAGAAAACTGTTGCGGAATACCAAAAAACCCGGAGCAAAAGAGATCCACGTAAAAGTTGCTCTTATCGGCTATACTACGGACGTGCGAAGAGTCAGTCGTTACGCGGAATACGCGAATGGACACGGAGAGAAAATCCTCGCACCACGGTGTTTCTATATAGGTGTATATATATATATACACATATACATTAAAAGAGACAAGGAAAGAGGAAGAAGAAGGACACGAGACCGTCACCGAGATTACAACGGAGTAAAACGGTCTCGGAATAAACAACAATATTATAACGCGAGGTTAATTATGCCGGAGGGCATTTCGTTTACCTGGCATAAATCCCGTCTCCCTTGGTCTCACCTCTACACACAGACACGTAACGCATATACATACACTTCTGTCGATCGCTATCTTTGACTAAAAAAAATCATTTTTTTCCACTCTCCCTAATAATAAACGAATAAATAATAATGGATTACTCTGTGTGTGTGTGTATACTACACACATTCTTCTTGTTTTTAAACTGACGGTGCACACACACACACGCATTTGAATATTTATGAACAAAGGTTTGTACATTTAATGATTGATAAGAGAATAATAACTGTTCGAAAAATATTTATTGGCCCGCGCGATTATTCAATGCGACCCGGGGTACAGTACTCGATCGTTTTAACGTACGATATACGTATGTGATTAATTAATATTTATTCCCGACGTGCTTTACGTCCCGATCCCGAAAGGAAGATAAAATTTTGAAATTATGAAAAAAAAATGATAATAATTTATAGTAATATATATACATATATACATATCCGTCTCATCTGTGCGTGTGTGTATGTATATATACATTGAGATACCTTGGAAAATATATCGTTAACGTCACACAGTTTCGTTTAATCCCCCTTCTCCTCGCGCTTATAGGGGGTAAGTCCGTTTTCTCAGTAGCACGGGAATTCATTTACAATAAACATGTCGGACGCTAATTTCGTCGTCTTGGTGGATATAGAGAGGGCGAGAAGGGGAGAGGGAAAGGAGACGTTGCGCATGCACACTTGCGATACCAAGGACGATCTTAGAGTTGACGACCCTCGTTTCCTCGGATGCGAAGGAAAACTCTCTCGAGTGCTCCCTCTCTCTATCTCTCTCTCTCCCTCTCTCTTCCCGTGTATATATAGGGTTAGCGAAACGTTATTCATCCAGGGAATTAGGTGGATGCTAAAACGGAGAGATTCTTACGTTTGATATCGCGCTTATACTGTTTTACTTGGACTTTTCTCTTGTTATTTTCAATTTGAATGTCTATCTCTGTGTGTGTACGTTGCATTCTCGTTGAACGTTTAGAACATTATACGTATACCACTTATTTTGTTTTTCTTTCGTTAATTATATACGCGATTTATTGGACGATTTGTCGTGGTATTATGATTTGGGTGTATAAACTTTCAAGTGTGATAATTGACGGTGGAGTGTTTGAATAATGGACAAAGCGAGATGATGTACCTTTTTTTATAAATGTAAGATGCAACAATTGCACTTTTGATGAGAGTAAATTGTATGAATTGCACTTTTTAACAAAGTAAAAAGCCACGGTGCACTAGTATACGATTTCTTTACTAGAAACTATTGTAATTTTTTAAAGGATTTTTCGATGATTTAACGAGTCAATATAAAGCGATTAATTGCACGAAGTTTCGTAAACAATTTGTCTGATTTTTCAGGTGCTCAAATTTATTAAAAATTATTTTACTTATTACAATGGTCACATATTCAATAATGTTTCTATGTTTACAACTATACCTTAAATATATTCGAATAGCATCAATTTGGATTTGTCTAAGAGTTACGCTACAAGTTTTTACAAACAATCAACTAATACAAATTCAGTATATAATAATATCAAAGTCAATTAATTAAAGTATACTCACAGAAACCGAAGATTATATCCAGACAAATTTTTACCTCTTTATCATATTTCCAATAAATTAAATAAATAAATGAATAAGGAAATGAGTAAGTAAATAAATAAATAAATGAGTAAATAACTATATAAATAAATAAATAAATAAATTTTATTGTAATTTTTAGTCTAAACTTTTTTTCAATACTTTTAACAAAGTAAAAAGCCACGATTGCACTTTTTAAAAGTGTAAAATCAGAACATTTTTTCTTTGGAATTGTCAAAAGGTGCTCGCATTTTACTCTCTTCAAATGTGTAAAAGTGGACAATGTTATAATGATAAGTATTGCATAGTTTTTTATTGCTTAATCTAATTTCGTCTAATAATCTTGAGAATTCCATCAATATTTTAATTATATTTACAATTTTCATATATTACTAACGTAACTATTTACAAAAAAGAATCAACGTCTTATAAATAAAAAAAATAATAATTTATACACCAAAAATTACAAAAAATATCAAAAATCAAAGATTGAAAAAAAACACGCCTAAAGTAACCAATACAACAAGATCGAAGTAACCAACCGATATCGTTCGTAAACGATCATAACAATTTCAACGATCCTTTCACATAAAACAAACGATAAATAAAATCCTATCCTCACCATTAATAAATATACATAATGAAAATTCCATCCTATTTAATATACGTAAAAATAAATAAATAAAAAAAAAACCTAAAGTAAATTGCCCAATATATAATCCCACCAATACAAAATTATCCTACACCTATATTCCAAGAAAATTTATAGAACAATCCTCTCGGGATCTAGAATTTAAAATTTGCGTATAGAGATCCTCTTAAATAACACGGTGGGGGCGGACAAAAAAAAAGAAGGAAACGTAAACCGTCTAAAAAAAAGATCGGGTGGAAAAAGCATAGCTTCAAGAGAAATATATATAAAAGAGAGTGAGAGGGGATAAGGGTCGACTGTTGCGGTTTGGCGACATTTCAGAGATCGCCGCACTTTTCACGTGTATGTATATATAGGTAACACGTTGTCTCTTTGCGAAAAATTCGGCAATATATCCGTACACTTACAGGAGGATGGACATTCATATACGCTCAATAGACGTTTGATGGGTAAAAAATTTTTCTTTCGCTGTATCTGCGTATACACACATACACATACAGAAATATATATATACACATTTCGATAAACGTTGCATTAATTAAAAAGGATTCCATGTGTATATACACATGCGAGTAATAACAATTAAGCCTCGAGGTAAGGAAACGAAGGTAAAGAGGAGATGTGGAAGGTATACACACAAGCGAAGAAAAATATATAGAACGAGGGTGGAAAAATGTGTGTGTATATATATAAACGCGAGAGTAGTGTGTTCCCGACCACAGGCCTGTTTTATTTTATGAATGGCGATATTTCACGCGACAAACTTGTATGTACGTATATATATATATATACTTTTCTCGCTTTCGAAAAGCTCAACCGCGTGCCTACCGCGTGAGCTTTTACTCGTAACCCTCTCGAGAGGGTTACATCTCGCATTCTCTTTCTCTATTTAAGACAGAGAGAGGGGTACATATATATATACTTTTTGTCCTCTCTTTCTCTCTTTCCTACAACCTGTTTTTATGCTTTCCAATTTCACGTATGGGATAATGAACGTTTGTCTTTTCCTACCTTCCGAACCGGACGCGGTTAACGGTTACGTTATTCTAAGTCTTTCCTCTCAACTGTGGCTAGCGACTTTTTTTTTCCTTTTTTTTTTTAGTTTTTTACGTCCGTGTGCGCATTTCCGCGTGATGCATGTGCTTATTCGCGTGCGACGAATTTTGTCAATTAGGGCGTGTTTTATCGTGGTCTATATGAATATCGCGTGGTGTATGGATATTTTTTTGAGATATTGTTAGGGTTTTAGATTGAAATGGGCAACTATTTACTTTTTCTTTCAAATCCTTTTCCTTACGTTAGTTTATTATAATTTATTAACGACGTATAATGTCGATTGTTTTATTCTTTTTTGAGGGGATGTGATATCTAAATTGCAAAGATCTACTTAGAAAATTCTAATAATTTTGAAACCTAATTATAAAAAAAATTTGAAAACAGTCACATCAGATACTTTTCAAAACAAATAGAGTAGCGTGACAGAGAGATTTTTATTAATAGTAATTAATTGTTAATTAATTATACGCAAATTACTATTTTTGGTCGGTAATACATATATAGCTACAAAACAATGATTCTCGACTGCCCGAAAACCTCGCTGATTTATTATTAAAAAAAATTTGAAAAAATTATGCAGTTTCAAGGTGTTTAGTGCGATAGTTTATGATATTTATTGTTTTTAAAAATGTTTATATATCGTTACAAGGCGCTTTAATTTTAAACAATTATAATATTTATAATATTTAATATAACATTAAAACATTGAATCGTTTATACTATAATGTACACACGATATAATGTTAATATTATTATTTCCCGGTTAAAAAAAAAGAAAAACAAATTGAAACGAAAACTATTTTTACAACACCTTTCGTTTGACCTTCAAATAAACTTTCAAGGTCAAAAAGTCTCTAACAACTTCTTTTACTACTTTTTTTTTTAATATAATTAAAATTATAACGTACAAACGTTACAAATTTAAACAAATAGAGTGCATCTCGGTAGGTAAAACAACTCGAATGGTAACACACGAACTCTGGCATCCCCTAAAAAGAAAATAATATCCGACAAGAACATCCCTTTTAAAAAGAAAAAAAAAGGAACCTCCATACATAATTCCTGTTAAAGCTGACTTTCCTAAAACGTATAGATCGAGTCACCGTTACGTGGACAACAACCCCCTAAACTTGTGAGATCCTTTCACCCCTCTTACGATTATTCCCATTCAACGAGGCTCTATATATATGAGATGCAGCATCCCGAAAACGACTGGGTTTCGCCTAATGTCAAGGGATTAACCAGGGTGTCGTTTCAGTATAGTTGCCTCTCTCCCTCCCTCCCCCTTCTCTCTCTCCATTTACGAGTATTCGTATAGCAAGAGAGAGAGATAGACGCACCCAAGAATTGACCGTATAGTGGACGTGATTTCGAAAATCGGTAATCCTATCGGAAAGTCAGTGTATACGTATATATATACATATATATATATATACGTATATGTATACACGTGTATGTAAGGTGAAATCGTAAAATTCGATGGTTTGGCCATGTGTCCCTGTTTTCGTATGGAGAAGCATTCGCCGTGTCAGCTTTTCTCCCTGGTGTACGTAATGTGTTTATGTCCCGAGAACTCACTCGAATAGAGAGGACTCTATTTTAAGAGTATTCTTTCTCGATCGTTGCGTTGCTTCGTGGGCTTTATGTAGAAACCGCGTATATATACGTATATCGCAAAATCGACCTCTTCCTCTCTCTCTCTCTCTCTCTCTCTTTCTCACTCTTATACATCGAAGGTAACGAAAAAAAAAAAAAAAACAAACCGGTGGTACGGTAATCGTTCGAAAATTACGTGATCCCGAAATGTTTTATTAACGTTGAGGCGTATACATCGTGCACGCGTTACGTACCCGGAGAAATCAATTAAAATTGAAGAGGGAACGTCGTATAAGGAAAGTAAGAAAGGAATAAAGAAAGAGGTATGTAAGTAAGGGAGTCGCGGAAAGAAAGAAAGGAGGAAAGATAATTACGAGACGAGCAGCTCCCGCGCATCCGATTCCAAGAATACACCTTCTATATTCCCGAGTTATCTCTTTCTCTCTTTCCTTTCTCTTCTTAAAGGGCATATATATATATATGTGTGTGTGTGTGCGCGCATATTCGAGATATACACACACACGTACGATACACAGTTATGTACTGCTACTGACCGCGCCTTCTTATTCTTATTATTCCTTCTTCTTTACCTTTTCCTGGTTTATCTTTATTTTTAGTCGAACTCTCCTATATACGCGTCTCGTGTTTCGCGAAGGTATTTTACATATATGGACCGCGAGATTCACGGTCTCTCCTTCAGTGTACGTGTGTGTGTGCGTACATGTGGACGAGAAAATCTGTTTCTGGTACTGCAAGTCCTGTGTTTTTCGATTGCTTTTTAAAAGGTTTGAAAGTTAAAACACTGTTGTTTTTAGAGGAATTTTTTGTAGGCTTTATTTATTCTTAACCTTCTTAACCCACCCTGAGAACACAAATTATTTTATGGTTTTAGGTGAAATTTTATGTATTTTACACGAAAAATAAGTAGGAAGAAGGTTCTTAAATACTGTTTGACCTTGATAATTGATTTAAAGGTTAAATGAAAGGTGTTGTAAAGATAGTTTTCGTACCAATTTCTTTTTCTTTTCTTTTTCATCGGAAAATAATAATTTTAACATTCACTAACAGTGATAAATTGATTACAACTGTAAAGAACTTACATATCACCACGTCTCAATATGACCACGAAAAATTAAAAATACGAAACTTGCTAATTATTGAGAGCTTCAAGAGGTTATAGTACATATAATTATTTTATTTATAAAAAATGGGAAAAATTATTTGTAATATATTTTTCTCTCCCGAAGATCAATCCATGATTATAGACTTGCTCTATATTCGATCGTCGTATATTATATCAAATTTTTTGGATGGTTATATGATCATTTCTGTAGTAATTATGATAATGTACGAACTTGCTTAGACACGATTATTTTCTAGGTGTATGGTACCCTTCAGGACGTTTTTTGTTACTTTATTCGTATTCAGAGCACCAAAAACGTGGTTATATTAACTTTGAAACTGTGATGTGAAAAAAAAAATTTTTTGTGTTGCCCGTAACGTTCCGAACGGGGGTGGTCACCTGTCGCTTAGGATGTCTAAAATTAGTGATCCGATGTTTTTAGACATCAATTTTAGTGAAAATAGAAACTCATTTTTTCTAACCGGAAAATCCCCGTCCTCTAAAGATTAAATATGACTCGAAAGGAAAATCTGTTTGCTCTCTATAGAAAATGATTCGTTTTATAATCGAGCGAATTCTTCTATGATTAAATGAAAACTATTTTTGAAAAACGATTGAGAAAAATTCTTAATAAGACTAATATCTTAAAATCATGTATATTCCTCTTGATTATATAGAAGAATCATTTTAGAGTAAGCGGACTTGCTATTTAAGTTATATTTAAGAAGAATCCATCTGAGACCAAGAATCCATTATTTTCAATGAAGAGAGTGTGGGTTTTGAATATATTTTTCTTTTTTTAATTTTAAGTACTCTAGTGGAAATTAATCTATTTCGAGTAGTCATATTGCTTGGTAATGGGCAATGAAAAATTGTTTGTCGATTGCTAGTTATCCAATGCTTTTTTATTATCGGTAAATAAATACTATTTAAAGTTTGATCCAATTTGTATAAAAATTATATTAGATATAGGTATAAATGAGTAAAAAATAAATAGTCCCTTCGAAATTTAAAAGTGAAAAAGTCAAAGTCGAAAGTTCTAATTTAATAAAAGAAAAAAAAGCTAAAATTTCATTTAGAGAGAGGAAAATGGCATTAAATTTCATAATGCGTCTTATAAAGTTTTTTTTCAAATTGTTTGTTATCATTTCAAAGTATCACAAAGTGTTACAAGCAAGTTTCAAATTGCACATAATTTTTTTATTGATTACTATTTAGAATTGTTGAATACTGCACACCTTCCGAATGGATCAATTTAACACGTTTTTATGCCACATGGCAAATACATTTCACGTTTTTTTTTCCTCATTGCATTTTAAGGAAACATTAATATCAGCTTTTTTATATTACGAAAATTTCGTTTATGTTAATTTTGCATTTTCTTGTAAAGCTTTAGATTCACGATTTTTACATGTTTTCTATTAACAACGCTGTTCTCATCGAGTTTCCTCATTTTAAGTATAAAATGTGCTTTATTTTTGTAGATTAATCTGTACTAATTTAAATATTCTTTAAGGCTAAATAATCTTCAAAGTTTGACAATTAAATATTAATTATTATTCAACAAACGTGTCACTAAATTATTTCCCGAATATAAAAGAATGTTTGACAAAAGATCGATTACTAAATATTATATTGTGTTTCCCAAATTTTAAGTCACACATATAAAACTGAAAAATTATAATTATTAAAAAATTATAAAAACACTTGCCTATCCTAGTAGAAATTTCCTCATAATTTGGTTATAGTGAAAAACGACATGTTTCATTAATTCCATCTCTTTCATGCAATTTATCGAAACTCCAATTTATTCGCCACATACACAAAAATAATTAATCGAGGAATCGGTTCGATTTAGCAGTAATATTACCAAAAGTAAACAAAACAAGAAAAATAATTCTTTTCCGGAGTAAAATACGTGTTGAAGTATAAATCAGTGCGAATATTAAATATTATCGAGACTTATTAATATAATTTATTCCTCAACATCAAAAAAAAAGAAATACAATAAAAACACGATAAGAAAAATCCATAAATTTGTGATTTTATCGTCGTAACCAACAATGAGGAGTTACGTGAATGTAACTATTCAAACTCGTACAAATAACTTCGAGTTCACTATTTTAAAGTCTCTTTAAAGGATAAGATGTGGACGTGAGTTTAAAAAAAAAGGATGATAATCTATAACAGAAGATACTTGTTCACCATTATTTTATTATGGATATCGCATTGTTACGGTAAATTGAATTAATCAATTTCGTGTAATAGAACGATTACAAATTTATTTATGCGTTGTGCACCAGGTGATCATTTGTACAGTTACAACGATATTTTTGGATGGGGTCAATATGCACTTATTTGCAACGACGGGCATCAACAATCACCGATCGATTTAGGACCGAAAGCTCAAACGGTGTTCGTCGATAAGTTACCGATCGATTTGGTGAATTACGAGCTCAAACCGGTTTTCGTTAAAATAATGAACGATGGTCACACTGGTAACGTTTTTATGTAATTTAATTATCTGATTATTATTAAACAGAAATTCAAGATAAATTTCAAAGAAAAATCATTATTGATGCACTCAAAAATATAGGATTGGAAGCGAAATTTGGTTCTTAAAACTATGATTGTATATATGATTGGCAGAATATAATTTGAATAATTTATTTATTTTATTTATTTATTTAAGTCAACGTAATTTATAAAATTTTTTATATTTATTTCATAAACACTTTTTTTTTTACTCGGTCGGTAATAATTTGAGTATAACATCATGTTAAAATCGTAAATAATATAAAATTATCAAAATTTACGTTCGATTTAAACAGATTTATTTTTGTACTTGTTTTAAACCAACTTTAATCAATTATATCGAATAATTAGGAAATCAAATAAATTGAATCTCAAATATTTATCAATAATCAACATTATTCTTTAATTTAGATACAATCGACTGCAAAATTATTATTATTTTTTTACCTTTTTTATTTTTTATGTTTTTTTAGTTGTTATAATATTTTTTTATTAACAAATTTTATACGCTCTATACTGATATATTTACAATTATTTTAAAACAGTAAAATTTTGTACAATCACATATTGCATCATATCAACGAGCAATGTTCTGGTTTTTTTTTTCGATTTTTGTATAACATTATTGACTGACAATTTTTGCAGTTAATAATTTTTTTACTTTCTTTTTATTAATATTAGATTCCTTTAGCAACATTGTCCTGGTATTTAAACATTTTTAAAACAATTGATCTCCCGGTTAATTTAAAACTTTGCCAAGTCATAGATTCCATCGAAACAAAGAATAATTTTTAATTTCTTTAAAAATACTACTCTTATATAAGCCATCGTAACTCAAATAAAATTAATTTCAGTATTTATATATTACTATTTTTCTCAGAGTACCAACGATCAAAGTATAATAAAATAATATTCGTTAATTTACTCAGTTAATTTAACCGGTGAATGGGCGGAAGAAAATCCATACATCACCGGCGATTTGGTGAAAGGCGAACGTTACAAATTCCTCGATTTACACGTTCACTGGAGTGATACAAATCACAACGGTTCGGAGCACAGTATTTGGGGAAAAAAGTAATTTGTTCGATTATTGTATAATTAACCCTTTCACACATTATTTTATCAACACGATTGTTCATAAATATATAGAATGTGTATACATTTAATAATTTACGTTATAAAATTTTTAATTTAAAATTTTTTATATTGGGTTTGAAAGGGTTAACCAACGCTGAAAAATAAAAAAATAAATAAAGAATTATATTACAGATACGCTGCCGAGCTCCACTTGGTACACACAAATGTCAAGTACAAAGATTTAGAGGAAGCGATGGAACATACCGACGGTGTATTAGTGTTCGGTATACTCTTCGACATCCATGCAAGTATCACTTTCATAACTGTTCTCTTACACCATTTTTAACAAAAAAAAAAAATTTTCTATTAAAATATTTTAATGTAATATTTTCATTTAAATGGACACTCGCAGAAAAAACGAGCACCAAACGCAGGAATGTACCTGTTATCGTCGTTGGATTCAACAGTAACGCAAGTAAACACCCACATTAAAACCGAAGTATTCGATTTCTCGTTATTCGAATTAGATTCAATCAAGTCGTTTTACACGTATCTCGGCTCGTTGACCACACCTCCTTGCACCGAAACAGTACGGTGGATCATAGCTAGCGAAGTGTTTCCAATTACACCGCAATGCGTAAGTGTCGTAAATTTTTTCTGAGAAAAAATATGAGTTGTGACTAATGATTATCATTAATTAACTATTAATGTTTTATTTTTAATTTATTCGTTAATAGTTAAGGGGACAACCCTGGATTCAAATTGAAAAAAAGATATTCAATTGATAATTAATAATTTTTTTTATTACAACCGAAAACATTTCTTAATTTTTTAAACGAATTGTGTTATTATTAACTTTTATTTAAAATTTTTTCGGTCAATTGAAACGTAACATAACTATTTTAATTAATTATGAGACTCCGTACTCTAATTTTTTACCATAATGGACTTACCGCAGGAAAACTCAGAAACTACTTCATCAAATAGACTGAAATTTTAACAGTAACTTTTAAATATGATGGTAATCCACTTGAGTGGAGCAGACTGTGTTAACATTGTAATAAAAAAAATTATTCTTACCAAATTATTTTGAGAAATTAAAAATTTGTGTAAACAAAGGCTAAATAATTTTTTTAAATAAACATTAGGCTTTTATTGAAATTCTGCTCCATTCAAGTGGATTAAAATCATATTTAAAGGTTACTGTTAAAATTTCAACCTATTCTATGAAGTGATTCCTGAGATATCCTGCAGTAAGTCCATTATCGTAAAAAATCAGAGTACGGGGTCACATAATTAATTGAAATAGTTATGTTAAATATCAATTGATCAAAAAAAAATTAAATGAAAGTCAATAATATTACAATTTGTTTAAAAAATTAAGAAATGTTTTGAATTATTAAGAAAAAAATTATTAATTGTAAACATTGAATAGTTCTTTTTCAATTTTAACCCATAGGCTTGTTCCCTTAAAGACTCGTTGTCTTAATAGTAAATACAGAATTAATTTGACGTGACTGAAGAATTAATATGTTGTCAAGCTCTTTCATTTACTTAAATCAATTGTATAATATTTAAACTCTATACATTTAGTTGCAGAAATTAAATATGTACAAATTATTTCTGTGCACGAAATATATAAGAACCGTTGGTTATTTTCACGTCGCTAGAAGGCGATCGCGCTGCACACAAGGACGTTTCACAACGTCAATTTTTCAAATTCATATTCATATTTGGTACAAATATCACAAAAATTTTATCCTTTAATTGAATGGTGACTTGAAATCAAGTTTTTCTTTATTTATTAACATCTAATCGTGGTTTTTTTTCTCGTTTAGCTCAAAGCGTTGAGGGATATTAAACTTGGTGACAAGGAGCAATCGAATGTAAGACCTACGCAAGAACCGCATCATCGGAAAGTTCAGCTTTACATAGAACAGAAAATTAGAAGGCCACATTTTTCACGTAGATTTAATTTTAACACTACATTTCGGTTATAGTGTCGGATAATAATAATAATGATGACGGTCGAAAAATTAATTTAATGTACATATTAATGTTAAACAAAGTATTGACGACACGCTTTTTTTCGTTAAAAAATTACTTGACTTAACTTCGACAAGCTTAATTTCTACAACACTAAATTTTGTGTTTTTTTTTTTAATTAAATGAGTATTTGCATGTACGTGAAAAAAATATTTAATTAAATGTGTAATTGAGTATTTCGTAGATTCTGATAATATTTTCAATCAACATTACCGCATCATACCCAATTTCTGATCATTTTGTTAATAGACATAATCACGATAAATAATTTTGTAAATAAAAACATTTGAACAACCCTGTAAAGTAATAAATCCATATATTATTTGAAAATATTAAATATTCCATAAATCCCCAAAGGACAGAAACACAAAAAGTTAACTTTTTACCTTATAATGCTCAAAATTTTAATTCAGAATTTGTAAGACCTGAAATTTCTTGCTGCTTAAATCTTTCAAACTCAATTTTTACATTGTAACACACATGAAGAATTTTAAATTAAAAATATTATAACGTAAATTATTAAAAGTAAAAAAATGTTTCATTAGTATATTTGGATTTACAAGATAGTACCAAACCAATTATATGTTTAAAAAAATCGTAGTGATTAAAACATGAATAAAAATATAAAGAAATTTAAATTATTTTAGGTCTGAAATGTTAATAGAATAGAAGATCGTTCTTTTATCTCAAATTTAACATCTCGTTAAAGGAAAAAATGTCAAACTTAATTTGTACTGCTTTATCGACCTAAAAAATTGTTTAATAGTACAGTTATAAGTTTTCTATGACTTGATATGGCAAGGAGCGCATTATATTTAAATTCTTCATAGTTAAGACACGAATCATTTACAAGTAAGAATTGTGATTTTGATACGAGTTCAGTGAAATAACCAGTTTTCGCTATTGACAAATATTAAATTTAAATTAAATATAATCATATTACAGAATAATAATGAGAATAAATAAATTATGATTAAATTTTCACATATCTGTAAATAATAATATATTTTTTATTATAATTAAGGAAAAATACGAGGACTGAGTTAGCTGACTAACTTTTGAGACTAAGTTAGATTTTTTCTTCATATTCAAGTCATATTCTCTAACTATTAAGAATTATGTACTTCATGTAAGACAGCAGATATTTTTCCTTCGCAAAAAAAAAGTTTCTAATAGAAAAGGGATATTTCTTAACTATTAAGAAATCGACATTTGCTACAAAATAAATAAATTTTTACGCTACGATATTCATGATTTTTTTTATGAAAGAATAGTGTTTTTCTCAGTGTATAAAAGTACCACAAAAGCTTATAAATCTTTAAAATAAAAAACAAAAATAATTTTTTCATTTTTTCTGAATCTAACTCTACTCCTACAATTAAATATACTTTCAAAAAAAGTCATTATAATTCACACAATTATAATAATTCATCGCCCTTCATTTATCTATAATCTACCTTGGTGTAAACTGTTAAGCAGAAATATTAATTGGTTTTCAAGAAATCTAATTACAATGATTCTGAAAAGTGAGGTTATGCTCAATAAATATATTATGATTCAATACACAATTGGGTAATCGATAAACAAAGGACAATAAATTCTGAAAGAAACACTACAATTCAATGTCATCTTTTTCTCACATCTAAAATATTATAATTTTTAACTTTAGATTAAAATTTGCGTTATTGCCCTAAAAAAATTAATTTCTCAAAAAAAAGGCAATGAATATTGAAGTTTAACCAGAAGAGTACCAGCATGACGCACATCTACTCGCAAACATTCAGTCTTAGTTTGGGTTAAAATTCGAGACCTATCGTCACGTTTTCATACAACAATACGCATTGAAAATTTCTAAAAACCCGGTACTGTACAGGTTAATTAATATACAGGGTGTCCGCGAGCTCCCTTCGCAGTGAGGACGGTGTGCACCAAAAATATTTGTATGTTACTACTTTAATTATAACTATAGTTGTTGCTTTAGCAGTAACAGAGAAACTCTTTTAGTATGTTACTAATATAGTAACTACTATAGTTATAACTATTTTTTAAACTTAAATTTTAGAAAATATTTTAGTAATAACTATAGTCGTACTACTTTTTTTTATTTAATTTTTAGTATATACTTTAGTAATAACTATAGTAAGTACTATTTCTATTATTTTAGTAACATTGATATTAGTATTAACTTTAGTAATTACTATAGTTAAAACTAAAAAGAAACTATTTTTCTTTGCCCTGAAGCTGGCCGATTTTACGAGCATAGGGTAACCAACGCTAGATGCTAAATGTTAAGTAATTCGTGTTAGATATTCTAAATATTCGTATTACATTAATTTTAATTAATTCACCTATCCTAGTTATAACCTATAAAATACATGTTCTTAACCTCAAACCATTAAACTAATAAAATAACGTAATTAATCTCAACATTTCAAAATTAGTAAAACACCTTATTTTTAATATTTACCACACATACTTCTAACACCAAATCATTAAAATGATAAAAATACCCTCAACATCTGAAAATTAATAGAAACATACTTGTTATAACGTTTAAAATATTAATACAAAACTGGTTAAAACCTATAAAAAAAATACTCATAACCTCAAATCATTAAAAGCATTGATATACCGTAAAAAATATTAGAGAATTAACAGACACATTTTAGGTACAACTAATAAAATAGATATTTCTAACCTCAAATCGAAAAATAATTAAACAAGCTAAAAAATATCGAAATTGGAAAATTAAAGAAATATTTATATTATAACCTATAAATTTACTAAAAACGGTCTGATTAAAACCTATAAAATAAATATTCATAACCTCAAATCCATAAAATAATGTCAACATTACATCTGCAGTCATTTTGAATTATCAGCGACGTTGCCAAATTATTATTTTTACCACAATATTCGATTACGAGTCTGAAGTTACCTGCGCGGTGCGATATTCCTCGTTATGACTTGAAGTTTGACACAAGGTGCACTTTTCGCTCGATACGTTATGAAGTTAGCTACTTGGTGCGGTGAAAAATAATCGTTTGCCCAACACTGGTCGTAGGTAGGTAAAGTTCTGCAGCGCTGTCTCGTGGCAACTTTTGGAAGGATGAAAATAAACACGTGCTTACAGAGTTAACCTCACTTTTCCAAAGTATTTTTCGATTGAAGATTATACGCAAACCCAACCACTAAACTGCAACAAAACAGCTGGGGCAGGCTTGCATTTAGGCGCTTGCAAGTCACTGAAACAAAACAAAAATGCCCGTAGGCAGTTTGCGGCAGAAGATATTCGTTGAAGATGTAGGAGCGAAAAACTAACCAACTGGTTATACTCACAGAGAGAGAGAGAGAGCGTTAATAGATAATTTTGATGCGGAGTGTATATGCATTCGCAATAGCTATATTATAG